>JALIZH010032933.1:3030000-3500000 GCA_030522465.1 Rhipicephalus appendiculatus
GCAGTTCTATATCTCAGATATACGGGTTGCTTCTCCGAAGACTGACAAATATTCTTGGAGATAGGGTCACAGGAGAAGAGAATTTCATCAAAAATAAACTGTTTGGTGCTACGAACAACCATAAATTTTGGAGCCGTTCTAGTTGGGTGTTAATTAATTTTTTTAGTAATTATAACTCGGTAATTATTTTATGAATAATTACGTTAGTGGTATATATATTGCAATAGAATTGAGACCGGTGAGTTTGCAAAGCACATCCACTCGGAATGAAACATGGGGGGTGGGGCGGATTTTGAGAAATGTGCCACCATATCTATACGACGTGAATGCGCTTTTATTCCGGTTACTTTTGTAACAGATCCATCTTTTGTGCATTGAAGCGCAAGGGTAACTAGAAGAACACCGATGTATTTAGTCGCGCACTTTGGGAATAAATAGTTTGAAACTGGGGTCGCGCACCCTGAAAATTCGTTTTAGCCTTGCGACGTCGCCGGCTACAATTCGTCCATAGCAATTTGCAGCGTAAGTTAAAAATCAAATCTATCTTTTCCTATATTAGTTAATTATCCGTTAGAACGTAACATCGAGGCCGCCAGCAGAGTGCAGTTCAGTGACGCTGCGTACGACGCTCCATGCTTCATCGAAATCAGGTAGCCTGCGTGTCACGAATATTACTTTCGCTTCTCTGTTTCGCCCGGGATCCTCCGAAAATGAACTGTGTGCGTGGCTGTTCGACCCCGGCTACACGGGTGACCTCGACATAGGCTGACCGATGAACCTCCCCGTATAGGGGAATGTAAGCGGGGGATATTCTTCGTTTTCTTCTTATTTTAGTTTTCTTTTCTTTCTTTTTCTTTTTTTTTTTTCCGAAGGGCGTGGGGAACATTCGTCTACTCGGCGCGCCACACAGCAGAAGTCTGCGGTGGCGGCAGCGCCGGTCAGCTGCCGGGTTCCGGCCGATGGCCCCTCAGTACACACGGGCCATGCGGAGGCCGAGCCGAGGTCTATGCCCTAAGCAGCAATGGAGACCGCGTGTCGGAGCAAGGTCGCTGTCCGAACGTGATTCCCCGACTGCGCTGTCGCGTCCCGTTTCCGCTGTTTACGGAGCACCGCTTCTCCTAAAGGATCACTTGTATATTTCTAGGACAAGTTAGTGTTATGCTGTCAAAGCTTCGTAGCTCTACGATTTCCACAGAATATACGGCGCGATGACACTTGACGTGGCAACTGTAACAAATGACGTATGTATTTGAAAGTGGTTTATACCGTTTCTAAAGAAAAAGACATGTGCTATCACGTAAACGCAAAATTTAAATAAAGAAATCGATATTTCGGTCCAAATGGTCTCTTCCCACCTTAGAGTAGGTTCGACAGGTGGGTAAATTGCGTGGTAATGAGTGCAGCACCAGTCATAAGCTACTTGCTCACTGGTCGAAGTGTAATGCCCCAAGAAAGAGGGAGAGATACTAACGAGGGTAAGGCAGGGAGCGTGACCGGAATCGAAACATTTGGTTTAGGAGGTACTGGCATCCTAGTTGGTTAAAACTCCAAGCGTTCCCTTACTGTCTATGGCGTCGGCTGTATTGTCTTGCTGGACAACAGTTTTATCCGGAGTATACAATGTGGCTTGAGCACGTTAACACTTTTATTTTTGACATTTTCTTTGGAACTTGTAGACGATTTTGGTAAGGATAACTGGATGTAGCCATATCAATTTACCAATGACAAAAAAGCCTCCTTAGAGGTGCTGTGCACAAATTTTATACAAGACGATATTGATTTACTTGGTTATTTCATGTCGCATTTGATAAAATATTCCTAATAACAAGCTAGGAATCTTCGAATCAAAATATGAAGAACTTGCTTCTATTCCCTCGCTCACCCTTGGCTATTGCTAAGATTACCTGTGAAAACCCACGGGAAGTTTGGGTATACTGCCTGACAATATTTCGCAACAGTTGCCAGCACAGAGTGAGGGCGTTTCTTTGAAGAAGTAATCTTCTTCTAGAACGCCAGTGACACAGCACACAAAGACAATTGTTATTATGTGATATGATGGCATTGTCCCACAGGTCACTCAACCTCAAGAAAATCCGTGGTCCGCGCCCATCATATTCAATGCTGTTGCAGATATTAGAGGCGCCCAAGAGATTCGTGAAGTCTAATGATATCTATAGGAAAATATTAAAAACAGTTTTTACATCTGGCAGTCTAAGGTTATTCTATGTGTTTGATTTGACCTGACGTTGTCTCATAAGTTCCTGGCTTCATATGTTCTTTTTGTGTGAACCAACTTCTTTATTTTCTTGGGGACCCTAACCTTACTGCAGTTAGGGGACTTAACTTTTTATTCATAGGGCTGTTATGTGGCTGCACTTCGTATTTTGGGTCCGTTTATTTTAACATGGCTTTAAAACTGAGTGTTTTTCTGATCAGCATGAGTTGACTTTAGATAGAAATTAAGCTATATATGACTTTTTTCATATCTGTGAGCTTTTAATATTTTGCAATTCTACGTGAGAACGAGTAGCCGGCGTCAATTAAGTGCGCCAACATCTGCTAAAATCATATATTGAATAAATAATTAACAGCAGAGAGAGAGAAAAGAAATGGTAGAGAGGAAAGGCAGGGAGGTTAACCATTCCAGGATGACCGGTTTGCTACCCTACACGTGGGAATGGGATGGGGGGAAATTGAAAGAGGGAGAGGAAAGAGTGGAAGGAGAGAGTGGAAGGAGAAAGAAAGCACGTAACACAACACACACACACGCACACACAAACACGTAGCCGGTCACAATCCATCACTCTGGCGTGATGCACGACATCTATGTCACAGCCGTTTGTCCAAGTCTGTTTTTCTCAGAAACCGCAGTAGTTCCTTGGTCGCCTTCATCTGCGATGTCCTCTGTCGACGACATGCAAGAATATCTTGAACAGATATTTGTCCATTGTCCAGGTGCGCTAGAACGGATGCCAGTCATTGCCTCTGATCATTATAGACAGGACAGTCACACAGGATGTGGCGTAGTGTCTCCTCGCAACGACAGGCATCGCAGAGAGCGTTGTCGGCCATTCCAATGCGGAAGGAATACGATTTCGTAAAAGCCACACCTAACCATAAACGATAAAGCAGTGTGGCCTCTCTTCGGCAGAGTCCAGTTGGCATATAGAGGTGCATCAAAGAGCACAGGCGGTGTTGACGATTGGTCTGGTTGTTCTGGATGTTCTGGCTGCTTGGTGGGCACCATAGAGAGAGCGTGATCTCTTTTGCAAACCCTCGAAGAATGCTGGCAGCGTCAGACCTTGAAAGTGGTATGTTATCTGCCTGTGTGCCTTCAAGAGCTGTCCGAGCAGCATTATCGGCGTGTTCATTCCTTATGACGCCGCAGTGACTTGGAAGCCACTGAAACGTCACGTGGTGCCCTTTCTCATGTGATGTATGGAGAAGATGTCGAATTTCAAACACGAGCTGTTCGTATGGCCCGTGACGCAGTGCTGATAGCAGAGATTGTAGAGCTGCCTTGGAGTCGCTGAAGATCGACCATAGAAAATGATTAGGTATATATGGTGTGAAATCATCGGTGCATGCTGACTTGTGCACGCGGAAATTTAGTGATGCCGAAATTAGGGTTTGCCGTAGCATTGTAGTGGTCTACGCGCCGCTGTTATTGGTCTCACTTGCTGTTACCCGGAATGCAAAATGCGATCTCGATAAATTGGGGTATTGCTTGTCTGGCATTTGTGTCTGAAGGCTTCCGAGCGTGACTTTAAGCAACAGATACATCGTTGTATATTATGACGCGTTGATAATGTCGCGCGGCTCTTAACCGGGTCAACCATTGAGGCCGGCCTTTACAAGCAGCACAGAACGTTGTGACCTAGATTTTACGAAGCTCTTTCACCGTCCTAATTCTTATCTGCAGACGGCTGCACAGGGACGTTTATAACAGCCGAGAAAAAAAAAAGAAAGAAAAGAAAAGCGATAGAAAACGACGGAGGTGTGTGGTTGGGGGGCTCAGGACGCGGTAAGGTACGTGTGTGTGTGTGTGTGTGTGCGTGTGCGTGTGCGTGTGCGTGTGTGTTTAGGAAGAACTGCGGTGAGACCGTGAGGTGCAATTGCGTGTGGCTTGAGACAGCGAGAAGAAAAGCCACGGGCGTACGCTCAAAAAGCGCTAGGGACAGTCTGATAATGAAACATCTGTAGATAAGGTCGAAAAGAAAGAGGAATTGTCGCGGTGGGTATTCCGACTCGGTATTGTGCTCGCACACAAATGAGTGAGTGGGGTGCGACCGGCGATGCAACGTCAGTTGGCGTCAGTTTCGGAATGAATGGGTGAATCGATAGCGACATTCCAATGCGACGTTACTGCTGTTTTCACAGCGAAAGTTCTTATGAGATCACAACAACAGCCGATTTTGGTGGCGTAGTTGTGCGCCGCCGCCGCTTCCGCCGCCGGTATTCCTAACCGCTATCGCTTGCAATGAGAACAAAGTATCAAAGTACTCAGGATCGAGCGGCATTTGAATACAGGCCCTCTGCATGGCAGTCGAGTTCCCTAACAAAGAGCCACGCCGGTGCTTGAAATTCCATTGCAAGAAGATCCATATGCACGCGTCATGTCGGGCATGGAATAACGTTAATAGACACAATATAGCGCGGCAGAAGAGTGAAGTAACAACCAGGCGTCACGCAACGCGAGTTTTTTAACGAGTTGGTTGTTTAAAGCTTTCCACCCATTACAAAGTGTTTAGCCATATTTCTTCGTCGTCATCAGCCACAGCATCAACAAAGGGCACACAATGCCTTACAGATGTGCAGTGGGTACCTGGCTTCTCCACAGGCTGTTAAGTAATGGCGTAGTGGGTGCTTCGCTACTTGGCAAAATTATGACGATTTATGGCGTAGTGGGCACCTGGCAACTGTACCTACTTGCTGCAGTCGCCCCAAGAGAGTTGACAACGGGCTCTACTAAAGAACGCTCGTCCAGCTTACGTTGTGACTGTGCTGCGTCAGCGTGTTCCGCGCAGGCCTGGCGTTTTTTTTTTCTTTCTTTTTCTTTCTTTTCATTTTTTTTTCTTTTTTTTTGTATTCTGGCGCTTCTCGTTGTTGGAGACTGTCATTCGCGCGAGTGCCTGGCGCTTCACACGCCGCGTACAGTGGCTGTGTTCCTTTTAACAAAATATGCGTGAAGTCGATACATTTCAGCTGCTATGATTCACTGCTTGTTTTATTTATCGCAACTCATTCGTGATTCATTTGAAGGTCGTCATTCATGTTGCGACTCCCACGACTCCCTAAAAGAGAGGTGACGTGTATAAGGAGTGTATATCTATGTGGCAAGTCAGGTCTCACAAAGAAAAGTCACTGAAAATATTTTTTTTCTCAGAGTGCATTGTAATCTGCAATACATCTAGGATAATAATATTAGTACTATATTTGTTGGCCATGCAGGCATGCAATGCCTCGAAGAGAAAATAAAAAGGAGAGACCTATACATTTCTCTACCAGAAGGGACATCAAGCCCACCCGCTCTTGCAAGAAAGAAAAGAAAGTGCGAAATAGAGAGAAATGAAAGGGTTGAATTGTAGGCGACTCAGCCAGACTAGCGTCAGATTCGCTGCCCACAATAATGGTGTGGGAACGGAAACTAGAGCGAGGCAAAGAAACAGAGTGCACAAAGGAGGCACAGCGTAACAGTGAATCGGCCACTGGGGCCGGAATTCCTCCAAAGCTGTATTAGTGCACAGAAAGCTTATTAAAGTGGTAGCTCTACTCCTCCGGCTACAAACCGAGAAAACGCCTGGTTCCTCGAAACTGTCCTTCAAACTCGGCCAAAGTTCAACGCTGGCGAAAGAGCTTTAGCGAAAAGCTAGTGCGGCACGTTCGCGAAAACGAACAGCGGCTCAAGGCCACTCTTTCGCCCCACTAACTCCAGAGGCAGGCATGCAATAAAGTTGCTTCTCTGCAAACCAATGCTCTTGTCATTTCCCAAAGCAAGCGAAACCGAGCTTTCCCTGGCGAAACTTACCTTAACCGCGTTCAGCCACTGTAAAATTTTGTACCGTCGAAGGATGTGACCAGAGTCCAAGAAATTTCGTTTAAAAAATGTTCTTGTAAGAGTCCAGTTGGCTTGGTGCGATCTGTAAATAGATGATCTGGATGTCGGGTTGAGGGCGATTGCACGACAGATGTTCGACATTTTCTACGCACCCGGATGTGTTGCACATTGGTGTATCGGCCACTCAAAGACGGAAAAGAAAACGCACTTGCAAATGTCACACCGAACCATAGGTGTTAGAGTAGTGTTGCCTCCACGCAGGAGGGGCTAGATTAAATTCGGAGCCGTAAAAGAAAGTTCCTGGCACGTTCCCCGCTCCTAAATACGTTCAAAGAGCTCAAGGTTAAAAAAGAAGAGAGTGCGAGGGGCACAAGAGGCCATCTTGAAACACATCACGTGACACGTAACGGGATATGTTTCTGCGTGATGTGTTTAGACTCAGAGTACTAGCATAACAGACGAAAGTATAAAAGCTGCCTTATTTGTGCATTAATATCGGTTGTATCAGTAAACAAAAAATAAATGGCGAAGCTTGCATAAGTCGCGCAAGGCTTGAAACCGCGAAATTGGACGATTCTGAAGTCTAATCTGGTTGCTTCTCTAGTCAGATACAACTCTGGAACTTTGCGGCATTTCCCCCCTCAAAGGAGGAAATGCACACAAGCCTGGCCCAATGGGTGAGCATTCCAGACTGACGTCATGCTTGACGTCATGCTTGACGCCATGAGCCGGCCGGTCCGGTGACCCCGCCTACGGAGTACGTTGCCGGGTGCATGAGCGGGACTATTTCTTTTGTCGCATAGGTGATCGGCCGCCGCGCTACTGTCGTCTGGGCGGAGCCTCTCCGGACTTCTTAAGTTGTATCCGACTGCAGTTTGTTGCTAGCCTTTAGCTAGGTTATGCTAGGTCATTTCTAGATTGTATCTAGGTTGTTCTAGGCTTTAGCCAGGTGATGCTAGGTTGTTTCTACAGTGATTTTCAGCGCAGAGAGGTTCGAGTTAAACCACTCACAGTAACATACACGACACGGATGTCCAAACTCCAGAGACAGAAACTCGCGCTGAAACCGTGCGTTCGCACCTCTCATAGATTTACGGGCACGTAGTCGTAGCGTGATGATGATGATAGTTTTTTGTGGTCATTTGTTTTATCTAGCGCTTTAAGAGCGAAGCTGTTAAAAAAGGCTTTTCATGATGAAGTAAGGACTTGATGGAGCTTGTTGCAGAATGGCATTCCTGGTAATTGTCCAAATCATAACACTTTGATGGTCTAAATTATTCCGGAGCTACTGTTGTGCGGCGTGCCTCATAAATCATTTCGTCGTTCTGGCGCGTAAACCGTCAGAATTGTTTAACACTTCGATATACGGTATGTAGAAACCGGGCGCCTCGCATCAGTTTAAAAATGAATACGCCCTTGTCGTGAAATGCGTTGCTGCATGAGTGAACATTTTCCTCGTGTTTCATTCGTTTCTTATCACAAGTCTTTCTTATCGCCCCTCTGAAGTTGCCGTGTGACCCGGCGACTTCAGTGGGGTGGCTTTGTGCAGGTAAAAAATAAATTGACGAGAAATTTTGCAAAATGTGGCCCCAGCTTTGTACGTCCCTGCAGTTTTTGAGCAGTATCGCTGAAACTATAAACAACTGGGGCACGGAATTTCTGGCGAGATATTATACTGAGAGTTATCGTAAGATACAGAATGTTAAAGCAAATTTATGAATTTATAATTTTGTATTTGACATTACACGTACTCGTGTGTGTAAGCGCATCTCTGCGTGTGCACACACGTACAGCCTTCGTCATCGTCATCATCGTCGTCATTACGATTATTTTGTTGTAGTTGCCCTTGTCTTTTCTGCCTTTAAATCTACTTCTCTTTGACGTTATTACTGTCGTTGGTATATTTCATGTGATGTGCTTACCTAAAGGTAACGAAAAGCGAACTTTCTTTTGCGTGTTTTTTGCGACTTTCTATTGAATTTTGGCGGTCATATATTCTTATAGTGGGAAAAAATTCTGGCAGTCATGAAAAACAACAACAACAAAAAAAGAACAAGTGTCTGAGACATTGAACAGTGCGGTGATAACAGGTCACAGTCAAAACGTCACTCGTACTGGTTCTGCGTACGCGCTTCGTGTTCCTTGTCCAGTGCACCTTTCATGAACTGAAAAAAAGAGATTGCTATAAGTTACTCCTCTGCTTCTCGATCCGCACAGCTGCAAGGTTTTGTACAAAATCATACGCTTCCAGAAATGAGCTCGAATTTCTCTGATGTAGCGTGTAGGTCACCCCAGTGAACGGTCAAAGTGCTTCCACCATTGAACCCGTTGCTCCGTTTTTGTGCTGGGGCACGCAAAGAAGCCGCGAGCAGAGCAAATAAGAAAGGAACTTCTCTGTCTCAAGCAGGTCACGTCGTCCGGGAAACTCGTTTCGTTTCGTAGTCAAATGCAAATCGCTGCCTGAACAACCAGATCGTGAAAATTGGTTTCTCATCTTAATGCATGCAAAGGCACGGTGTTGCCACATGTGTCGTTTTATATTTTCCTTATTAACTTTCGGGGCGGCACGTCGGCAGTGAAAGAGAAAGCTTTTCTCTCTTAAAACGGGTATTGCGATTTGTTTCCTATCACTGTTAGTACTTTTACTGTTGTGTTTGTGTGTGTGCGTGTGTTTGTGTGTGTGTGTTTGTTTCCTATCACTGTTAGTACTTTTACTGTTGTGTTTGTGTGTGTGCGTGTGTTTTGTGTGTGCGTGTGTGTTTGTGTGTGTGTTTGTGTGTGTGCGTGTGTGTGTTTGTGTGCGTGTTTGTGTGTGTGTTTGTGTGTGCGTGCGTGCTTGTGTGTGTTTGTGTGTGCGCGCGTGCTTGTGTGTTTTTGTGTGTGCGTGTGTGCGTGTGTGTGTGTTTGTGTGTGTGCGTGTGTGTGTGTGTGCGTGTTTGTGTTTGTGTGTGCGTGTGTTTGTGTGTGTGTGTGTGTGCGTGTGTGTTTGTGTGTGTGTGTTTGTGTGTGCGTGTGTGTGTGCGTGTGTGTGTGTGTGTGTTTGTGTGTGTTTGTGTGTGTGTGTGTTTGTGTGAGTGCGTGTGCGTGTGTTTGTGTGTGCGTGTGTGTGTGTGTTTGTGTGTGTGTGTGTGCACGCGCGCGCGCGCGTCCTGCGTGCGTGTTTGCGGTGCGGTGAATCTGGGGCCGAATTGACACAGGGTTTGTTCATTGTTGTTCATTGCCATTGGCCGGGCGTCTTCGGTAATGTCCGAGCCATCAAAATTAGCTGAAGCTTTCTACCTTGAGCAATGCTAGCCTTAAAGCCATTTGTGTGTATACGGGCTGTCGGACCTAATTCACGAAGATTTTCATTCTCAAATGCCTTTTTTGTGTGTCAAGTGGCTTCACTAATAATGTGTGCAACATAAGAACTGGCTAGTACGTACTCTTAGGAGCACTTCTAGCGAAAGAACATTTTGTGAGTGGGGGGTCTTGACGCCATTATCTTTATGCAACCACGCGGCAACTCCAGGATTTCTGCGGCTACACTAAATGTTACCGCTTCCTACTGTTTTTCAGTCCCACGTGCAAATTCAGGTATTCGCTGGAAGGCGTACCTCGCTGAACTCTTTTTACTGTAAAAATGAATTCTTTGCGGTCGTCAATTTAACAGACCACGTTTTATTCTTCATACGTTGAGTCTGTGCAAATCAGATTTGAACAGTGTACTCTGAAAATCTCCGACTGATCATTTAATCCTAGCTTGATGAAGGTGTCAGAATGAGAGTGAAATCAGTTTTAAATTGAATGCCCGAAAATACCAGTGCATTCAGTTCTCCAGAAAAACGCCAGGCCTGCGCGGAAAGCGCAGCACAGTCACAGCGAAAGCTGGAAGAGTGTCATTTCTTGAACCCGCTGCTAGCTTTCTTGGGGCTACTCATACAAGTACGCTTGGAAGGTACCCACTACTCCATTAATTGATTCGGTGGCTGGTGAAGGTCAAGAATTATGGCTGAGCCCTTTGTAATGTGTTGGAAGCATTCAACGACCCACTCGTAATGCAATACATATTGTGTGAAGCCGGGTTACACAATTCGCATTCTGTGACGCCTGGTTGTTATTTTACTCTTCTACCACGTTCTATTGCGTATGTTGGCGCGGTTCCTTCCCGACATAAGGCTTGTATAGGGTTTTCGTGCGACGGAATTCCGAGCACCGGCGTGGCTCAGTGGTAGAATACTGGGCTGGCACGTAGGGGACCCAGGTTCGAACCCCGTTCCATCCTGGATATTTTTTTTCTTATTTCGTGCGATAGCGGTGACGGACACCGGTGGCGGCGGCGGCGGCGGCGGACAACTATGGCACCCTTGTTGTGATCTCATAACAGCTTTCGCTGTAAAAAAAGATGCTTGATTTGAAATACAAATATTTAACACAAAGTTTTAGGCATTATTCTTGATTCAAAGCTAATATTAATCACTTGCGTTAAACATTCGAGATTATTAAAAACACGGCCGGCCTTACACCAAAAGCTTCCAGGGTGAACTCCGGGGAAGGCGACCGACAAGTAACATGATCGCTGAAGAAACAAAGGTTTTGTAAATTATGCTTTTGATTGCCGGCCCGAGAAATTTTTAGCACGGCCTCATTTAAGAGACCACTGCTGCGATGGCAACTTATTGTACAGCTCACTGACGCGATTCGGTTTAAATTCCTTAGTAAGTTTTACTTTATTCATAATCACTCACTTTCTTGGCTGTTTGGCCAAAAGTAGCCCTTGCGGCACTGAAATACAGGCATAATCATCGATATGGATGTTTGTTGTATTGGCTGTAGAACAACAGTTCAGAAGGAAATGAAGGAATAGTAGCAAAATTGTACACCGTGGAGGAACTTGCTGCAGTTTCAGGTATATATATAATAGGCGGATTGGGGAAAGGCTGGACATTTTATTATGTATTGAGAACTGCATTTGGCATGTGTCTAGTCGATTTCTCTCTCCATTCTCGGACACGGCCACACCCCAAGCGATCGCGTCCTCCGGAACAAAAAAAAAAAAAAAAAACCAAAAAGTACAGTGCAACTACAAAAATTAAAAGAGTTAATTGTTGGGCTAGTTGGTGTTTTGACATAGAAACCATCGTGACAACGATTGCGCTACTCACGATGGTTTCTATGTCAACTATAAAGAGTTGAAATAAATGCTTCTGTTGGGTCGCCCGGGGCGCTTTGTATAATGCTATATAGCGCCAATGATCTAGCTTCAACTCATGCGCGTCCGCAAATATGAACAGAAGAAGAGGCCTAGATGACGAGGTGGTTCCTACTTCTACCTAGCCATTTTCCGGGCCATTCCCCATGGGGCTCGTTAGGCCGGTTGAGCCAGTGGGTTGCAGCGTCGCTTCGCCCGCTTTGCGCACCGGCGCCATGTGTCGAGCGGGGGGCGACAGTGCGCGGGGATGCGGCGACCAGTCGCAGGTTGTCCCACTAATATTGTCCCTGTCCCTTCTCGGTTCTCGACGCATGCGCTAGACACATGGCCAGGACTGATTGGTTGCCTAATGAACGGGAAGCTCGGAGAAGGAGTTGGCGACCACTACCGTTCAAGTGGGCTGTATGTGTGCGACCGACTTTCGACAACTTTCCCGGCTATTTAATGGGGAGCCTTGTAAGGAATTGTCCGTGGTAAATTGGAGGCGCGCGCGGCCGTTATGCTTAGAAGGCCCCCGACCGCCTTCTTGATTGAAGGAGGAAGAGACGGTGAGGTCAGAGAGTGTGGCCTGTCGTTTCCTAATTGCTCGACTTGCAATAAACGGCGCTACTTTCGGGCGCGCTCCAGTACGGTCGTGTTCCGGCTGATTTGCTGCTGTCGCTCAAGCGGTTACAGAAAGTGACCTTGCGGACAAAAATGGCCTCCCTCGCGGGAGATGTTGGTCACGCTTGCGAGAGAGAGGGGCTCGTTGACCCTCGAGTTTAGCCGCACAGCGCTTGCCCTATCGATTAGCGTGGTCTGCACAGTGTTAATTGTAGCAAGTTGGACAGCTCTGTGTTCTTTCTCCTGTGCTGTGTATTTTACGTTCGTACTGTTTATGATTTAATTGAAATTACAGGGTTTGCGGAAAAGTTATTATGAAAGTTTCACTCGGACGCCCCGAAAGAAAAAAAGAAAAGAAAATCGTTGATGAAAGGATAATCACAGAATCTTTCCATCTGATATCCACCGTGATTACTAGACGTCTGAAATGTTATAGTGACTTCAGTTTATGCATCCCGTTCGTAATTTGTTTCCGCTTAGAAATACTGCTACTATGGCAACTTGCTGTTATATTACGGCAAAGCTATATAGTACGACAATTGGAACATGACAACGTTATGCAACATTACGACTGGCTCAAACGTTATTTAGTGGAACGTCGTGCATCAGCTCGCATGGCGTGACGTCAAGCCTCTTCTGGTTCAGAAAGTCTACATCCGCTTCATCGGGCCCTTGAGGGACCACTTTTGGACCGCGGTGTTCTCAAGCATTACAAGCAGAGCGTAGTGTGCTGTGCAGATATTTTTTTCTTGTCGTCGAGCGTCAAAGTACTAATAAAGTAAGCGCATCTGAACTCCATCTTGTTTTTCAAGCTTGCGCATAGGAGGGACATTGCGTGGGCCATCAGGTGTTCTTTTCTTAGTGCCATAGCAGATCTTTTTAGCTGGAACAATGGGTTTCGGATGAAGGGAGGATCTAACCTCTGGTGTGACGTCACCAACATTCATACGCACATGCGCGCGCGTGAGTGAAGTCAGCGCAGCGCGTATGCACACAGGATAAACATAAATATAGGCGTTAAACGTAGGTAACCATGTTGAGTATGTTTCGATGGCTGGAACCCTGGGCCACTAGCATATATCTAATCTCGATGCTCTAACGATTACGCCACAGGTGTATGCCTCATCCGGCGAAATAAAACGCCTTTAAGAATGTCCCGCGTACAGTCAGGCGCATTCAGACGCCTCGTCCGTTTACCACAACGCCGATAGTTTCCTTAAGAATTTCCTTCGACCAAGCCACCGAATTCAGACGCTTAGCGCGTTCCACGACGCTGATAGAGTGCAGCAAGTCGCAGTTTAATGGAGTTTGGGTGTCGATAATGCTTTAGGAAGCACTGTTTCATAGCCACTAATTTACGCACTGGCAGTGACATTCATCCTTAGATGGCTCTTGCTGCAGATGTATCACCAAAGTGCTATTCACGCTGACAATGATACTAGTCAATTCCTGCTGTAGGTTTTATTGCGATACAATTATAGTAACACTACAAGCGAATTATTGTTGTCGGCGTCGCCGTGATATAAATTATAATTTTTTAGCTCGATTAGATCCTCTTTCACCCTGTAGACTGTGCGCTGTATATGCAATAGGTTTACAGTAAACATACGAAAAGCCTGCACTCATATTGGATGCGCAACACTAGAAGCATACGAGAAAGAGACACCACAAGCAAGCGTAACTTGTTTTTGGGGCCTTTACTATGTTTGTATAACTTTTTGGTTTTATGTATCTCCTATTTATCTTTCTTACGATGGTTGCTACTCTTCCATTAATGTTGCAGAATTTATCCACATTTTCCGCTATGTCCTTATTAATCAGAAATCCTACTGTTTAGTTCATTTATTTAATTTTTTTTTATCTGAGAGACCTCTGTAGCCTTCTGCTGGCCGTTTGTGTCAGTATTGTATCACCAAGCGCAGGAGATCCTAAGCGATGTTATATAATTCCTCAAACAACCTGAAAAGCGAAGCTCAGTCGAGAGGGTTCTCGTGTTAAATGTAGTTAAGACCGATTTCCAGTGGTGGCTTGTGCATATTTAGATTTTTAGACCCCTTTGGCGTGTTGCAAGTGTGACCACCGCCTTTATGATCTGCTGCGCAATCGCGAGGAAGTTAGGACTAGGTGTTAATTGCAAGTGTCATGCAGGCAGCAGTGACCAAGGACTGCACCGAGGTGGCCAATTCCTGTTCTGGTGAGGAAGAGTCTTGTTGAAGCCGATTGGGCCTTAATTTAATTTTGTAGTACGAGGACTGGCCACTGGCTCTCGGAATTATTATTTTTTGCCCGTTTGAGGTGCCATCCCAAGCCTGAGAATGCAATGACCTGGACTAGGTCAATACACTCTCAGGCTTGGGATTGTACCTCTCAGGCAACTTACAATCGTGAGCATTGATTTCTAGATCACTCCTTTAGCCGGCCGTGACCTTGCTTTTTGTTGGTCCATATCATTACTGATAAAGTGAAATGGTGAACGGTCTTCAACAGCTAATACGTTGAGATTATTAACCTGCCTTACATTTGATATATCAAATTATCAATGTATTTCATCTAGACAGCAACATAAATCTATCCAACGCGTGTGGTTTTTTTTTTTTGTTTTTTTTTTATAGAAGTCAAGCGCGTCACTACCATTTATTATTGATAATTTTAAATGCTAACACTTTGAGAAGACTCGCTCTCTCTCTCTCTATCTGTCTATGTGTGTCCGTCCATCAGTCCGTGTGTCTGTTACCTAAGACGAATAGCTGTAATAAAGAAATAAATAATGATAGAAAATAAATTTTCTTGGCGATGCTTGGTTTGTAAATGTAGGCACCACGCCCAGAAGGCGAGTGTTACTCACTGGACTAAACACCCATTTATTTATTTTTTTTATTGCCGGTTTTTCGAACACACGTGACAAACGCTTGCAGAATTCGGATTTATCTTAAGCAGTTCAATGAATTATGGCGCCGGCACAAAACAGCTGTAAAAGAAAACCGCTTTCTTTGAAATATTCGCTCAAATATTTCGTGGCGATGAAATAACAGCCCTTCGTAGAAAAAGATGTGAATCCGACGTGAAGGATTGTACACTTCACGAAAATTCCAACATTGCGAAACTTTTAATGCCTAGCATGCGTTTCGGTGGCCGCGAGATGCGCCTTTCGTTGGGCCCGTTCCAGACGCTGACGAACGCTATAGAGATGAAAGACGCCGTGCCGACGCCGACAGACAACAACGTTTCAGGGAAGACCGCAACAATAGAGTTCCCTGCAATAAAGCTCTACGCTTACGCATCACTTAGACAACTCCCACAGGATATTCTGCATGAATTTTGCTTTTTAGTGTTTACATTACTCATACGAGGCGTTCAATCATTGTGCATAGGCATGTAAGATGTCCTACGCGCGCTGATTTTTACACATAGCTTAAGAATAAATCGCCGGCTGCTTGCATCGACTGAAGAACCCCGAATGCCTCCGTGGTCAAGCGGCCGTTGTTACGAACAGCGGCGAGTGACTCTGCGTGGTCGTTAGAACCTATTAGGTATAGACGTTCTTTATCGGCAATCAAAATTTTTCATCCGTGGTTACGTCTCGATAAAGACCGGCACACTTTCACATGTACTACTTTGTGATTTTCTAGCGGATAGGGACCTATCATTTAGCATCCCTTAATGACGTTCCTGTATTGTATATATGCGGTGCATTACGAACAACACGCATACTCCTGCAAACTTGCGTCAATCTTTTCATTTTTAAACGCGAATCATTTCTTAGCGAAACAAAGGTACTTTTTAAATGCGAAGCGCTTTCTTATTGAACCAAAGGCACTTTGACCGTTTCTGTCTAGCCGCATACGTCTTTGCGCTCTCGTAGCCGTCTGCTGAGATTAGTACGTACTAAAATTGGCATAAAAGGACGTACATGTATGATGAACACGATTCGCAGGTCAGGACATAAATAAAGTGACTTCCCTGTCGCGTACGTCATGAAATCCTTTCCACCAGTCAGGTGCAGCACAGAACCGCAGTCAGGTGCAGCACACAACCACCAGACTTCGGAAATCTTAACCCGACAGCGTGAAAGGGCTTAGAAAATGCGGCGCCGGGGTCGGTGGTGTTGTCGATGGGTTAAATATCCCGATGTAAGCAAAGTATAAAAACCATGGCTCGAGCCGGAATCGAACCCAGGCATTCTGCATGGCAGTCAAGTATTCTATTCAGTGCCATGCGCCTACGAGCGCTACGTCGAACCACCTCTTAATTAACGCTTGGCTCAAAGCGAAAAATCCGGCATAGGCTGTTACTGGCTGACTGCTTCGCATGAAATTGATTCTCACAATGCGTGGGATAAGCCTGATTTTCTTTTTTTCGTTTGAATGCACTTCTGCTGGCTTGCGTTGAGGAACAAACGTGATATATTTTTATTCTGCGCTGTGTACAAGGTTCACCTTTGTGCATTTAAGTAAGCTTTCTCTGACCTTCCCCGCGCCACTCTATAGTCTCTAATTACGGAATGCGCTGACCTTGCGTAATACTTCAAACCCTCCATCTTTTACTTATCTCATACGCCCTTGTTTTTGTTCATGGTATATGTTCAGTTACTCGTATTTTAACAGCGAGGCTGTTCCAGCTCGGCAGAAAGTGTCCTGGCCCAAGATTATCATCATCATGAACCGGCACGCACTCCCTCCGTCTTCTTCTTCGCTCCCAGAACACGTGCGCCGATTTGTCATGCGTTTAGCAAGGGGGGAGTCACAAAGCGATGGAGAGATGTGAGGGTGAGGAGATGGGCGAAGAAATAAAGAAAAAAAAAACAGAGATGCAGAAAGAAAGAAAGATATAAATAAAAAAAACAGAAAATCTTGGCGAAAAAAAAATCGGGATGAGGCGGCGGAATTCGGACCCGCGTACCCACGATCCCAGGTGAGCGTCTTATTAACCACTCGACTATCGTCTTGTGTAGTATCGTATAGCAAAGGGTTAGCAAAGGGAAGCTAGGGTGAGGAAGAAAGATGTGAGGATGAGGGAGAGGAGCAGGGGAGAGGGTAAAGCCTAGCATATAAAGAATGAGAAAGAGAGAATTGGAGAGAAAGAAATGCAGAAAGAAAGAGAGAAATAGAGAGAATAAAAAAGTGAGAAAGAAAGAGACAAAGCAAAAAAAAAGATAGAAATACACCGAGACACACAAAAAAAAAACAGACAAAAAACGGAGAGAAGACAGAAAAAGAAAGATTGGGTGAAAGGAAAGGAGAGAGAAAGAAAAAAAAGTTAAGAGAAACAAAGCAGGCCGCCCAGCTCAATAGAGAAATATAGAGAAATTGGTTGCCCAGCGAGCGGCGACGGGCCCGTGCTTCGGTGTGCCAAGCTTTGCGCGACTTCGTGCAAACTTCCCGCATTTTTTTTTTTTCTCTTACCGCTAGACAATGTTCTGTTTAAGTACGCCAATTTCCCGAGCCTCATACTATTTAAATAACTTCATTAATGAAGTCTCAAACTGCACTCGAAAGCGAAATTGAGGCTAAATGATGTTCATAGAGCGCCAATTTTGATATAGGCATTTATAGGCATTTACGTGCATTTAGGCACAAACGCCAAAAATAGGCAGTTATAGGCGCTTATGAAAACACTATAAAAGGCCTTCTTAAGTTCTAATTCATGCTCATGTATAAAAGTGGCGTGATAGGAGCGCAAGGGACAAAATAGGCATTTTCCTTAAATTCGGTCTCTAGTAATGACGCAACAGAGTGCAGCTCTATCGAGGAAGAAATTTGCTCCGCTCCGATACGGTGCTTCTTTGCCGTTTGTGGGCTTGAAGTTTGTCTTGTGCAGCACAAATGCAGGGGCAGGTATAGCGCATCTGTCACGAATGTCTCATTTCCCTTATTGCGAGACAGAAAAAAAAAAAAAAGCGCTGCAAGTAGCCCAATAATCTGCATGCCATAACTCAGGAGATGGATGTTGCCTTGCTTACGCAAGACCGCACATGCTGCTTACCTTTTTTTTTTCTCTTCGACCCGTACCTTATTTGGGCGCTTATTTATTACGCCATCACTTTGATGTCACAGATAAAAATAAAGATTGGCCCTACTCTTTCGCTGACTTCGGCATGCCTCTTTTCACGGCTGCTTTAATGCAAGCCGACGAGGTTTGGGCGCCTCTGGCCGAAGATAAGAGCCTCACTGTTGCGGACAAGCAGCAGCAACAGCAGAGCTGCCGGAGGGGGGTGAGATGCAGCATGGCAGCAGCTGCCACTCGCAGCCGCGCCGGGAACTTGACTCGGCTGCGTGTTTATAACGGCGCGGCTCAAGGAACGACACCAGCAGCTCGCTTTCAGCATCAGCGCAGCACAGGCAGCAGCAAAAAGGGCCGCGTCAAGCATAAACAGCCGCAGCGGCAAAGACGGCCGGCTTTGCGCTCTCGCTCGCATGCTCGTGTATATAGAAGACGACGCGGCGCGGAGACAGCGTATAAACTTGTAGGGTGGCTCGTTACCGTAATGCTCGTTCCGTGTCGACCCGTTATCGCAGCCGGGCCTGGTAAATAAATAAAGCGATATCGCGCTGACAGCTCTGGCGGGTGGGTGGAGAAAGGAGCGAAGCTGGCGGATAAAAAGAGAGAGGGGGGACGCGCTTGCTGGAGCGGGCGCGCCGCACGATGGCGATCGTCGCTCGACCCCGGGTCGCCATGTCGGGCTTGGCCGCGATATCGCGCGCACCCACCGCCTGCGCGTTCGGGCCGCCGCCGACCCGCTGATGGAGCATTTGTACGCATCGAACGGCAGTGGCCCAGCTAGGCTTGCGCTCTTGATAGGACTCTGCGCGCGCGGCTGTGGGTCCAACGCGTAAGCGCATGCAGCGTGCGCCCACCCGCGTTTGTGCGTATAGTGTATATCAGTTCACCGACCATGTCGATCGCAGCTTCTTTTCTCCTTTTTTCCCCTGGGTAGAACGTACGTGCCCCCCTCCCTTCCCTTCTTTGATAACCATTAATGAACGGTCTTAGATTAGCGCAGCGTTTCATGCAACGGCGCTCTCCCACACTTTTGTGGAACCAAGTTTGTTATACGTTGGTGTCCTTTCATCACGCTCTTTCATTTTCCTTTTTTTTTTTCGACTACAAAAAAAAAAAAGTCTGAGAAAAAACGCGCTCTCGTTATCTCAACCATGGGCGTATATGCCACAACTGAGCGGTCGTGACATAAAAATCCTGTGATAAATTCCTGCTATATCTACGGCAAAATATAAGGGAAGCTCTTTATGACGCAGTGTTATGGCATACTTCATGCGGGCCTGGAAGACGAAGTTAGCACCGGGTGATTTCTCTACCGTTCAGCACCAGCTCAGCTGTATCGCACTCTATGCAGCTTATTCTGCTGGTGCCTTTAAGGATTACAACATACAATCATAATGTACCGAGAAAGCCATTCACTATCCCTTGTCGCCCGCGAACCAATAAGGTCTGCAGGAGCTCGTAGCGTCTGTAGCACACGTGTATCTCCGAGAAATAACCGGCGCGCGGACCGTCAACCTATTGCTTATTGGACGACGGCGCTTCCTTGCCGTGTGCGGCTGTCAAACATGCTGACGCACTGGGTAGCCGACGCCCAGAGCCGCGGCCGCTCGTTTCGCCACGGTCCGCGCGCCGGTTGTTTCGCTCGAAGCACGTTTGAGAGCGCTCCAGTACCGTAGTGCACGAGCGCAGCCACGTGGTTTTATTTCATACTTGGCTGGCTTTCTTTAAACCCCGCCACCATGCAGTATTTACGTTGCCACAAAAACTTGGATCGGTCGTTTTGGAAGGCCCTCTACGACGTAAAGAAATGAACTTGGCCCTACATTGAGTATTGAAAATTTTCGCATAATTGATCTTAGTTGATTAACTATAAGCACAATATAAAAAAACACCCTAACGAGCGCCACATGACGGAAAACTATGTCGTTGGTTTCACTCAGTAGTGGTTAATCACTTGTTTAGAGTTATTTGGTTCTAGTTACGCGAAACACCTTGTATGTAGGGCAGTTTTTTTAGCTGTACTGACTTGAGTGGCTGTTTTTTTTTTTTTTTTTTTTTTTTTTTTTTTTTTTTTTTTTTTTTTTTTAGGATTCCTGCGCGTCCTCCCGCGTGTGCACAGCGTTCACTTTTTCCCTTATATTTCTATTACCTTTGCCCCAATGTGCTCAGTGGCGAACCGGACGCTCGTCTCGTTGAGCTCCCTGCAGTTCCATCGATTTCTTTCTTTAGACAGCAGTAAGGCATGTAAGGCTTTCAGCAACTATATGGGATTAAATGATATATGCCAGTGTCTCCTGAAATGACCTGTATGGTGGCTGTTGAAATGCTGTCAGCTGCATTTAATTTTTTTTCCCTGAGTTTCATATTTTAATATTCTGCAACCGTGATGCATTACGAGGTCGCTGAAGTCTTCCAGTGCGCTATGCTCTGGTCCATATAACTGACGACTACCCTGTCTTTGCGAGCCACGGTGGCTTCTGGTTTGGGGGGGGTTGACTGCACCCGAAAGCTCCGTTCTTGCGATATCAGCCGTGTCACGCACTGCTCGTTCTTGGAACACACAGTGGGGCTCTGTGTGCCACGGTCCGTGCACGTATACAGCGGCTCGTTTGTACCGTTCCCCTCTTCGAGTTCGATCCGTGCTATCTATATAGCGCCGCTGATGCAATCAAGCACATCCTTCTCTTGTGGTCAATTTGCTGCAGCCTGCGCCTCTCTTCTATCCCATGCCCCTGACGTTTCGGGTCTTCCCATCGACTGATTCGTCCCTTTTCCCATCACGGGGAAGACGTTTCAGAGCGCATGCGCGGAGACTTTCTCTCTCTCTCTCTTTCTCTCCTTTTTTTTTCCTTCTTAGATATCGCTGTGGAGCTGGGCTACTATGTGTACACCGTGTCGTTACTTGATCCTCTCGCCATTCTCGTTTCTTTTTAGTCTCGCGTCACCGGTCTTCTTCCGTTTCTTCATCTATGCGAAGAATGTCTTATCGCTTTTCCTGAAACGCTGAAGTAGATTGTTTCCTTATCGGCACCGGATGAGAGAAAGAAAAAAACAAAAACAAATGGTTGATTCGCTGAACTTAGAGATAGCTCGTAACACACGTACAGGGAGCAATTTCTCGATGGATTCGCGTCTCTCTTTATTGAAGAAAACCAACATATTTCTGTGAAACTCGAGTAGAGAGCAATAAGCATAGCTCTTTGTCGTCGCTCCACTAAGGCTCCCGATTTCAAAGGCCCTCGCGCAAAGCGTTGTGAAATGTAACTTTCCACGTTTCGTGGGCATTGAGGATCCCCGTTTGCAGTGAAGCATATCAGATAAGGCAGCTACACTGTGTCGCTTTACGTTACAGACGCCACTCGTTCGATGAGAAATTAAAGAAAAAAATAGCCGAATCCGATATCGCAGCCCCTTCTTCGAGTTATTTGCTATTGAACACTGCTCGTCGGCCCCGCCATTTCAAAGAGAAGCATATCAGTTTCCTCCGTTGTTGATGTCTCAGTCGGCTATCATGGCATTTCGGTTATTGCGAAAACGTGCGTGCATTGCCTCGTGAACCTTGGTGGCCACTTGCAGGTGGACATCGTACACTTAAGTCACTACTAAAGCAGCCGACTTGGAAAAGTTCCAGCGCGGGTGATTGTTCGGAGGTTTGCTGGCGTTTGAGGGCAAAGAAAAAGAGAGCAATGAAAGGTAGGGACGGTCAACCGATGAACCCGACACGCATCCAGTTTTCTGCCCAATGCCGAGGAAAGGGAGTTAAGAAATGAAAGAAAATTGTGAATCCATAGGCACGTAATGTATACCGTAGCAGTCGCTGTCATATCTCGATCGATTATAGTGAGTACTGTCGTTTAACGTGAATGGTCACTTATATATTTATGTTAAAACATACATCGAACTTTCGAAATTTAGGTACGATAACTTATTGTTAATATACACGAGCTAAACAACGAAACTTTCGCCGCCTTATTACTAGGAAAAATAACGGTACGTTGATTAAGTTGAGTAATTTAGTGGTCTGTTACGTGGGAACATCAGAAGGGGAGAGGTGGAGGATAAGTGAAAGATGAGGAGGCTAACCATGCAGGGCTATCCGCTACCCCACACTGGTAATGGGGGGAAAATGGAAGACAAGTTTGAAAGAAGAAAAGAAAGTGCGCTGTTGATGCCGCCGACGTAGTAGCAGTTCTGTGCTCTATGTATATATGTCGCAGACGGTCAATCAGTCCGTTAACCTTCTGACATCAGGATAGCTATAACTGCTTACACTATGGAGCCACAGTTTCCCGAGTACTCGGGCACTTTTGATCGCGATTAGGGCCGTTCCGGATCGGATTTCCCGATCACTATCAACAATGGTCGCTGCTGCACAGTCCAAACTAATCCGGGTTGAATTTGGCGCAGACGTCAGGAAAATCGCGATCTGGAAGCCAGATCGCGATGCGCAGACCGCGATCGTCTTGATCTTGATCGGGTCTGATCGCGATTGAAGTGACCGTGTAGCAGCAGCCGATCTGGATCGAGCCTAATTCGGATCGGCCTTAATCGCGATCAAAAGTGCCCGCATGACACCTGTATAAAATAAAGCGAGAGGAAATATCCAATCGAGTTATAATGTATGGTTGTCTAAGTATGCGCATTTCTTTTACAAATTAATCAAACATTCAAACATAATGCACAATTACACCGGTAGTAACGTGTCATTGTGTAGCAGCTGATCCACTGCTGATTTCTGTTGATTCCGCTGTTAGGAAGCTCGCTTGAGTTCCTTTAACGGCACGATAATAGAGGCAAAACTGACTTTCCTATTCCGTTTCGCGCCCCAGTTTGTTCAAGGACTTCCTTGATCTCGGTAATAAAACCCACTAGTGTTCTCGGTGACATGCACTTACCAACTATCTGCAAATAAATAAATAAATAAATAAATAAATAAGTAAACAAACAAATAAATAAATAAATAAATAAATAAAATGTATAGCGTTGACAACCATTAACTACAACGACTGAGCATTTGGCTTTCATGGCAGGATACCAGGACCTGCCGTGAAACCCAATACAGTGTTAATGTCAGGAGTAACTTCAAAGTTGATTGGTCAGACATTCGTAATTAGCCAACATCACACCGCTATTTGTCGCCCAGCTTGATGTCCCTACTCTTTCAAGTAATTCAGGTGATGTGACAGAGTAGCGCTTTTACCGTGGGCGATACTTAATTAATAGTTCATTCCAATAAGAGGGTTTGATCGTATGTACCGAGCATGTAATAAGAAATTACCGTATTTTTTGGATGCTCTGACAATGAACCACGAAAATTATTCAAGGATGGACACACGCAAATAAACTGTGTATATCATACCAGACATCACGTCTTCATTATCGGTTAACAAAAGTTAACTCTTACCTTTTTAAATAATTACTTAACGGCGCATCGTATACAATTCACGAATTGTAGGTGGTGAATTCGCAAAGCGCATCGGCTTTGAACGAACTTTCAGAGTGACACCAGTTTGCATATGTTCATTCTCAAAGTGTGCGACAAATATACCTGAGCGTTCCGGTTGCTTTTGTGCTTCAAAATATAAAATGGCATTTTGTTGAGAAAAGTTACTGGAAGAGCAGTTGATTTTTACCGAAAAAGTTTGATGACGCATGTCTCAAAATCCACGCCACGTTCGTTTTATTTGTATATGCCTTGGAAAATCAGGGGTTACAATTAGGGGTGTGCGAACATTCGAAAATTTCGAATAACGAATTGAATAGCGCTGTATTCGATTCGGTATTCGAATCGAATAGTACATATTCGAAAATATTCGAAATACCGAATAATTTTTAGAATAGTTTTTGAATAATCAGCACCGACGGCAGAACCCCGAAACAACGAAACTTTGGAACAGCTAAAGTTCATTCTTCTTCTTTTAATCCCTAAAGTGATCTGGCACGCAGCCCAAGCTTTTACGAGACTATCGACACTATATTGCTTGCCGGATGAACGTGTTTCTTCTGAAAACTCCACTCTTGCTCACTTTTTACTATGCTGAAGCTGTATCGCTTCATGACTAAAAACAGATGAAAGTGTGCGTTTTGTTGCGTTTGCGTAAATTGTTGTTGCTGATGTAGATTTAAACGCCAATTGTTACATGCTTTCGGTGCGCAGGCCATGTTGTGATGACAGGTTGATCTGCTTCATTACATATTAAGCTGTATCCGCTGCGTTTGGTTGAGAATTGTTTAGTTTTTGTGTCCCAATTTTATTTAAAATCAGGCAAAGTCTGACATTCATAACGTTAGTGAATGCTGTATTTGATCCTACAGTTACAAAATATTACGAAGGCTCTAGTTCCTGCTGTATACAAGCTTACCTTAATTTCGTAATTGTGGAGTCGATTAAAACTAACTGTAATGGTCTTTGATGAAAGTTAATGAGTATTTGTTTCAAATAAAATGCTGTGGTGTTCTCAGACTGTTTTGAAAATGGTCTACCTACTATTCGAAAACTATTCGAACAGTATTCGATTACTATTCGTATTCGATTCGGTAGCATCACTATTCGATTCGTATATTCGATTCGGTTCCAAAATTCACTATTTGCACACCCCTAGTTACAATTCTTCGGTTACGTTATGTGGTGTAAAATTATCAATCGATGAAAAAGTTGTGTAGGAAACTTTATAATTAATTGTTTGATTAACTGTTGGATTAATTGCTTGATGTGTATATCCATCGTTTCATTCTTTTCAAGTATGTTATATCCAGCGCTTCCTCCGTATTTTCCGCTTTTGTCTTTCGTGTTCTATACGCGGTAGATTCTGTTTGAAGTAATTTACTGAGACTTGTGTAATTTTGTTCGGCCAAGAAAGTTAACGATAAGTATGATTTGGGGTGGTGATGATGATCACAGATGAACACGGAATGTTGGATAAATAAGAAGTATATATATATATATATATATATATATATATATATATATATATATATATATATATATATATATATATATATATATATATATATATATTACTCACATATAGCTAAGATTTCATCACTTTGTGAGCTGCATTTATGAATATTCTATGTATGAGTGAGCTACGTCTGAGGAAGTAGAAAGTTTATATACATTTACGTTATGAGGTACAGGTACAGGGCATAACTATATAGTGTCGCAGTATAAACCACGTTGTTCGTGTGTTTGGGCGTGTGTGTGTTTTTCTCTGCTTGTCTCTATCTCAACGCGTTTCGTTTTCATTCGTAAGCATACTGGACTTATGTGGACAAGAGTTGCCTATGTAGTTTGCCCAGTTCTTCACTGAAGCAGGGGAATGACGGCGCGCTGTAATCTCATTGCAAGTTTTCGGGAAACGCGGGCGTCGCTTGCCTCCTTTCATGTTGGTCAGTTGCCCACCTTTCTGCGGCCCCTGTGTTGTCTGCAGTTTTTTCGGCTATTGGTTCGTCGCTCTTTTCTAATGTACGGCCCGAGAGTTCGGCTCGGGACTTCCCGGGGCTTATTTCTAGCGCGTGGTGCTTTCAAAGGCGCGCGTAAAGCGTGCACGGCACAGCTTGTGTTGCCAGCGGCTTTAGTGCCGGTCGATGCAATTGGTCTGCGGCAGCGCGCGAACAACGCGGGTCCGCCCGCGTGCTATAACTGGCGGGCAACGGCGCGCGCAGTAAGCGCAGTAGTTTACGCGTGCTAGCCGCGTGGCGCGTGCGGGCGCGGCGCGTTGCGCGGGGGTGGCTGTGAATGCGCTCTGACAAGGGCGCTTTAACGGCTTCTCTAATAAACGAACCGTGAGTGCTGCAGCAATGCAGGAAGGAAGAAAGCCTTACTAGTGGGGAGGGTTTCCGGCGGGGTGAAGTGCGCTCGTAAATGGACCCGCCGACTTGGCTTAATTACGACGCTAATGGAAAGCCTTCTGTTTTTCTTTTTTTTTATTCCCTCCCCTCGCATCTGTACGCGAGGCTTTTGCCTTACGTCCCGGCTGGTTGCTGCTTCAAAAGCCCGGCTCCGTACAACCTTTCCTGCCGCCCCCTTTTTTGTGAGGCGACGGGCAACACGACTTCGCGAATTTCGCCCTCAAGACGGCGACCGCGCTGTATGTTCGTGAGAGGGAAAAGAATAGCCTGCGAGCGAACTTACCACGCCGTTAAACAGGGAGAGTTTGCTATGGCGGTGGAGGTGTTGCTGCATTATAACTTTTTCACGTCTCAGTTGCCGGTTCCATCGCCCGCAGTAGGCCTTTTAGTCGCGATTTCGGTGCTGCACTTGAAGCGTGGAAGAAAAAAAATTTAATGCGTTAGAGATTGCTTCCGGTATATAAATATTCTAGAAGCAGGTCCGGCGCAGTTTCTCTCGGGAGTGGCTCGATTGATTCTACATGTATGTTGGCCCCTCCAGGTCGGAAATGAGTATATCTCTCTGTATTTCTTCATGTGAAGTCTTAAAAGTACGTTAATACTTCAGAGTAGTTACAAGTAGTTAGTATCAAGAAATAAAGCAGGCTTCATGCATTTAGTTAAGCAGTTGATATTTCTACATCACGTGAGGCGATCCAAGTTAATCGCATAAAGGAGAAGAACAATTTTAGCACGACATCGTCGCCCATATTCACAAAGAATTCCTACACAAGAGCTGCTCGTAAGAACAGATGCCAGCCAATGGTATTAATGGACATATACAGATGCTGCGAGCTCCTAATGAAGCTAGTGGAACGAAGCGGCACCCACTATGCTGTGTATGGCATAAAAGCCCGATTCCCGATTCGACAATAGCCACTATCGCTATATGTAGCGTGCGTTATCTCCTTTTATCTAAGTACGTTGCCGTCTTTATTCCAAGGGCGAACATTCAATACCTCTTCTTAATCTTTATTATTTGCCTGTCAAATACGCATATGGATTTTAACCGCGTCCTTACTGCTCGCTGCGCATCGTTACCCTCGATCTACATGCCTGTATCTATGGCGCATGTATGACTTGCATGTATGTCAGGCATGTATGGCGTTATTGTGTTCGTCTCGATTATGTCTTATACTGTATCAAGCATGAAGAAGAAGCCGCTAATGTTCTGGGAAGCTTTGAAACATGCAGCATTCTTAAGTATACGCAGCTCCCGATGACATTTTTACGGGGGGGGGGGATCGGTCAAGCTTTCTAATGAGACAGCGGTAGTGTTCGTGCTGTTTAAATCCACTGAAGTGAAGTTTGAGACGTTTAATTTCGTATGATTATATTACTTTTTTTTTCTTGGCGTGTTATGTACAAGTTATTCAATTCTAACTTTCTGTGAAGCCGTTCGAAGCGTTTCAATACGATTGACGGATTCGTTCCCTCGGCACTGCATGCTTGTTTGTATGTCTTATAAGATTACTCAGACTCGAAAGTTCCTACTGAGGTCATTTTGAAATCACTCCATCATTTCTTTTGACGTGATTTTTGAAAGTGCTTGCCACCCGAAGAGAGAAGCGGAGCTTGAACTAAAATTGGCTCGCACTGCCAAACGGCTCTCTTCTCAAGCTCACTGTCTACGTCATGTAATATATATGAAATTGATCCATCTATTTCAGTTGGCAGTGAAGTAAAGGAAAAGAGATATAACATGGAATGAAAAGGCGCTGGAAAGCAGAAGGGACGGGCGCTGTGCAGAAGGCGAGCGAGAAACAGTGGCCAGGAGGCCCGCAGGCCGCTCCACTCTATCGACAAACAACGTCGGAACATTTCTTGGCTGCATTCCCCGTATAGTCCTGGGACAAAGACGCCCTTCGCGTGCGCCCGCCATCGCCGGCAGCGGTCTTTGGCGGCGGGATCTCACGAGCCGCACGTGACAGAGCTTGTTCATTTTTTTCGATCTATAACCTGATCGGTCTGGTCATCCATCATCGTGTATAGAAATGAAGCAGCAGGCTCAGTTGCCGAGCGGCGCCTCCTCCCGCGGAGTGGTGTTCCAATGTGCGGCTGCAGAACCAGGCTGTCCGATCGAGACACACCAGAGTGCACGCCTCGCCAACGAGCCCGTGGCTACAGCGGCGTCTTGGCTTCTTCAAAGTGCGCACGCGAATATTCTGTATGTGTCGGAGATCGCGCCTCGCTGTGATAAATATTACGCAGGCAAAATGGTCTAACTCGAAGGGTATACGTGCGACCCCGCGAGAGCGGTAGAGCAAGTTTATGTAACAAACAAGAAATTGCCATCGTTGAACAATGCTCTTTGAGGCTATTTAACAAACATTCCTGCGCGGGTCGGGGAAAGGAAATATGCTTGTCTTTCGTCCGCTAATTGGTTAAAAAGCCGCCGGTACTCAAAGGTTGCAGGAGTTTTCTGCCCTAACCTCTGCTGGTTTACGTCGGTGAGTGCTGTTATGGGTGCGCGCATATTAATTTACTTTTTCCGTTCCTTATTCTTTTGCTGTCCCATTCATTTCCACTCCCCCCAGTATCGGGTAGCAAATTAGTTGCAACCTGATTAACCTCCTCGCATTTTTTTTTCTTGCCTTTCTTCCTCTTTCTCTATCATGAGCTCTCCAAAAAAATATTAGTCGTGTACTCAATAAGGTTCGCTTCTTTCCGAGCGTCTGAAACTAACACTATTGCGTCTATTTAAATTTGAACGTTTTCAACTCTTTCGAATAAAATTGAGAAGTTGGGGCTCTTGTGTGTATCTGCCTTCGAATTTTGTACCTTTCGTGCATGATATAGAATGAAAGACATTCGAGAGGAAAGGCATTCATCCCTATAAAGACAGAGAGTTGGCTTGCAACAATTTTGCATAAGCTAGTGGGGCATGTCGGGCTGTTATTTGGCGTTGCTGAGTAGTGTCCTATAGATTTGAAAGATTTGCCCCCCCCCCCCCCCTATTTCTGTCGTTTGATTATTTCGGCCTTCTTCCCTTTTTCCTACCCTCTATTTCTATTTGTGTTCCCTCCTCCCGAAAGAGTAGGCGGGTTTTAGTGACAGCTGTCGGCCTGCTTCCTCCCGATTTCTTCTTCGACTTTCCTATTTTTGTTTACGTTTGCATATAAAAAAATTGGCGAAGCTTGCACTAAGCTGTGCAAGGCTTGAAACAGCGAAACTGGACGATTCTGAAGACTAATCTGGTTGCTTCTAGGTTGTTTCTAGGCCTTAGCTAGGTGATATGCTAGGTTGTTTCTACGTTGATTCTCAGCGTGGAGAGGTCACAGACAGTCGCAGAAACCGCAGACAGTCACACACATGACACCGGACACGTCGTCGTTGGCGTAAGCCTTCCATCACTTCGGGGTTTTCTCGCAAGCCGCCGTTGCCCTTCCCGTTCCCTAGTATTCTCTCGTTGTACGTACTCGGGGTCTTCAGCTCGCCACCGTCGCTTCGCCGCCACTTGTTGGGCTAACTGTTGCCTTCTTCCTTTTTAGTGGAAGTTGTGGGTAGTGGGATTTACCCTGTTTATGTGGCACATACCTGTTCGTGATTTTATAGGCCGCACAAATTTCTGTGGCACATGCCCGGTTGTTGGGCTAACTGTTGCCTTTTTTCATTTTTAGTAGACCAGGGGTGAGTATATAGTGGGATTTACCCAATTTCTGTGGCGCATACCCGTTTATGACGATGATAGTTTTTTTGGTACGGGGTGAATTAAAGAACGATTTGCTAAACAGCTTCGCTGTTCAAATAATAATCATTGGATCACTACTGCCGTCGTCAGCTTATTGCTCCGAGATTCTTTTGACGTCCTTATAGCGTTTCTTTTTTTCTTTTTCTTTTTTTGGCGCTAACACTGTATTCCTAATGTTTGTCCCTGTTATGACTATCGATATCGCTACCTCTACAACTTCTTTGTATACCCCGTAGAACTTGTTCACGGAACAATCAAAATCAACCTTATCGAAATTCTTTGGTGATCAGCAACGACTCACGTATTCTCGATTCTTTCGGGGTCTCTTTGTCTATTTCACACGGGTGTCAACCTTTATATGTGCTTTGTTCGCTACTCATTCATTCTGAGGTCACTCATAGAGCTCGGGGCATATAAGAACAGGGGTTTTCAGAGTATACGTTAGTGCGCGATGCACTTTTCCCGCGACTTTTCATAAGATTTGATAAAAGCTGATAAAAAAAAAAAACTAAAAAAAAAGACAAAGCTGATAGCTGTTGGTTCCTGCTACAGTGCGCGTCCTGCTGCAGTTCCATGTGCTTCGAAATATTTACTTCCCTCATACGTACAATGGGATGCATATTTTCTTAATCTTATACGTGAAGGTTTCCTCTCGTGCTGTGCTCTTCTCTCAGAAAAAGATAGGCGGCATGTCCGCAATTATATATATATATATATATATATATATATATATATATATATATATATATATATATATATATATATATATATATATATATATATATATATATATATATATATATATATATATATATATATATCTCAAGGAAAACCTGTAGCGTGTATTGCACCTGCTGCTCCGTTGACCAAACGAAATTCGAGAGCATGTCTCCGTCAGTGAGCTGCATGCCGCGGCATATTGAGCGCGCAAAGGTTTTCGCTCTGACCGACCGAGATGAAATACTCCGCGTCTCCCCCCCCCGTCTTTTGTGTTTGTCATGTTGTGTCAAAACGTTTGCATCGCGTGTGAGCCAACGTTCCGCGTAATTCCCGTGTTTCGTCCCTCCCTTTCATTTTGCGAGAAAACATGTATCAACGAGGCGCACTGTACGTATATGGGAAGGGCCGCTCGCGCCCGCCGGTTTATTACATGCCGGTCGCGATGTTGACGGCGCGCTGTCAGCGGTCCCTGTGCCGCGGGCCCCCGGTGGACCCGGGGCCGCGCATCATCCTGGCCTCGCCGGTCTGTTCTCTGTCCGCGCTTCTTTTCGTCGGAGCAGCGCTTTTGTTGTCCTCCTGCTTTTTCGTCGGCGCCCCGTCAACCGTCGCCCGCGGCGTTGCACGCTGGATCAGTGATTGAGAGACCCCGCGACCTCATTCATATATGGATACGCTCGTGCGCGGGAAGATGATTACGGCGTTACGAAGACGCGTCACTCGCGGCTGCTGTGGGCTGGAGGAGACCGACGTACTCTATAGACGTAGCCGGGTCAGAGAAGAAAGCAAAAATCGACGAGGAAAACGAAAATGCTCCGAAGAAACGTGAAAGGAATAGTAAAAAAGGCAGCTAAGATGGTTTTATTACATTTTTTTGTTGTTGTGGCTGATTCTACTTCGGTAAAATAAAAAAAAAGACAAAAAAAAAAGAGAAAACGGCCGATGAGGCTTCTCACATTTAATTTAGTTCTCGTTTTATCCCATTTCTCAAGAAAAGCGAAGCAGCAACAACAACTTTGTTTTAAAGGAACATGTTCTGCCTTCGAAGAGAGCGTGTATGTTTTGAAAGTCGAGAGCGTGAAATATCCGGATTAAAGCCACGCTGTGTTTGCATGAGTATTTTTTTTTTTTCTTTAAAGAGCTCGGCATAGCGCCGTCACCGAACGAGTCGGCGCAGGAAGGTCGTTGCGGATCCTTTCTCGCCTTGCAGGCAGGCCAAGCAACGAAAAAAAGAAAGAAAGAAAAAAAAAGCTTGTTGTATTTTTTCTGCAACATGGTGCACGTATAGTTTGTCTTCCTTATGGTTGCATAATTCAGGAAGAGGTTCGGAGCAAGAAGGCCCTGCCGTACAGATTTATCCGCTTTTGTTTGATGACACAATTTTCAGTCATTTATGTCTATTTCTTGTGTTACGCGCAAGTTTCTTCTTTAAACTGGTTGTTTAGCCGACAATGTGCGCTCTATAGAACATTTATGCATGAGCGAGCGTACTCGCTGTGTGATAGCTTAGTGGCTAGATGTCATAGCGATGCTGATCTCGTGTAAGCCAATGTACGTTTGAAAATGTTGAGCTGGATAACGCCACTAAGCATATTTATTGACTGAACTGACGCTTGAGTCCCCGAGGGATTCACTGGGCTTCTCATGATGGGACCTGCCTGGGAACATTTTTTTTAAAATCTCAACACCAACTAAGATGTCAGCTATCCCTGTTCCTTCTCTGATCCACACTGCTGTCTTCCTATCCCTTAATGTCACGCCTATCATTTCTAGTTCCATCGCACGCAGTGTGGTCCTTAACTTCTCTAGTTTCCTTGTTATTCTACATATCTCTCCTCTATCTCTTCCCTCCTCCCGAAAGAGTAAGCAGGCGCTGTGCCCCTCCAGGTGGCAGTTGCCAGCTTGTTCTCTCCCTCTTTCATCTGTATCCTTGTGTATCTGTGTATGCAAATCAAATAAATAAATAAATAAATAAATTGCGTTAGAACTGCAAAATGCAAGGGTTGTGAACTTTTCGATTTAGTGACAGTGGTAAGCTACCGTTTTCGCACCAGCCCATCTTAATTCTTCGGTGGATTTCCTTATCATGAGTAGGATTCTCTGTAAAGGCCCGTTCACACCTGCGACTAGCGCCAGTCGCGCGACCAAGTTTGTCGCAAGGCGACTGGTCGCAAAGCGACTGCTTTCTGAGTCGCTCGCTGGTGGATTCTTCAGTCGTGGGAAGCCTCTGAACCAATCGGATGCGCAGGAACAGGAGGTTATCTTATTTTATGGGGTAATGGCAATGCGAGCCATATGCGAGGAGACGTGAATTCTGTGTCCCGACGGGTATCAGTCGCACGCAAGTGGGAGCATCAGTCACCTTAAAGGCTGGTTCACACCGGCGACTAGCACCGGTCGCGCGACCAAGTTAGTCGCTTTGCGACTGGTCGCAAACAGTCGCAAACAGTCGCTTCGGCCGCAAAGCGACTGCTTTTGCTCAGTCGCTCGCTGCGCGACTTTTCAGTCGCGCGACCGCAGTCGCAGGACGGCTGGAACCAATCAGCGAAGCCCAGAAGTGACGTCAGCATTTGTTTACAACCGGGCTCGTCGCTTTTTTTTCTTTTTTTTTTATTGCGCTCCCTTGGCTCTTTGATAACGCGATCCGGACGTGACTCTCTGGGTTTGCGACTTCCGGTCGTTCGCATGCAGCCTCTGCCGGTGTGAACATCGGTCGCTTTCAGTCGCTTTTTTGGTCGCCAGTCGCAAATGGTCGCGCGACCGGTGCTAGTCGCCGGTGTGAACCAGCCTTAAGTCGCATTGTGGTTGCCAATCGCAAATGGTCGCACGACCGGTGCAAGTCGCAGGTGTGCATGAGCCTTTAGTGTTTGACCTTGATATTCATACTCCTCCTGCAGATTCTAGGGTACGGTTGTCTATCACGAACTCTCGTTCTTTCGCCAAAGTACCTAGCATTATCTTTTTCTTCTACATATCTATTTCCAGCCCTACATTATCGCTTTCACAACTTAAAGGACCACTAAACAGCCTCTGAAAATGCAAAAAACGAGCGCCCTATTCTCTCCTGGCATTTCTCGTCTTTTCGGCGCACTTCGTGATGCCAGAAGGGTGATTCGCGTGACGTAATTAAGGTCCAAACTGTCGATTGGTCCATATGCGAGGAATATCGGTTGTGAATTGCCTCCTACCTTGGTGCCATGCAGTCGCCCACCCGTTCTTCCTTGTCTCGCAAGACTATCACGCGCGACCAACATATTTCACTTCGTCTTGTGCGTTTCCGACTGCGCAATTGGAGATAACAGCGTGTAGCCGACAAGCGCAAAATCCTGATGGTCTCTACGCTTAGTGCTGACATTGTACACGTGCTTTATGAAGAAATAACTGGCGAGGAGGTGATATCGCCTCTGGGAGGTGTAGTGAAGGTGAGAAAGAAACCGCTGTCTCGTCTTGGAACTCGGAGGGGTTTAGGGCCCCTTTAATCCAATCAATTTTTTGCAATTCATCGTCTTCATTGCTGAAGACCACTATATCGTCTGCATACCGTAAATTGCTGAGATATTCTCCGTTAATATTGTTACGGACAAATTTATTGCCATTGCTACCCAATATAGTCGTTTAGGTACTTCTAAACATGCATTGAATAACAATGAAGGCATTGTTTCTTCTTCTCGGACTCCTTTCTCGATCTGAATTTCCTTATTCTCTTGAGCAGGATCAGGGTAGCTGAGAAATCTCGGTACTTGTTGGTTATGGTACTCACGTATGTTTCAAGTAGTCCTTGCCGAAGCAATACCTGCAAAAGTTCTGTTTGCATAGACGAACGTAATGTGTGAACGTTACATTTTCGCAATCTATGAGTGTCATATAAATGGGCTTTTGTACTCAATAGATTTCTCAATTATTTGATTGATCACATGAAGGCGAGCCATGGTAGAGTACACTTTTCCTGAAGCAAGCTTGCTCTCTAGCTTGATTAAAATCAACTGTTCCTCTTATCGCATTCGAAATTGCCTTCGTGAATATGTATTTTGTATAATGCGTAAAGTAGGCTGATTCATTTAACTCTTCAGCTGTTTTACGTCAGCTTTTTTGTGCATTCGCAAAAATATTAACGTTTTTCCATCTGGCTGGTGCATTTGAAGATGTAAGGCATTAAGTGTTGAATGTCACAAACCTCTTAAATATAACATTTCCTCCATGTTTGATCAAATAAGTTGTTATGCCGTCTTCTCCGTCCGCTTTTCTACGGAACATGTCTTGTATGTCCTTTCCAACCTCATCGATAGTTGCGCGTGTAACTTCGCTATCATGTTCGACGCACGGTAAGGGTGGTTTATATTTGAACTGTACTCTTCAGTCTAGAGGTCCTCTACCACCTTCACTGCGCCGTTGAAATTGTTAATAATATTGTACTGCTTATATTCTTTTTTCGGCGTTGATTATGGTGCTTCCCATACGGACTTTTCTTTTAGCTGTTTGGATGTTGGCCGCGCTTCTCTACGGCTGGCTCTATCTCTTCGGCGTTATACCTTTGTACGGTCGTTAAGTTTACTTTTGGTGGTCAGTTTTGACTGTTCAGCATATTATATTCTATCTTTGGATGTACTTAATTTCATTTGTTGTCGTTTCTTTGTTAATTACTTTGAGGTTTGAAAGACAAGAAGAGTAATAATAATTTCTGGGGTTTTGCGTACGAAAACCACGATATGATAGGGCTAATAGGCACGCTGTCGTAGAGGGCTTCGGAAATTGCGAACACCAGGAAATTATTTAATGCGCACCTAAATGCAAATACACGGGCCCGTAGCATTTAGCCTCCATCGAAATTCAACCGCCGTGGCCGGGCACCGAACCCGCGACCGTTGGGTAAGCAGGTGAGCACCATATCCGCTGTACCACTACGACAGCTTTGTTTGAAAGAGCTCGCTTACTTCTTGTCTTTGTGCTTTGCCTCCAGTCAGTTTCAATTACTGCTTCAGAAATTACTGTACTTACGCATTCGTCGATATCTTCTCTGTCATAATTTGCTATTGTTCTAAATCATTACTCTATAATAATAATAATAATAATAATAATAATAATAATAATAATAATAATAATAATAATAATAATAATAATAATAATAATAATAATAATAATAATAATAATAATTCGAAATGTTCATAGCGTCAAATCGGTAGGAAATTGCTTACAGCGTGTTGCCTAGCAATTAAAACTTTAATCCCGAAGTTGTCGAGGGTCTTATTTCTGGTGTGTGCAGCATTAATCATACACTGCAGCCTCCCGAATAGGTCTCTCTGCGTGCCTTTCATCGAGCGCTGCATGGCTTCCGGCTCTAATACTTCGTGTGTGTTTTTAGACGTGATTTCTAGGGCGTCCCGACCATTGTGAATGCTTATTGCTATGCGAACATTCATGGAGCATTTCACTGGGTCAGGAACAGTTCGGCGGGTTACGGTGATTGGTCGTGCTTCGCCGAACGGCTTCTGCTTGGCTATGGCCGCTCTTACAACGCGTCGCGTAATTTCGAAATTCTTTAAAAGGCTGTTATGGCCACGCACACCGCGACTTGGAGGACAACTGTGCGATTGCGCCGTTTCGGTAATACATTATTTCAGAGCATTTCATCATCACTGCAAGAAAGACCTAGAGATGTGCTCTTTGGCAAGGTTGCGCAACATTTTAAAGCAACCTATACTACCGTTCGGCTTATTGGCTCAACCGCGCTGGTACGACTATTAATTTTATTACTGACGCTGTTGGTGCGCCAGAGACATAATTACATTTGACTAAATATTAAATTTTCTCTCTTACTTCCCATATGCGAAAGAAGAAACCCGTATACCGTTGTATGACGCAAGTTCTGACGCACAATGAGACCCAGTTAATGTAACCAGAAGAACCCTTTATCGACTTCATGATACCCGTCATCTCCAAGCTTTTCGCTGTTGCTTTCTACGCTCGATATATATATATATATATATATATATATATATATTCTTATGCCTGTCTTCGTGCGTCTATTAACTGTTTCCCATTTCCTTTGCGTGGCAGTAACCTGTACTTATCGTGCTTTCTATTGCTCCCTTAGTTCTTTTTTTTTTCTTCTCTTTTGTTTTGTGATCGTACTACGTGTGATTAGACAGAGGTTCAGCCTTAAAGTTCTGCCATTTCCGGCCTTCATGAAGACAAGGCCGCTGGTAAAACGTTGACTCCAGCGACATTCCCTGTTTAATGATTTCTCATCACTTTAAGTGTATGATTAATATATTTAAGTATATTGAGTACTCTGATAAAAGCTACAATTGAACGTGCGTCCTTCAAGATTGGTAATCACGTCTTACTATAACACTTTTTCGTTTTTTTTTCTCTAAATCCCTCTCAATGTCGCGAATGGCTACCTTCCATACTTCACTGCATTACAAAATGCCTTCACAATTTTCTCGCTGAATTTTCATACGTCATGTCTTGTCATGCCCATCTTTCTCATATCTGCGCATAGATAGTAAATATGAGGACTTTTTGCAAGTCAATCATTTTTTTTTTTGCCACGTATATATGTGCTTCTCTTACTGGTGATATACATTAACTATGGCGCCTTTATATGTATTTCTCTCTCTATCCTGCTCCGACTGCGCGTCCAGCTGCGGAAGAGCATCGAGCGGGAAGCTTTTATCGAAGTGCAAACTGCGTGCACTCGTCATTGAAATTACGAACGCGTGTTGGCTCTCCCGGGAGCTAGAACAACATCACGTTTCCATGGCGTACGCTTTTCAAATGTACTCGAACAGTCGTCGCATGATTTACTCGTAGAAGAAGCTTGAACCTACAATCCGTTCAGGGCGCATTTGCGCCTCCCTATCCTATATAGAGCAGAGATACTGAAAAACGTGATCGTATGCGCGAAGCTGGCGTAATTCCTCGAAACAAATTTTCTGTTCGCTGTCATTGCAAATTTCGATACAAGGGCGTGCGAATCATCTCCACTAGCGCACTGTATGCATTTGGTAATGTGAAAGGGCGAGGCGCCTGTGGCTCGACTGATCCGATTGAACGCAGTTGCATGCGTGCCTGATCGTGCGCTGAGCTCTAGCGCCGTTGATGCGGATTATGAACGCAAATAGCCTCTTTAGTTGGACGTCAAGAGCTGGTACGTTCGCCCTGAACGGATTGCTGATGCCCCTGCGGGCGAATGTGAACGCCATCGATTGACGCCACTCGTTTCATAAGCACGCTGCCCGTTTCGCAGCGCTCTGTGAGGCGATTTGAGTCACGAGTGAATCTCGTTACTGTCGCCTGGAATGCTCGACCTTTCCGATTATTTATCGCTGAGCCGGTTTCCCAGGCGCGGCTATTTTCATATGAGCTTGTTCTTTTGGCATCTCTTCTTATCGGCTCAGCAACAGTCATTAAAAAAAAAAAACGCTTGTTATTCAACGCTCGTCAACCTCATCTGTCTACGTTTACGATACTGTTAGAAACTGCAACATCTGGGACCGAATCCACAAAACTTCTCTTTCGTAAGTGCCCTTTCTTATTGTCCAGCCGGCTTCTCTAATGATATGTCCAGCATCGGGATTGGCTGAAGCAATCTCTTACGAACATTTTCAGCATAATATGTTTCCTTGGATACGGGCCCTGTTTTTAGCGGTGGGCTTTTTTTTTTTTTTTTGTCTTGTGAAGCATGCGAGACAAAGAGCAGTAACTTGTGCCCTCTACTTAAATTTTTCATGACAGCCAAAGCTGGCATGGTGTCAAAGTTTACAAAGTACCAAAGTGACGGAGTGCCAAAGTTGACATGGGGACGGTGGGTGAGAAGCGTGTATAACCGAAACATGCCTGTATGTAGGTGCAGCTTCTTCTTTAAAACACACCGTCAAAGGGAGAGATGGTTGCTGAGGATACCGTTTTAACGGACATGCATATTCATTTGTATTCATTAAAGAAAAAAAAAACGAACACAAGGAACAAGTACTTTCGTCGCATATTCAGTTTCATGTCATTATTTGGAGATTTTAATTGTTAAGAAACGTGAACGAGCGACTTCGAAGATTGGGTCGACCGCAGTATGTGACGTCCGGATTCGCATTTTCCTTCTCGTTGCAGCTCTCGCGCTGCTAATTTCTTTTGAGGATATACTTTAAACACTGCGCAGAACAAGGCACATACGCCCGCTGCACACGCAAATAAGAAATGCTGCATGGTTCGTTGTGGCATGTTGCATTTAATCAGCGCAACTTTTTTGTTGCCACTAATTAATACCGTGGCCTGTTCGCTCGTCAAGCCTCGTTGTGCCGTTTGTTATCGTAACGAGAGGGGCTGCAAACTGACCCATGTCGGGGTTTTCATAAACTCACACGAAGACACTTCTTGCTCGAAAGCACGTAAATGCACATTTCCATTAAGAGAGTTGAGCAATGGTGCTTACCCGATAGGGAGACCAAGTGCAGCATCTACGTGAGGTTAATTTTGGCTGCGTCCCATTACTTTTATTGCCTATAGCAGCGATTACCGTAATGGACTTTCAGTTTTAATTCGCTAGCGATCGCAGTTTTACTTTGTGCGCTTTCCAGGTGAATCAGTGCTTGAGGGCACTGCGTCATTGATTCGGAGGTGCTTTCAACGATCGATTGATGGAAGCGGCGTACTGTTTCTTGCGGCGCCTTGGGCACTCGCTGTAGAAGTCAGCAAGTAAAGCGCTTCGGCCAAGCTGGGGCCAAGCGCCACGTGTCTTTTGGCGACGCGTGGCGCTATACAGCAAAGCCTCACGTGAATAGTGTTTCAAAATGGGGCATAGCGCTAACACACGCGGACGAGGAAGAGACAACAGCACAAGCGCTAACTTTTTGAGTTGAAAGTTAGCGCTTGTCCTGTTGTCTCTTCCTCGTCCGTGTGTATTAGGGCTATGCCCCATTTTGAAGCATATAACCAAGTAGCCCAAAAAGCCACGTTGACGAAGTGAATAGCGTGTTTTCGAATAGGGACCCCAAACTTTTAGGGCCCCAAAGTGATTTGCGTGGGCCTGCTTTGGGTCACGCCGGAAGTACGGGGTTTCGAATAGGATCTTGCGTTCACAGTTTGCGTCTTGTGCTTGCAGCGCCGCGGCGACCATAAAGACAAGGTACCGTGAATAATAATTAAAAGCTGATACAGGAATTTGCCTTCGAAAAATGTATTCTATAAGATTATTATTTAAAATGTGTAGCGGCAATGAACTCACGGGTAATACTAATCACCATCATTTTTGTGACTCCACGTTACTTGCCGCTGTCAGCCTAGACAATCTGACTTTGAGTCACCATGTACGTTAAGCCTACGAGCTCTCAAATAGACGACCGATCTTCGTAATCGTAACGTGTGCTATTTTTCAGGCCAATATTTGTTGCATGGGTGAGATGGGAGAACGTGATAGCCTGTACCAGCATTTATCTATTCATAACGTCATCAGTTTCTCAGAAATTGGTACAGTCTGGTCTTGACTGGGATCCGTCGCTTGGATGGGTACCGCCATGCTTGTTTTGGCGCAAATATTTTAGGGCAGGCTTCAGGGCTCCCGGTAAATTCGAGAAATAGCGGGCCCGACGCAAAACGCGAACGCTGTTTGGGTCGTGCATGCGCAGTGGCTTCGGCGCTATTTCTTTGGCTCCCCGAGCGTTAATAATACTAATTAATGATAGGGTTTAACGTCCCAAAACCACGATATGATTATGAGAAACGCCGTAGTGGAGGGCTGCGGAAGTTTCGACCACCTGGGGTTCTTTTAACATGCACTTAAATCTAAGTACACGGGCCTCAAGCATTTTCGCCTCCATCGAAAATGCGGCCGCCGCGGCAGGGAATTCGATCCCGCGACCTTCGGATCAGCAGTCGAGCACCATAACCATTAGACCACCGAGGCGGGTTCTCCCCGAGTGTTGGAAGCCCCTTTTCGAAAACTCATGAAAATTACGGTTGTTATATATACAGTGATGTTCCGTGCAGGGAATTTTCCCTTTTTCAGGAAATTTTCGACAGTCATTTTGGACGAAAGGGAAAAAGGGAATCTTCGCGATATTGCAGGGAATTTTGAGGGGCGGCGAAATATTTTTTTTTATAACGATCAAAAGACTGTGGACATGAGGCTTTCGCATGTCGCAATCGTTTCTGGCGAATGTAGCGCGCCAAACCACTGCCTCTAAGGTTCGTTTTTAAAGACCATAGTCTTTCCTGGGATAATTCAACGCAGAAACATTGATGACATTGATTTGACTGACTGCTGGTTTGTGTGGCCAGCGATTCAGCTGCCCGGCGAAAGTTTCAGCCCGTGCTCAAAGCACGCCCATCTTGATCTGGTGAATCTGTTCATACTTATGAACATTGCCAATCAAAAAGCAAATATTACGCATATTTGAGGCGCAATATCAATACGTACGTATTCGGCAGTGTGTGTGTTTATTTAGAAAATGCATAGATACGTAATGCTAAACACAGCAGAGTTTATTACGCTGCGCTGACCATGCGACGGTCCCCATTATTGAAAAGTTGACGTGCTTTTTGTACAAAATGTGGTGCATATAGATACAGAGCGTCTGCTAGCACATTAATGCACGCCACGTCACTGAGTAACAAAAAAAAAAAAAACAATGATAAACTTTTCTTCTTATGCAGTGGCCGTGTGCATGAGCATGTACAGCATTCCTTACGCATCGCATAGTGCTTAAAGCGAGCCTCAAGGTAGCTCCTTCGTAGTATTAAAAGCCGATCTCAGAGGCGATGCTTTGAGTTGGGCAGGAAAGAAGAGAAAGCGATGGGAAGAGCCTGAAACACGTCGAACACTATATATATATATATATATATATATATATATATATATATATATATATATATATATATATATATATATATATATATATATATATATATATATATATATATATATATATATATATATATATATATATATATATATATATATAAACTTTTTTTTTTTTGCAGGGAAATATGCGGGGATTTTTGGCGATGTATGCGGGGAAAAATGTCGGAAATAGGGAATTTTCGGGCCTCGAAAAGGGAATTCTTCTGTCCAGGACGGAACATCACTGTATATATAGTTCATGAAAATTACGGTTGTATATATGGGACGACTGCCACTTTATGATGCTTTAATAACAGCGTCGGAAATAGCTTTCTAGATCCTAAGAGAGACATTGCTGACACTGAACGTGCGTAGATTCGCAATGAAATGAAGTTCACGGGATTGTAAAATCATGTGAGGGAACATTATTGCCATCCAAGTGGAACGTGCTTGATTCACTTAGTATGCGGAGATCGCTGACTGCCATTCCCCACGATTGATTGCACATATGTACTCCATAAAGTGGACGGAGGGATGACCGCCGCTGTAGCTCAGTTGGTAGAGCATCGGACGCCTTATTCGAAGGTAGCAGGTTCGGACCCTGCCAGCGGCAAGTTATCGTTTTGTCCACTTTTCTTTCTTCACATTTACATTACAGTTACTACTAATAACATCCCCTATACTTTCCTTGGCATCATTGTCTGTTAGTTCTCATTAATATTGTTTCTAACAAAGAAGAAAGGAGCCCTTAAATTTCCACTTCTTTCCTTTATATGATTATGAGGCATGCTGTTGTGGGGGGACTTCCTATCAATTTCGACTACCTTAGACTTCCGCCCAATGCATGGTATACGATCGTTTGTTCATTTTGCCACCGTTTCCACTTTAGCGCGGGATCGAACCAGAGACCTCGTGCTCAGCAGCGCAATGCGATAACCGCCGAGATATCCCGTAGTGGGCACTGGCATAGCCAAAGACCTGGGTGGAACTCCCCTCCCCCTTGAAGTCTTCCACTTCTTCATGTGTAAATACAAGCACACATACAAACACACGAGCGAACATACATAAAGAGGGGGTATACCCCCCCCCCCCTCCCTTCCACCCGAAAAAAATTTCTAAGTACGCTCCTGGTAGTGGGTGTTCACTCAATTATCGACAGGCTTTCTTTCTTTGTTTTGCTTTGTCGATAAATCTTGTTTTCTTGATCGCTGTTTTTTGCCATGACTGTTTATTTTTCATGGAAACCAATATGGACAGCCTCAGCGTTTGCCTACTACTATGTGTGGCGCCGCGTGCCTGTTATGGCGGGTTCACCGTTTTTGAGGGGCGACTGTTGTGTATGAGCCCGAATCGTCATTTCAAGAGTGCAACAAGGTTTTCCTGTCGTGCCGGGTCTTCGGTGGTTTATTTTGTTTCGGCGGTCTCTTCGGGGCCATTGATTGTGCTCGATGCCAGGGGGAACCGGCATGCCGCCGTTGTCGCCGGTGTGACGGGGCTTCGTCGCGGCCATCGGCCGTGCGGAGCGCAAACACACAACCCGTCGGCCATGCAAATGACAAGGGCCCTGCAGCGCATGAAACGGGCTTCATTAAGCTGTGCATTCCGCATCCGTCGCCGTTCAGAGAGCGGTTCGCTCTGCATCGCGTGGCGCTTTGCTCTTGAGCCCAGCGGATCGCCATTCATCACCACAGGCGTTCGGCGCATTCCCTAATCGGCCCGAAATCCGCGCGCGATTAATCCCCGACGACGTGCCCCCGGGTTAATTTTCTTTCGCGGCTTTTCTTCACGCGTCGGCGGCCGTCGCGCGTCTCTTACTATGTGTTTATGTTATTATTTCATTATTACTCTTTTAGCTCGCTTGAAGCGGCGATACCCACCCTTCAGCGATTTTCCGCAGTGTAAATGCAGGAAGCAATTCCCGCTGTGCTTTCCACATTCTTTCGCTGTCCCCTTCATACAGTGTTCCGGTTACTGTATTCTATAAAGCTATGTAGTAACTACAACACAACGGTCGGCCATTATTACGTGGAATCAGATGTTCTAAACGCCCGTTTTTTTTGTTTTTTTTTCTTTTTTCTCATAATGCAGTGTTAGATGCGCAACGTCACAAAGAGCCGCTTCATTATTTCGCTGAAGTCCTGTTGTAAATTTACTGTAGGTTAAAGGTGCGCATAGTTGTTGGTACTACTCCACCTTCAACAGCAGCACTTTTGACAGGTGTAAGTGAAACAATGTAGGGAACGGTGGCGTACTGAATTTGTAACATGCAACATTGCGCTACATGTATCAGAATTGAATTTATTGCATGTAGATCCCTCATGTGACTCGCTCAACCCACGCCTGCGCATGCGCTGCCTCAAACCAGGAAACAGAAGCGAAGCATTTCACTCAGATGGCACGACTAAATTCAGAAGCAAAATTCTTTTAGTGCTCCATACTTTCCTATAAAGGCCGTTTCGCGCTCGCATAAAGCAATCGAAGGGTTGCTAGGACATGCGTCTGCTGCATTTAATTATGCTATACTCTGTGCTTCGTCACTCGTTAACTCTCTGTAGGTAATCTTTGTGTTCTTGAAAATTGGAATACTCCCGCAGTCAAGACAGATCATGGCAAAGTATACGTGTGATCATAATGCCGCCAAAGGTCGCAAACCGGGCGCCATCACATGGTTATGTACCTCGTTGCTTTTATTGTGTCCTTTCCGTCTCCCCGAGTCTTACAATCATTGGGACAGGAGCACCAAAATATTCTGCCGATTGTATCTGCAGATATTCGAGCGGGCTATTAATAACTGCTCACCAAGTCTCCCCACTGAACGCGCATTTTTATCGGATGTGCGTGATGATCAAATTACCAGGTTTAGAGCTGCCCGACACGTTCTGTAGGCTTGCGAAGTTTGCGGGTCGCGAAACGAAAAGAAAAAAAGCAACGTAGAAATCAGATCTCTTTCAAGCGATGTTAGACTGCAGAAGAATGTGAAGCGTTCACTTTACAAAAACGGGGGATGATCATGCACCAGTGCCAACGCACGCGCGTCAAAACATCGCGCCTTTCACGCTGCATCGGACTCAAAACGGTGGTTCCGAATCGCGCACCGACTAATTACTGATGCTATCGGGTTCCGTAGTGCCTACACACATCTTTGTATACGATTGTTAGCAATAACACTTTGGGAGTAATACTTAGCTGATCTATGTTTCGTGTTATATTCACGCACATGTGCCCAAATTTCGTGATGCTGTTTTCTTAGCTGCTTGTTGTGTTATGAAAATGCTGCGTTCATTCGTTCTCGCTCTTTGCAAACGGGATTAGCCATTACAGGCTCAGTCATGAGGAAGCCTGCGCTGCTGCCACAAAAAAATAAATAAATAAATAAATAAATAAATAAATAAAGAAAAAGAAAAGAAAAAAACGCCATGGTGTTGACATATTATCGGCATGCAAATGTTTCTTAGGTATCTCTGCTTGTCGCTGCTCGTGTTTGCTATGATATGATTGTAAAATGGTATGATTGATGAAATGTAAAAGCACGAGAGAGAAGTAGAGAGAGAGAGGGAGAGAATACAAGAAAGGCAGGGAGGTTGACTAGACTACGTCCAGTTTGCTATCCTACACATAGGGGGGGGGGGGGGGGGGAATAAGGGTGTAATAGTGAAAGAGAGAGAAAGATAAAACGGTCAGTGCACACAACATTTCACAACACACACAGTGCAACGTATCGCAGGTGGTCGCTCGATTCTGTTGCCGTCAAAAACTGCAGGATGGCTCGCGTGGCTTTCTGAGCTGATGAGCTGCAAGGTCAGGCTTCCAGCATCTTTGCTTCAGTAAAAGGCCGATAATCGAGTGTCCTCAAGGCACAAGGGCGAAGTCCGACGATGTTCGAATTGGGTGTGTCGGTGTATAGCGTTCAGCAACTCACTCAGCTGTCGCATTGGTAAGACGAATTCACCCATATGCGTTAACTGCAACTGTGTAGAGTATATTGATCACCTCTAAGGCCGCTTTGAGAGCACGAAGTATACATTAAGGAAGCATACATATATATATATATATATATATATATATATATATATATATATATATATATATATATATATATATATATATATATATATATATATATATATATATATATATATATATATATATACACTGCTGGCCGGAAGATCGCGGGATCGAATGGCGACCGCATTCAGCGGGGAAGTACACAACACAGCGCCGGTGTTGAATACTTCCTTCTGTCTCGTGTCTTGTTTGCGCTGGCCGTCATGGGCCGCATTTTGATGGAGCAAAATGCTAGGGGACAGTGGGATAAAATTTAGGTGCGCGTTAAAAAAAACCAGGCGGTCAAAATTTCCGGAGCCCCTGACTGCGGCGTCTCTCATCATCATGTCGTGGTTTTTAGACGTAAAACCGCAACAATTATTATTATATATTATTAACGAGCGTCAATGCAGGCTTTATCTGGATACATTCTTCTGGTTTCATTATGCGGCAGAACTTTACGCCATATGAACGAACGCAGATTGCTTCCTTCCTTGGTATGTATCAGGTAAAAGGAACAGTTTACTATTTAAAGAAGTTTTATTATTATTATTATTATTATTATTATTATTATTATTATTATTATTATTATTATTATTATTATTATTATTATTATTATTATTTTAGTAGTAGTAGTAGTAGTAGTAGTAGTAGTAGTAGTAGTAGTAGTAGCAGCAGCAGCAGCAGCAGCAGCAGCAGCAGCAGCAGCAGCAGCAGCAGCAGCAGCAGCAGCAGCAGCAGCAGCAGTACTATAGTAGTGGCCCAGTGACGTCAACCCATTCGCCCACTTCGCCAGCTGCCGTTTGAGCTCCGTCTCGGTAGCCGCTGTTGCTTTTCCTTTCTTCGATTTAAAGTTGCCGCTCTTTCATGATGATCAGTCTTTTTATGTGAGCCGAGCAACGCCACGAATATAACCGCACAAACTACAGACCAAGAGCTTCGTTGTCAAAAAGCGTGTTATGCAATCTCGAGTCTGACTTTTCTAAGAAGCATCACGCCTGAACATCATCGCACTTGGCCGCTCGTTTCACTTCGCTGCAGCCTTTGACATTGTGGCTTCTGTACCGTTTAACGAACAAGGTAGCATGCCGGTACTCGACTACTTGCGCAAGGACCGGTACCTCTTAGCCTCCGCTACACTCTCCATCTACATGCATACGCACCTGCACATATCCCCCCATTCCGCTCTATACAGCACGTGGCGTCTGGCGTTTTTTAGTTATGCTTAATTAATTCACTCATTCCACGCATAGAGCAATCGGCTGCCTTATTATATGAACTGTAGGGGGCGTGCACAAGGGCGGTCCCCTTTGTGCTAATCGCTCCTATGTAGTTCCCCCCCCCTCGCCCTTTGGCTGCAGAGAAATCATATATTTTAGATTTATGTCGTACGTAGTGTGATGTTGCTAAGTTAGCCAGGGCCCGAATTCACAAAGCTTTCCGTGGCATTGTTCGGGCGCCTTCGCCAATGATATGTCCAGCATTCTCATGGGCTAGAATTTTCTTGTACGAACACTTCCAACGTAAGAGCTTTTTGTTAGTATGGGCCCTGGTCATCAACTCGTAACTCCTTAAAAAAGCGAAATAAATTTCTGCGTAAATTGTTCTTTGAAATGAATGACGCCAGGTTAATTGCTAATAAGATATAGAACAGCGGTAGAGGGAACCGAATTGCATGGTTATCCTTACTGCCAATGTAAGTTCTCTTTGTAAATATTTGCACATATTGTCATATTAATCCTTGTGTGCATACCGGAATGCACACACCACTGTCCATAAATTTCCTTTTCGGTATTGTCTTTTACCGAAATTTGTTTTGCTTGTTTTTAATGTGTGTGAGCGTAATTCTACGCCACGTGACCTTACAGTTTTAGCCAGATTCCGTGCCCACAGCTCCTTTGCGTGCACTGTAAACGTACCAGTGCCTCTTCAGGCATGCCACACGCCTCGCGCCGTCGCGCTCTCTTTTGTCCGCAGTGCCAGAAGAACGACGGTGGGCCTGGTGCAGGCGCGCCTCTCACCACGCCGTGTCGCTGCGCTGTTTCAATCTCAATAATGAGTCCTCAGGAATTAATATTCAGGGCGGGTGCGCGCTGCAGACCAGCTCGTGGCCAGTCCACGCGTGCTGGAACACGGCCCACTGCTCGGCGCTTGTTCATGCAGGGCTGGCCCACGAGCGCCTCTGTCCGCTATAAAATATGTATCAAACGAGCGCTTGCTCGCTATAGCATACATAGCAAACGCCTCTGCGGAGGAGACGTATGCGCGCAGCTAACGATCTACGGGATGTCGGGAGCGCGCCGTGCACTTTGTGTAATCAGTCTACGCAAACGGTGCACTCTCCTTCGACTGGCGTGAGCATCGTTTGGTGTTATGCTTGAATGTTGGTTGTATAGTCGGCGTTGCCCAAGTTATCATCGCTCTATTGTATTTTTTATATATTGAAGTGTGCAAGGCGGTAACGCGTCGTGCTTTTTGAAAGCTGCCTGAATTGCAAGTTTAGGACAATCGCATTAAATATGCATTTCATAGAAGTTACAGCTAACGTTGAATTCTGTTTGAGTTGTTATGAAGAACTTTGTTCTTAAATTTTCTTTGCAACGTTGTCTTTTTTTTTTTTTTCGTTTAGTGCAAGTTTTGATTATATTCGTATTCAAGGCTTTTATTATTGCGATTTCATCCAGGAGAAGACCAGTGGTTATACGGCACGCCCATGACCGTCACGACGATCGGCGCTGCCTTTTTTTGTGTATAATATTCCACGGTTGGTCAATTAATTCCATGAGCGCACCTTTCGTTGGTCAAGCATGCTTTTACTCCCATCGCAAAAGCATTAAAATGATGCCTTGTCTATACATAGTGACCTTTGTGGGGATCGTCTATTTGCACACGTTGCTCTAAGACGTGTTGGACAAATTCTGCGGTGTGGTCCAAGTGCCTGTGATTATACGCGCATTAATTCCAGCTTACTTTGAGCTAAACCTGTCGATAAATTATATTTACCTTAAAAATAATTTTGTGTATCTGCTGGTGTCCGTATACTCTGGTGGATTCAGAGTTTCGCAGCGATATCGGTGAAGTAATTTCTCACGCCCCGGAGAGTCGTGACGCTGCTCCTAGACGTGCTTTTTTTTTTTTTAATTACGGTCGCTGCACTAACCTTAACTGCGGCACACAAAGGTTTATGCGATGTTCCCGAGCCTCCTGTTTCGCGTTATTGGCGTAATTGCCGATTGATTTTCCCTTCGCATATTGTTCCTTTATTATGACTTATGCATTGGCCAACGCCGGTTCACGATGCGTACTGGCTGTCGACATTTCGCTGCCAGCGCATCGACAAATTATTCGATTCATTTGGCTTGTAGGTTTGAGCACTGCCACTGCTGTTTTATTTTTTGTAAGTAAAGTTAACTAAATGAAATAAAATAAAAACTCTTCACGGCCTGTGGAAGACGTGCGTGGCAGTATACGCGTACGTGTAAAGCTGCGCTCCCTCCGCTTACTATTGCATCTAAATAAATAGAAAAAGAAACTGCTGGCGTTAACGCAACATATACAACTGTAAACTATAGACTATTTTACGGATGGGGTTTGAGTGCCGCCATGTTGGGCTGTTAACCTTTGTGTTTTGCATCTCTAACAACTAAACGAACAGTGTTACGGCAGACGCACATGCTCGAAAACGGTTTCGGGGGTGCATACGATGTTTCATGGCCTTATTAATTCACGTCGCGATACGCAAGAACAAGAAAACATCGGCTTAACAGCCCAAAATGGCGGTGCCCAGATGTCTTACGGAAAATAGTCTATAGGCTCTGCGTTTCGAGCTAATCACGTGATTCGCACTGCCTTGGTAACATTTTGGCGGTTTTTTTTTCTTTTTTTTTTCTTTTTAGCTCAAAGAGCCAAGTCCACTTTAACTGAAGCTGACGAAAACGCAGTTTTTGCTGCTGTCAATATAGTCAGGGCCCGCGCCAACAATTTTTTTTTTTTTTTTGCCAGTTTGCTATCTTGACCGCGTGGAAAGTGATGACATTGATGCCACAGAACTGCTGGAAAAACATGGGCAGGCGCGTGTAGGCGAGCGGCAGTGCCTCAAAGCTATATTGCGGATGAAATCGATATACCCCATTATCGTCGGTATTCAGAAGCAAACTTTGGACTTGGCTCTTATAGATCGGAACATTTCATTTGCGTACGAATTAGCTCGTAAAAAAATCGCAGCGAATCAACGATATACCAATATTTTGCGACAAAATTAACACAATCCTTGTGCTTCCGTCGGTGCCGTCCTTTCTTGCATGGGCGTAATGGCAATGACTGGACTTACTGGTCCTTCCAAGCAACGGGCACACCGTTCTGGACTGTCGGTAGTGTTTTCTTGTTCTTGGCATCTATTGGAGGCTTGCAAAAAATGCTTTAGATCTTCTGCTTCTTTTCTTCTTCTTCTTCTTCTTCTTCTTCTTCTTATTATTATTATTATTATTATTATTATTATTATTATTATTATTATTAACTCGTTTTATGCCGTGCTGTTTCGGATCATTTCTTTCTTTCTTTTTTTTTTTCAAGGAGCAGATCGGTCTCCTCATTTCAGTTGTCTTTTGTTTCAAATATACTGTCTTGGAGCGAAAGAAGGACATGATGCTGCTGCGCAGAACTCGAAAAGAAACACTAAAAGGCAGAAATAAGTAGGAAGGTCCGGCTCTTACTCTTTATATTCGAGTTTTGCCTTACGAGTTTTGCGCTACATCATGTTCCTTCAGTAAGTACCTACCAACTCGCCCTGTGAAAAAGTAATTGTAGAACGAATGCGCCATATGAAAGCACCTAGATAACAAATGAAACAGATTGGATGCGGCCATGTTGGATATATTGTGGTCACGATTGTTGACGCAGCACCGGTTGAATGGATCTAGCTCACTTTGATTGAAACAGGTGCAGGACTTGGCCCACTTTTATTCGAAACTGCCTTTTTGAGTTCACATTACTTAAGGAATTGCCCCATTTTGATTACTATTGTTTTAAAAGATAAAGATATATTGGCGCGCTTTACGCTTCCGTGAAATTTAGCCCAGTTTAGGTTTACGGATCTGGCTCTTCTAGAAAAAAAAACAAAAAAACACAACAACAACAAAAAAAAACGCCGCATTTTTTTCTCCTTTGGCGTATATGTTCATCAAGGTTTCAGACGCGAACTCGCTTGCGCGCTCTTCTCATTTTGCTTGCTGAAACATTTAGCCGTCGTTTAGGTGTGGGCGTGCCTTTTGGATGATACAGTAAGTGACAGTGATATACTAGCGACGATTAGGAAGGAATTGCGCTTACACCTTGCGGATATTGGGGTCGCGCTACTAAACACGTTTTGCAGTTGCCTCCTAGTACCGCTTTGCCAGCACGGAACTAAGGAGGGCAGCAAATCGTTGGGGTGGGACGCGCCGCCGTTGCAGTGCACATAACGTACGCGGTCCCTCGAGATGGGGGGCCGCCCATGTCGGCGGCACGCGGCCCCGTTATAATGGCTCTCCGCCTGATCAGGGCTGCCGCTCCTCGGCGGGATCGCTCCTGGCGACCACATCTTTGCCCTCTGGACCGACGTCTGTACAAATGCCGAGCTATTCTCGAAATTGGGTTTCCGTCTCGCGATATGCTGCTATAACTCGAACCTGGAGCATCCCATGGCCGCAAGCTTTGTGCGCCCTGCACCCGGTCACGGTACTGTGGCTGCACCATTAAAGGAGAGAGTGGAGGATAAGGCCAGCTTTTTATGGACCCGACCGCTTCCACCGTTCTCGCTATGTGGAGAGCACGATGTATTGGCCTCGTGTGCGACCGTAGCAGGCAACGAAGCAGTGGCTTCAGCTTCGTCTGCTATGCTTCGCGGGGGAACTGCTGTATTTCCATTCGTTTCTGCCTTCTCTCAAGCCCGCCGTGGTAGCTTAGCAGGTGTATAAGGACGTCGTGCTGCTATACTCGAGAACGCGGGTTCGATTACCAAGCACGGCGGTTGTATTTAGATGGGGGGCGAAGTGCAAGAACACCCGTGTACTTATACGTAGGCGCGCGTCAAAGAACCCGCGTGGTCAAAAGTAATCTGGAGTCTGCCTCTAAGGTGTGCCTCATAACGATATCATGGTTTTGCCTAGTAAAACCCCAGCAATTACTGTTCCCTCTGTCAATATGCGACGCGTGGTTCTTTCAAGTTAGTATCAATGTGTCTCATAAGCGATGTTTTTTTTACCAATCTCTCTCTCTCCATGTTCTTTTCGTTCTTCCCTCTCTATGTCCCCTTTCTAAGCGCAGCGCAGAGAGGCAAACGGGATATTTATTTTCTAATAAACTTATACGTCTGCGGCCCCTCGCCTATCTATCCCTTGTTTATGTATAAGTGCCAATTTTATCATTTGTTTTATCATTTAGTCAACAACCGTAATATTTTTTTTCCTGCTTTTCACAAAGCCGCTACCAAGAAAGGCGGAAGAGGGTCGTGACTCAAACGCAAAGCATCACGTCAAATCAACTAAAGTAGAACCCGCGCAGCTTTAGTACCAAAGCACGATCATGGGCCTCAGCCACGGTGTAATTAAACTCAATACGCGCATTTCAGGGTTCCACATAAGGGATGTTTCAAAGTTACTCTAAAAAGTTACTCTGTTTGCTCTAAAAACCTAAAAAGAAATATTCACTGCCAGTGTGGTTACTCGGAAACACTAAATACGTCGAGCTTCATCACGATATGATGCGGCTGGAAGTCTCATGTTGCGCTGAGAGCCAGCGCTCACGAAATAGTGCGTTTAATTCGCTGTATTTTGCTGTCTTTCGCTGTCTTCACGATTCCGGGTCGAAGTTGCGGACGGACTCACTGACGTTGGACCGGTCTCGTCCTTAGGTTGACTACACATATCAACAGGAAAAGTCCATTGGTTAGACCGAATTCGCCGTAGTGTACTTGAGTCGACCCGTACATTATCGAATGGGGACACGTTACGAAGCAGTGCCGATCTATACCACTACCGTCAATGTTCGGCGTCATGCGAACGGAGTGCGGCCAGGCTACTCTTAATCCCGATAGTATTGAGCAGTTCTGGCCACGCGACGTAGACAGAAAGTGTGCGTGCAATGTTGACAATCGCGAGGTCTTTGAGGCCAGGCGCCTCTCTCACCCACTGCACCCGCGTGGCGAGTGAGGAAGCCCCCCACTTGATTCTGGCTTCGGCAGAAGGATTAGGGTGCTTGAAGGGAAAGCCCCCCAGTGGCGCGCCAAGTTTTCGGGGCCTGCGCTAGCTCGATATAGGATTGTCTAGTTCGAGAGAAACTGCGGTGGCAAGGGCTGGGCGCAAGACAAAGCGTCCGTCTCAGCCGCGGCCTTCCTGGGGGCGTCCACGGTAATTACGATGGGTCGTTACGGCCCTGCGGTCAGCGCCTGGGCTCCCTCTGCCGGGCGCATCTCAACCGCGCCGTGTCGCCCTCTGTCGTCGGGGCAATAACTCCGCTTCAGCGGGCCGTTGATGCGATCCGATGGCTCATTCCGGGGCCCCGACCGTGTCGTCCGATATGATGACGCTGTTTGAGCGCCGCCTGAAGAGCTTTGCTGCGCCCGTCGTCTTCCTTTGGCTGTGCAGCAGTCCGAGAAACAGCAACTGGGACGACCAGTGCCATCTTTTCCTCTGCTGCGATAAAAGCACATGGCGGAGCACCTCGAATCCAATCAGTCAAATATGGAAGCTTTCTTCTACCGTGAGCTGTCTATCGCATTCTTGTAAAGTTCTTGAGTTGTTCCACCTTCCTTTTTTTTAAATGCGAAGCATTTCTTAGCGAACTTCGGCGACTTTGAGCGTATCTATCTATCTATCTATCTATCTATCTATCTATCTATCTATCTATCTATCTATCTATCTATCTATCTATCTATCTATCTATCTATCTATCTATCTATCTATCTATCTATCTATCTATCTATCTATCTATCTATCTATCTATCTATCTATCTATCTATCTATCTATCTATCTAGCCGCCTACGACTTTGTGCTCTCCTGGCCGTATCGTTTATGGGATTTATACCAAAATTGCTATGGCATAACATGACTGCATGACAAACATGAATGACTGGTCATATCATGAAAATCATGACTAACTTGTCATGAAAAGTATGATTTACACGCCATGGCCATAGTGCTCCTGAGGCCGTTTTCTTAACTTGATATATCCAAAAATTTGTACGATGAGACATTCCTGCATGACCAACATAAATGACAGGCGGTAATATGAAAATCATGAACTGCATGTCACGTACAACATGATTTACATGCCACGCTCATGGCACGCTGACGGCCGTTTCGCTAGCTTGATATACACCAAATTTGGTATGGCGTGACGTGACTGTATGACAAACATAAATGCCAAGTGGTCATATGGAAATCATGACATGTCATGTGCAACATGACTTGCATGCTACGATCATGACACTCTCGTGGTCGTTTCGCTAGATTGATATACACCAAAATTGGTATTGAGAGACGTGACTCTATGACGAGCTCTGATAACAAGTGATAATATGGAAATCATGACATGTCATGTGCAACATGACTTGCATGCCCCGCTCGTGACACTCTCGTGGCCGTTTCGCTAGCTTGATATACACCAAATTTTGTATTGAGTGACGTGACTGTATAACGAGCATAAATGACAAGTGGTAATATGGAAATCATGACATGTCATGTGCAACATGACTTGCATGCCACGCTCATGGTAGTCCCGTGGCCGTTTCGCTAGCTTGATATACACCAAATCTGGTATTCAATGACGTGATTGTATGACGTGCACAAATGACAAGTGGTAATATAAAAATCATGATATGTCATGTGCAACATGACTTGCATACCTACGGTCATGACACTATCGTGGCCGTCTCGCTAGCTTGATATACACCAAATTTACATCTGGCACGGATATACACCTGGCACGGCGCCCACCTGGCACCGTGCCAGGTGGGCGCCGGGGCGCGCTAACGGACGCCGGTAGCGTTGGACTCTACAGCGCTCGCGCTTTGCTTGCGTAGCGTCGCTGTGCCCGGCGTCTCCAATCATGCAAGGAGGGAGACGCGCGCATCACGTTCCATTCTTAGCGACCCCGTCTCAGTGGGCACAGGCGTTCGAGGAACACACTTTGGAATTGACAAAGTGTCCGTCAATTTAAACTCTGGAACGCGGATGGCGTCTGCACGATGCGCAAAGCGCGAGAATACGAACGCATGCGAAACGGAGGCAGATTGGTCTCGCGTCTCGCTGCGATTCGAGGTAAAAAATTAAGCGAACATAAGTGGCAGGTGGTAACGTGAAAATCTTGGCATGCATGCCATCTACAATGCCATTTACATGCCACGCTCATGGTGCGCTTGCGTCCAGTTCGCTAGCTTGATATATACGCCAAAATTTGTATTGCGCGACGTGACTGTCTGATGAACACAGATGACAGGTCCTAACATGTAAATAATGACATGCATATTATGTACAGCATGATTTGCTTCTTGCTGGCTGCTTCGCATTACATCGATTCCCACAGTGCGTGGGATCTGCCGGTTTTTTTCTTTTCTTGGCCCCCCACTGCTCGATCCCTAACGTATACACACTTACGAGCGTAACGGGTAATGCTTGAACAAGAGGAGCTTTTGTAATCGTCCCTTTGACGCGGCATGCTGGCAATTTAACACAATAACTTATATCCCAGTCAGCGAAAGGCTGTTGCGTATTTAACCTCACTGCTTCTTTTCTTGGCTTGCACAATAAAGACTTTGAGACAAGTTTGAGTTTGCGTTTATTTACCGCAAAGATGCAGCTTCACAGTGAGTGGCTCGTCGAGAAAAAAAAGCTTCATTACAAATAGCTTGACTAGCCCTACATCCCCAAGTCGACTATTTCAGCAAGACGGCAAAAGGAAAAGTACAACTCGACCTCGATATCTATGAACAGTACACATGTTATACATTAATACCTTTCGAAGGTTCTTCGTTAGTTTATTTGGTTCAGCACTCTCGTTCGGATTCTTGTTTTGGCGCAAATAAAAAAAATGAGCAAGTTCACATCGATTAACTGGACTTTCTCTTTTTTCACTCGTTTAATTTTCGCGTAAGCTGTTCCTATAAAGGCATGGGTGGGCATTGCATGGAACGGGTTAGCTTTTACGGAGCGGAAGAGGGCACGATGATTTGACACATTTTTATATATATTTTTTTTCTGACAATGTGATAGACACAGACAAGTTTTTATAGTTCATGTGGTACAAGCAAGTGTACTAGCTTAGTCAGGTTTATAATACGTGGCAAAAGGAACACAACGCGAAAGGCAGCTACTCGCTCCTCTTGTCTGACATGGTACTTTTTCTCATAATGTTCATAACTAACGCAATAAGTTCAAAAACGAGCACACGGACAGTCGCATGAACGATGTTTGCATTCTACGGTACAACAGTTTACCCTACAAAAAATGTTCACAAATTGTAATCGTTATTCGTCACTTGCAAGTAAGGTATCTCGTTGAGTGAGCCTCAACTGAAACGTAACAGTCATGTTCTCATAGACGAGTGACACATAAACTACACATAAACACGAAAATAGAAGAAGACGCGTACAGAGGAATAGCTTCTATTTTAAAAGGCGCAACAATTATTATCTGATTTAGCATCTTTTTCGATCAGTCAGCAGCTTCTAACAAATGCGTACTACTGCGCGTGCAGCTGTGCCTATAGGTTTCCCGTTTCTTTTTTTTTATTTCTTTTTTTATTGTGATAGCGATGCTTTTGGACACTCTCGACGGGTTTTTGCCGTCGCTATCATGTGCCGTACAAAGCCCAAATTGATAACATCGTTCCTCGCATCGTATGTTCTACCCGCGAGTAAAAGCGCGCGAGCAGGCGGGTGAAGCAAAGATGAAACGAGCTGGCTATTTCCGTCGCACGGAAGGTGCGTGCGGTAACATTCTAGGCCTGCCGTCGATTGCTCCTCAAGCAAAGAGGAAACGCGCTGCCCGTCTTTCCTCGGGCGAAAGGGCATGTACGCCGAAGGAGGGTGAGGGTGGCGGGCTGCGTCGCTCGAGCAGCAAGTGTGGGCGGGAGAAGGAGGGAGAGTATAGCATGGTCTAGCGGAGGCAGGTGGAGGTTGGAGACACGCAGGTGGACAAGCTTAGCCGAGGGTCTTTCAGTGCAAAACCACGCCCATGTTCGCCTAGCTGTGCATCACTTTGCATTTCATCGCTGAGGCTTCCCCTCAGCTCCGCTGCACTGCGTTGGCCTTTACGATGTTAAGTCAGTTAAAGCCACGCATAAATTGTAGTTACGGGAGATCGAATCCAAAAGAGCTAGCTGCTAGCCTTACTTCGTATAACATTACAATTTGTTTAATCACATTTATTGCTTCGCCCTTGCGGTGACATTGGGATTTCTTTGCTTGCTTGTTTGTTTGTTTCATTCTGATTCATTTCTCTTTTTTGTTTTATTTATTTGTTTACTTATATAAATCTTGATCTATTTTGAGAGAAATTAATGCGCGAGATTCGCGCTCCATGTTGTATGTTACTAAGAGTTGGCCAGGTGCAGCTCAGATTATCGTGTGCTTTATGCTTACGGGATGTGAACTGCCTTACTCGTAAACTGCGGTAGCTGTCGCTGTTCCTGGTGCACAGGTTGGTCGAAAATGCTTTTTTTAGCACGAAAGTGTTTTATGCCGGGGTCCACCACGGCTCCACTGACGTATTTCCGTCACGGATATGACGTTGTAAAATATGAACTAATAGATTGCAAAGAAAAAACTAGAATAAATAGTTCTGTTGCTGGGCGTCGAACCTAGGCCCTCTCGGTCCGAAGCGCGCGGCGCGAAACCACTCGGCCACAGGAGCGAACGTACTTCACCTTGCTAACGGCAAGCAATTGATATACACCATATACCGTTGGCGGTCCTCAGAGCTCGTCGACTTCAGCGCGTTTTCGTCATCACTAGCGAGATGGCGCGAAGGTGGCGCGGAGGGAGCAATGTAAAGGTCGTCGCCCCTCTCGCTGCGATGTGCGCGCTCCTCCATAGGGCGTGGTCACTCGTGCACGCGCTTATCTCATGATTGGGGCATTGCGGTGCTTTGTACGTCTTGTGCTTCCACCGCAAGTTTGCTTTCAAGTTACAGTGGTTAAAGAGTACACGAAGTTCACTTCGCTCGCCGAAGCGGTCGCGTTTACGAAAGGAGCGCGCTGCTCACACACGAAGTAACAATTGTGACAGTTCGCGCTCGTCCTGTGTATACTTGTGCGGTCGTTTCGTGCGTCTTTCTTTGTGTTAGAGTAGCGCGCTTTAGATGTCGAGCTGCAACAGTTGTTAGTCAGCGCTCGTCCTTTGTATGCTCATTTCGTGCGTCCTTCCTGCTTGAGGTGCGTGCAGCAAGTTTCGAGCTGCGTGCCGTTCTTCGCGTGACATTACAAGTTGTTGCTGTAGCATTTATTCCTTCGCGCTTGTGGCGAAACAATGCACAATAAACGCTCAACTAACTCTGTGAAGACACGTTTCACTTTCGTGTTATACCGATTCCTTTGACAGAGGGATCAGCCTTGTTTTTTTCTTTGTCTCTGTAGAAAGCCCGCCTAGCCTCCTCTGCCACATCTGTATTGTGCCTTGCTTTGCATCGTCGTCGCTTAGCTTGTTCGCCTTTATAGCATAGCACGGAACCTGTGAAGGTAATTGCACGCCGCGCCAGTGTGGACAGTCTAAATAAACATTGTGGCCCGAAGTAGCCGAGGGCTTCGACGAGGAACAAGATCGACTCCTACGCCGTGCCGCGCCAGCCCTTATATAGTGGATCGGGATTTGTCTTTTGTGTTTGTGTATGTCGTAGCTGCCCTCCCGCTTCCTCACGGCTTTCCCCTTTGGTCTCTGTCCGTCGCGAAAGGGCGACAAAAAAAAAAAAAAGAGGAAGAACCCTGTAAAAGGGATACGCTGTTTCGGGAAAACATGAAAGAAGATCAAGAAGGAGGAGCATCGGAGGACACAGGCTGTGCACTCGCGGTGCTAGATCGCGTCATAGCCGAGGGGGCTCGAGGAGATGACGGCGTCGACGAAAGGCGCTATAGGGGGGTAGGCACAGTCCTAATGACACAAGCCTGAAGGCAGCCCGGGGCTTTGCTTGTTGTCTCGGCCGTATAGCCGAGGCGCCGAACGGAGACGTCGTTACGCCGCATTACACTGACGGCCGCGTTGCAGCCGAGCGCCCCGCGGAGCCACGCTCCGATAGCTCGCTCTCCGTCGGTCTTGGGGAGTTCCCCGGACGGCCGCGTGCGGACCATTAGGATAGCGCCACTAGGCGGGCCATGGATCATCCGCGAGGAACCCTCGCCCTTCGACGCTTCCTTCCATCTCGAGATCGTGTACTAAACCCAGGGATGCGCCGTGGTCACTGCACGACCGCCCATTAACGCGCATGCAAGCCGAACGTAATAGAGATGCGAAGTGCCACTGTCAGCACCCGAGGAAATCGTGAACAGCAGTTGTTGGGGTGTCTTGAGTTTTCCTGCGCTATCTGCGGCTGCAGAATTTTGCGATCTGTCCCCGCTACTGTTATTCGAGGCAGCCAACGGTACTCGTAAGCTTAATTCGATTCAGTTATAAAACGCGTGACATTACGCTTTAGGAAAGATGCCTTTCCTTTCTCAGCTATGAAAAGCAAGAGCTCTTGTACCTTTTATTAAATTATTAGGGCGCCCATCCTGTCTCTTTTTCATGATGGTGCTGTGTTGTGCCCTTCATTTTTTTTTTTTTTAAGTACGGTTCGCCATCTGGGCCTGAAGAACCCTTGTAAACTTGATTAAAGTAGTGGGAGCAGGTCAGTGCTACGCTTGACAAAATATGAAACGAACTGAGTGTTAACACTGCGTTCCCTTTGTTATGGGTACGTGTCGTAACCTAAAAAGATACATAAATTGAATATACAAGCGTATAAATTAATTGTACACTGTTGAATTCTTTTCCATTAAGTACTGCCGAATTGTCAGTAACTTAAGAGAACGTGAAAGACTTTTTGTTAGCGTGTACAAAATGGGGGCACTCTGCGTGAGTGCCTTCCGTACCGAATTGCCATTACTCTTACTGTGAACAATGGGCTGACTTAATTAATGCTGCACTTTGTTCGAAAACACGTCAGAAACCAGGGGCAAAATTCACAGCACTTTTCCATCGTAAGAACTGCTTGTCAGTGGCTGTCGACCTGCGTGAAGTATGTCTGAAATTGTGATTGGTGGCCTCTGCTCTTGCGCTTACTTCTAGCTTGAGAGCCTTCTTTGAACACAGACCCAGAGTTATGCCGGAGATTTCGGGGCTGAATTCATGTAGCTTTTCGTTCGTAAGTGCTCATGTCCATTGGCTAGTCGCCTTTGCTAATTATATGGCCAGATCACGATTGCCTGAAAATTTCATTTACGAACACTTCTAGCGTAACATGTTTTTGTGAACACGTTAAAGAACACCAGATGGTCGAAATTTCCGGAGCCCTCCACTACGGCATCTCTCATAATCATATCGGGGTTTTGGGACGTAAGGCCCCAGATATTATTATTATATTATGTTTTTGTGAATGCAAGCCCTGTTTACAACGCCACTTCATATGCCATTCACATTTACCTTTCCGAGCAGTAAATACTGCCCGTTTGGTTATCGTCCCCAAAGTTCCTGGATGATGCCTACTTAATTGAAGTACGAAAGCTTATTATCTACAGAACTCGTGGGTTGTGCGATTGATCGTATTTTGGGATTTAAAGCTCCGCGCCCGTGTGCACAAAAAAGTTCTTACCCTGAAAGCATTTGTAAAATAAATCGCCAGCCAGTCGTGGCGTTACACATTATCCCTAAGGCAGTGGAAGATAGCATTTACGAGAAAAAATCTGCATGAATCTGGCCTCAGGAATTTTCATGAAACAATTGAGCACCTTTTGTGTTACTGTCCGACTTACTCAAACGAGAGGCTTCACCTCCGTGCGGCTTTAGATCACCTGGACGGAAGCGCTTTCACTGTCGAGAAAATATTAGGACCATGGGGCTGCCCGTCACAGTTCCGAAAGGCAACAAAAGCGCGGTTGCGTTTTCTCAAGGATACCGGACTGATTCGCCGTTTATCACAGCAATCGCGGCACTGTTACGTCGGCTGATACAGTGACTTTTGTCTCCTCCCCTATAACTTTCCTTCCCCCCTCCCCCCTTCCCCAATGCAGGGTAACCTACCGGGCTCAGCTCTCGTTAACCTCCTCGCCTTTCTTCTATTCTTATTCTCTCTCTTGACGCGAATAAAATGTCAGGAGTATACACAGGAGTCTGTTTACTCCACAACGGTCGTTATTGTTTCAACTTGTAATAATAATTGTTGGAGTTGTGCTTCTCAGAACAACGATATGATTATGAGGGATGCCGTAGTGGAGGGCTCCGAAAATTTTCTCCATCTGGCGTTCTTTAACGTGCGCCTAACTATAACTACACCGACCTCAAGTATTTAGCCTCCATCGAAATGCGGCAGCCACGGCCGGGATTCGTTCCCGTGACCTTCGTTTCAACTTGCCTCTGCCGCGTGTCGTGTTCGCCGCTTCAAAATTTGTCATTTGGTCTCCGCGATTAGTAAGAAATATTGAGGCCACACCCACTTCGCCTGTTTGTCATGCAACGTCACAAGAATCGCGAAAGCGCCCACTCTTAATAATGTTCCCGTTCCAGATAGTATGAACATTTAGTCGGCGTCAGCTGTCCAGCACTGAGCGGCTGTCCCGAGTTGTAGTGTGCGTATTCACGAACATCGGAACCCGGCTTCCGACGTACGCAGCATCGCATAGCTTGCGCTGGCTGTAACAGTGTTCACCTCTCTCTGCTCTCGTCGTGAGCTTCTACGTGAATTTTCTAAACCACATGTCAGGAGCTCCAAAGCGCGTTGCGAACGACCGAGGCTCTCGGGTTATTTCCCTTGGTAAGATAATGTTTTACGTTTTTCTGCCATACAATCAGTACATTTCATGACATTTGACGAAAAGTTCAGCTTTTGTTGCACCATAACGCACGCCAAACGTTGAGTTCATCGGTGCTCCTTCTTTTTCTTCTTTTTTTTTTCCTTATTATATTGTTGTGTGGGAGCAAAGGGGCTTCTGTGATTGGGCGCGAAACTTGGTCATTTCATTGTGATTTTTCGTTCTTCATGTGGGTATCCAAAGCGCCTAATAGAGTAATCGCTTTGCCAGTAAGGAGCAAAGTCATTATTTTCTGCCCCGCTATAGTTGTGCTTCGTTATTATGGTGCAAGTTCACCTCCTCACTCCACCCCTTCCCCCAAAGAAAAAAGAAAACATAATTTTAGATTATTAACTTTCATGGCAGTTTTTAGTTTGTTCACTGTCTCTACAGCATCACAATATATATTTAAAACAAGTTTGCCCATCCGAAATAGAGGATACTGTTGTATATTGCTTCTTTCGCCTGACTTCACTGTCACTACCTGTCAAGCACCGACTTTCGTATGCTTCTTGAGCACCCTACGCCGGTTTTCTCCATGCGGGAATCCTCTGGCAGTCTACAAGAGCCCTTTCTACATTTGATTTCGTTAATCAGACACTCCTCGTGGCTGTATGCTCCAAAAATCTAGAGTTGGCCTGGTTGTTGCGTACATGCAGCTTCCCTATATACTCTTAAAAATGCTAATTTCCCTCGCTGTTCGCTGTACGCTTATTAGTTTCGTACCCCCCCCCCCCCCCCCGTTTTAGGGGCGAAGCTCCTAGGCTCTCACGAAAACCGTTGTCGTCGAGGCTCGCCGTAGTCCCTAGTCGAAGCGCAGGTGCGAAACGTCTGTGCGCAATACCGTCTACAGAGCGTACATAGCGCGCATATTGTTTAAAAAAACAAAACAAAATAAAAGGCCACAACACCTAAAAGCACCGACATTTAACCACCCATCAATCAAAGTATATCACACAAGAAAAGGTTACCAAGAACAAAATAAAAGCCTGTTAACCAGAACAAAGTAGAAGGTCACGATTCACGATCCGATGCACACTGCTTCGCCCCATCATCAGCATTCATTTCGTGGATCTGCAGCCATTTTTTTTCTTCTCAATGATGTCTTCTATTTCGAAATGATAAAATGCTGGTATCTGTTTTATACTTGAAAGACTGGGCGAATCAAGCAAAGATGCGTCTAATAGACGAGGTAAAGCGACAGAACAAAATTGTGTGTTTGTGAGTGCGATCATTCGTGCCACTTGTCACTGCCTTTACATACAAGTATATCCAAAAAGTCACATTTGACGTGACCACTGTGGCTTCGTGCAAAAATTAAGGCCTGTACTCGGAAATTTTCTCACATAGTTTCCCTGTATTCCAGTGACCGCCACTCGTGACTGCAATGCCTGTGATACTGAGGCGATTCGCGAAGTGACGGCATCACTGATAAGACTCGCGCAAGTGAAATCTTAGGAATATTGGCTCTTATGTTTGTATATTACAGTTAACGGCTCAACTTTCGAATCTGCGAGACATGAGGCACCACACAAACTTTCATGTATACATATATGTATGTGCAAGTTCGTATGGAGCCAGCGTAGCGCAATTAGCCAGTCATACGTCAATCTGCATGGGCTTATGAGGGGCGCCCCATTCGGATGCACCTGGCGGTAAGTCTTGCGAGTATTATAATATTGTTTTCCTGCATCCTGTCGACGTTGCGCTAATGATTTATTTTTTTGTTCTGCTCGGCGTCCCACGCACGACGGCTGTGTTTTCCGAGCGCCTCGCCGGCGGGGCCTGCCGCGCCGTTCCTCGGTCGCCGTTTGGCGAGACGACGTTGTTCTTGGGCTGCGTCGACTATATTCGCCGGTCCCGCGGGTTTTGAACCCCGCCAAAGGCCCTAATCAGATTTGGAGCGCGGCTCGAGTGACCGAGTGCGTGCATAATTTAGGCCCTCACGAACAACGAGGCACTGGTGGCGGAGCTGCTTCGTTTACTTTGCAGACGCGCACGCCTCGACGAGCGTCTTGTTCCGCGAACGCCGACACCGACCCCTCTTCGAGGTGCGTCGTTGGGCTTTGGCCAGCGAGCGCCCAGAGACGGTCTGGAAAAGACGGCTCTTCTTGACTTCCCTTATATCGTGCCGCCATACCGCGCGAGAGAGATTGAATTCCGAAACTCGGCTAGCGCGCCGAGATTTCGTTAAGCGTTAAGCAAGCAAACCGCCAAGCCTTTGTCGCTCTCTGAACACTGCAGATAAATCTGGAGCAGCTTGCCGCGACCCCATTGAGAAGTGATAAACGAACAGCGCTGTTATGCTGGGAATATTTTACCCTTAGTTACAGGGACCCTCGCTCAGAAATCGACGGTTGTTTTATTAAACTTTAGATGTGTGTGCAAGCTTTTCGTGTTCTTTCCGGGCCTTCTCTAGCTGTCGCATAACTTCTTCTGCATATGCATGTGCAAAGGGCGCATTCGTATTCTTATAGTGATCGCAGGCGGTTGCAGTGTGAGTCCAAGATGAAGTACATGGCCGGGCCTCCGGATGAAAATAGTTCCCTTATTGTAATTGATATTCGTTCCAGAGCACGAAATGACTTATTAGTTGAGTACGTAGTACATTCACACCTAAGAATCTTAACTGTGTGAGCTTGAGGCCACGTTCGCAAATTGTATGCGAGTTCCAACCAAGTAAGTTCAATGGGACCCCACACAGTGGAAGCCGATTTGGCAAAAAGGAAAGTCAGCATCCATCTGAATATAGCACTAACCGAATAAGTTTTCAGGTTTATGTCCATCTTAGTAACATGGATAAACATATCTAGCAGCACAGCGTCCAACCTTTGTGAAGACTGTTCTCGAGGTGGCGTTGGCGCTAGAATTCGTGCAACTCTGATCTTCAATGTCAAATCCGCTCGTATAATATGAAATCCTCGTATCAGTTATGTCACCCCAATCGACCTACTGTGCCATTTATAATACAATCGAACTGCTGTTGGCTAACAAGTCGATTAGCCAAGCCAAACTTCTTTTTAGGAGACTCATCAACTTCAATGCTTGCACTCTCGGAAGCCTGACTTCCCAATCGAAGATCGTCATTTGGATACGTCGCCCATACAAAACAGAACACCACCTGTCATCAAGATGGAAGTGCTACCTTGCAAGTCCGTCGGGTAATTCTCCATTTCGTTTTAGACGCCTGAGATTTGAGCCCCAAGGCGCTTAAATTTAAGTTATGGTGATCGCAATGGAAGTGCTGTCAAAAAAAAGAAGTCAGTATTGCGTTTGTAGACATATCCCCTGAAAAGTATGTTCCGGATGAAACGTTTCCGAAATACTTATCTGCTCGCTGGGCAGCGATCAGATAAATATTTCGCAAACGTTTCAAATGGAACCTGGTGAGCCTTATTTGCGGAGGCTTACCCACCCATCACGCCATGTGGAATGACAAAAACGGAGATGCTCCTGGGCGAATGATATCAAAAGCGATTTGTCAGATTTGTGTGTCGCAAATGATTTCAATGCGGCGTTTTTCCGACCACCCACATCCACAGGTGTACAAATGACCGTTTTTGAATTCTAGCATTTTCATCGCATCAGTGACTGCACCAGACCGAATGGGCAGTGATCAGTATACCTTGTGTCTGTAAGTGCTTCTGGACCTCATAGAAGTAAACATAGTCTCGGCAAATTCATCTACTGTGGAAACGGCAGAGAGCGCCTTCGGAAAACTACCGGGGAGCTGTTGAAGCGATGCTTGCGACTAATACCGCGAGAGCAGTATCACGAGCCATCCCACAGAGAAGTGCAATGTCACCTTTGTTATTTAAGGTTGCTATGTTTAGCAAATGCTATGAAGAATACATGCCAGAAAGCACGCGCGTGTCAGTAAGTGCAGATGATGTCTGTATTTTACTGTCAGGGTGCGAGTAACAGCACAAGCGATGGCTCTGATTACAAAGATAGTGAAGCTACTGCAGCGGCTTACGTGGTTCTGGCTATCAGTGTAGCATGGGATGCCAGTCTTGAATGTGTCCTGTCCTTTTATACGGCGTAACAAAGTGTAACCACTGAAGCAGCTTTGTGAGAACTGAACTCCTTTCAGCCTTACCCTGTTGTTCTTTCTTAAGACGTCACTTGCTACGCTATTGCAGCGTGGGTGTCCTCATGAAAAGTGCCTCCAACGTGCAGTACATGCTGTTAAAGAATTACAAAATGTTGGATTTATCATCTATTTCTAGAGGGCACCTTGATATATCGGCATAGCTGGCAACGAGGCCGCTGATAGCCCTGTACGCAAAACGTTGCAGTTCAAGCCAACGAAGAAGGCGACTCAAAACGCAAGAAGACACAAGGAACATATAATCTTAAGCCACTTCTGATCAATGTGCTCACCACCGCTGCTATGCTGTGTGATTAAGGGTCATTAAAAAACCGAAGTCACTCTCCTTTATGGCATCCGCACAGGATCAGTGAAAACTCCAGTTTGGCTGTGCAAGACAGGATTTCGTACAACACCTGGCGTTCAGTGTGTAATGCCCATTGTGACATTGAACATCACTTATTACAATGTTCTGAATACGACGAAGGACACAAGATATTAATAGATGGATAGATGGCCCCACACTATAGTGGAAGTCACAATCGATAGATAGATAAATCGATAGATAGCCCCGCACTCAAGTGGGATATTTTGTTCCGCTAAAACATTAGCTACTCAAGAGAGATGTGCATCGGGTCCTCCTAAAAGTAAGGAATGGCGAAATGTATGCGTCGACTGAGCCCGGAATAACGCGCGATGAAATACTACTACATGTGATCAACTGTGCCGCGTTTGATAGGTGGTGCTTAGGCGGTTCATTTGCCGGCAGTCTTTACAAGGCTAGATCTGCCTGCAATAAACAATACTTACGTGTACTGTACGTATTAGAAATTGCGATGGCCCCGCCCCTCCGTATTAGAGTCATTGGTTTGAACGGAGGTGTACTGTGCACGTACGCTTCAGACACGCGATGACACAAAAAGCGGTGTAAGCTAATAATTAATTAAATATCAGCGCTGCTTGAGGTTTTCTTGGGGTTTTACATCCCAAAGCCAAGATATCATTATGCGAGACGCAGTAGTGGAGGGCTCCGGAAATTCCGACCACCTGGAATAGCGTGCACCTAAATCTAAGCGAACGGGCCTATATCATTTCACCTCCACCGCAATGCGGCCTTCGCGGCCGGGATTCGGTCCCGCTACCTTCGAGTCGGCAGTTGCGCACCATGACCACTATAGACCACCGCGGCGCATTACTTCATAACGCAAACTGTCGACTAGGACAGTACTGTTGTAATGTTATAACTAATCTTTTTTTCTTATGAGCATGCTGCTGTGCAATTGTGGAACGGACGTAGAGTTCCCGTATACTGCCACCTTTTCTTGTTGTTGTTAAAACCCAATTTATAACTCTAAAATTTTCATGTTCTGATATAACTTGTGTTTTTGGTTTCAACCAAACGTAGCACAATGTTTTTTTTAGTATTGTAAGCGCTACGACCTAGCGCGATGTTACGTCGATATTGGCACTCGGCACTTCTAACTGCGAATCCATAGAACTTTGGCGTGCAATTTACACTTCATACACTGTAAAGGAAGGTTAGCTAGTTTTTTTTTTTGTTATTGTAATAAATATTGTAATGAACTGCAATAAGTAAAACATAGCGAACAAGGTCGATTTTCTGCGGATAAACACATCCCTTAACAACACTCTCCAGGCAGCAGTCGAAAGCCATGATCAGCTTACGTGGAACATTTCCGAAAGCAAAACTGGGGGGCAGTTATATCTCATTATTCTTAACTGCTTCCACGAAGCTTCCTCATTTTCGTCATTCTCGCGAAATTCGATGTCATTGTGAGCCGCTTGCGCAAACGCATCGATCTCAGTCGTGTTCCGCAAAATTTAAACGAAATATTTCATTGGCTTTGGCGCCGTTTCTGAGGCAGGGGAGATGCAAGAACCTTCCACGCCGTCTTTTACTTGTACCGATGTTACGAAAGGGGAAATTTTGCTTGAGTGATTTCCTCCACATAGGCGCTGCACGTTTAAACTACTGTAAAAAATGTTAACCAGAACCATGGGGATTTGCCACCAGTCTACGCCAATTGTCTGGGTTACTTCAGGCGTCGTATAGTTAAGCGATTGTTTCTTTCGGTTTCCCTTTTGCCGTCTGCTGGGAACAAGGCTCCAACAAGGAACCCATTTTCAGCCACCTCCGGCATCTTTCTATTCTGTTGTTTTCCTTGCTGTCGTCGTGGTTGAGATAAAAATCAATAGACGTATTGTCGCCTAACTGTGGTGACCTCCTTTTACTTGGGGAATAGTGTTGACTAAAAAAAAATTTCAAAATTCTTGCGTTTGGTTAGTAAAAGTCGCTATTCAAAAGTTATCGCTGTAAAAAGAAAAATTGATCGAATGACTGGGACGCACCAGTACGAGATGCACCAATTCGTCGCAATAAAAGGAAGTATGTAGACATTTCTATCGTGCCATTGTTTTCTGTTCTTCTCGCTTTTATATTATTAAATGCGATGCCTTTCTTAGCGAACTTCGACGACTTTGAGCTTATCTATCTATCTATCTATCTATCTATCTATCTATCTATCTATCTATCTATCTATCTATCTATCTATCTATCTATCTATCTATCTATCTATCTATCTATCTATCTATCTATCTATCTATCTATCTATCTATCTATCTATCTATCTATCTATCTATCCGCCTACGACTTTGTGCTCTCCAGGCCGTATCGTTAATGGGATTTAAACAAAAATTGGCATGGCATAACATGACTGCATGACGAACATGAATGAATGGTCATATCATGAAAATCATGACTAACTAGTCATGAACGGTATGATTTACACGCCATGGCCGTGGTGATCCTGCGCCCGTTTCCTTAACTTGATATATCCAAAAATTGGTATGATGAGACATTTTTGCATGACCAACATAAATGACAGGTGGTAATATAAAAATCATGTCGTTCATGCCATGTACAATCTGATTTACATGCCACGCTCACGGTGCGCTGACGGCCGTTTTGCTAGCTTGATATACACCAAATTTGGTGTTCAGTGACGTGACTGTATGACGAGCCTAAATGACAAGTGGTAATATGGAAATCATGACATGTCATGTGCAACATGAATTGCATGCCACGCTCATGACACTCTTGTGGCCGTTTCACTTGCTTGATATACACCAAAATTTGGTATTGCGCGACGTGACTGTATGACGAACAGAAATGACAGGTGCTAACATGTAAATCATGACATGCATGTTATGGACAGCCTTATTTGCTCCTTGCTGGCTGCTTCACATTACATCGATTCCCACAATGCGCGTGATCTGCCGGTTTTTGTTAATTCAAAACCAACACCTTTCTTCTCGAAAAGCTGCAGCATCGTGGGCAGCAGTGAAAGCATTGAAGCCGTTCTCGATCATCATGCGTATCTGACACCATGGAAGTTGAGCTGTATAGCCCGCACATCCAGTAATTGAACGGAATTCCTCCATGACCGCAACATGAAGTCGTTGCTCAAGTTCCGCAGGGCACTGCGCGCTTGTGATAACCGAAATTAGCATATGTACAGGGGGGTCAAAAGTTCCCAGGCCACTATCCCATGTGTTCATATGGCAGCGTGGCCTGGGAACTTTTGCCCCCCCCCCCCCCCCTGTACGTACATATGAAAACAGGAAACGTAATCTCTCTTTCGATATCATCTTAATACCCTCAATCTGTGCGTGGTATTTCTTAGGATTTTTATTTGTTTGTCGAACTTTCCGCGAGGACCTACATGACAAAAGTCCAGCAAAAGGGAGCCGGCCGTGTCTTGACGTGCAGGGAACGCCCATCTGTTTGTCTTCTGCTCATTCGTGGCAGCTGTGTCTTCCTCTTCGGCCTCGAGGGGCCAGGACACAATTTAGCCGAATGGCGTCGTCGGTCCCGGTCGCCTCGTTTCAAGCGGCTGACGACGTTTCTCGGCGAAGGAGTTTGGGGCGCACAAACGCCGCGGCTGAAACGTGCCCGCGGCGATCTGCCGCCTTGCATCCGTCCGCCTCCGACGGCGCCACTTGGCCGTGATTCAGGCCGACGCTCCGTCGGACCTCTCGGAATGATTTGTGGCGCATTAAAAGGGGCCTCTTCTGGAAAGCCCCCGCGCTGCTCTTTGCACTTGCTGGTGTCGCTTGCGAACTCTTATTGTGTCTTTTGGCCGAGTGGTCGGAGGCGGAACAGTCCGCCGCTATAGTTTTATTTCGCGTTTCTTCTCTTTCATCGTCGAAAGTGATGCTATGTTGCTGCTCTTGCGCTGAAATTCGGGAAGGGGGGAGAAAAAACGGCGCCTCTGCATCTCTTCCGAGGGAGAGCAGCCGTCCGAAAATTCGTTCTGTCGTTGATTTTGCTTCTTCCCTCTCTTGTGGGGGTTATATTGGAGCGGCTTATTTTGTGACGCTGTTCTTTGTACCCATACGCGGAGCTTTGCTCATTCGCTTTAGAGCGCGAAAGTGAAGTTCGGGTGCTCACTTCCTTACTCCAGCAAAGTGCTTTCTTGTTTAGCGACTCAGGGGTCGGCTTGGACGGGTGCAGCAAAAAAAGAAAAAAAAAAAGCTCATGCTGTCGTCATATGTTTTTGAAGTACAAGTTAAGCAGAAAACACATCTTCAGCAGCTGTGTGTTTGAATCAGTACCCCTAAGTGCTGTTTGCTGCGTTCGTAGTGTAATGTCATTCGTAGATTGTTTTCTTGAGGGGAAAGAGAGAAGGCACTTTATTGCTATATATAGCTATATGTTTATACGAAGAGCCTTGTTTCGTTTGGGTCGTTGTTCGATGTGAATTATGGAGCCTCTATTGCAAGGGCCATTTGCTGGCGTACTACATTATTTCATAATTGAAGCTATCCACGCTTAGCGCTGTTACCGTCGAGCACCACACGAGAAAATTAATATAGCAACACTTCCCGATAGCCGGAGAGGTTATACAGATTCTCGTAGGCTAACGTTGTGGCTAGCAGAAATATTTAGCAGAAACGTAGGCTAGCAGAAACATTTAGCGAGATTGTGTGCGTTTTATGGGAAACTTTCAACTCTGAGTGAATTTTAATTTCTGCATTCAAATACTCATGAAACGCCGGAATTTTCTCATTACATCGGAGAACGGAACTTTCCCAATCGCAGAAGGACGAACTCCAACGACTGCTGGAAAAAAATTGTATCATTATTTTTTTTTATATAGAGCCTCAACCAATTGTGTCTGCGAAAACTTGTGAATTGACACACAGTGTCTGAATCGTATATACATTTACATTTATTGGTTAAATCACATGACACAGAATATCATGTCGCACTATAAGGCCACCTTGTCTACATTCGGCACCGGGTAATATTTTCATACCGCGCGTCTCTGGGGCTCACTAACGGAAATGCACAGCCAAAGGATGTGAGCTCGTGCTTTCGTATAATCGCTCTTGTCGCCGCAACTGCTGTAGTGCTTAGAACACGTTGCTGTAGTTTAGCAGTGTTATGCCGTCTTGCTGGTGCAGAGCTCTTGGTCGTGGATTCAATGCAGGCCGCGGTAGCCACATTCCGATGGGGACGCAATGCAAAAACGATCGTGTTTGCTCAGATTCAAGCTCATGTTAAAGAACTCCAGACAGTCAAAATACGGAGTACCCTCACCAGGGCGTGCCTCACAATAAAATCGTGGTTTCATCACGTGAAACCCCATGTTGTTGTTGTTGTTGTTGTTGTTGTTGTTGTGTCTGCGCCAATGCATATTTTGTCCCGTGTGATGCGACAAAGGGGTCCCATCTGAGCCTGAGCAGGTGGCATATGAACACATGTCGTGGTGGTATATGTGCACATATTTTAGTAAAACTACTTTTACAAATGAAGGGTTTCTACCGAAGTCGGATACAATGTTAATATATGTAGTACTCTCTTATACACCACATATAATTGTAAGATAATAGCGTTGTTTCGGCAACTTGTTCTATGAACCATTGAATACGGCCGTGACACCGACTTCTCTCTCTCTCTCTCTTTGCATGATTTCGCTGTCTTCAAACTCGGCGCCGAGGCAATGCACACAAATGTATTGCCCTGTACGCTGTGCAAGTGAAAGCCTAAGGGAATAATCTTCGTAGCCGGTAGATTCAGCAGAAACGGGGGAGCAATTAGTTGCACTCGTGCTTGCTTGCTGCGCGGTCTAATTAGGACAGCCACGCGACGAAAGTATTTTCCGTTCCTCCAGTCTCATTCGAGTACAGTTTAATATATCACAGTCGCGGCCTCTGCGGCCCCAGGGCACAAACACAGGCCGAGACGCCCTCCACCTTCGCCCGTCTACCGCTCACGCCCCCCCTCTTCCTCTCGTAACCGCGCTTTTTTTCCCCTGTAGTCGCCGCTGTGTCTGTGCGCATTCTTGCGAGATCTGGAGCTCCTTGTGCCTGCAGTATATCGCGCTTCTCGCGGCTTTGCACGGCGGTGCGTCTATATGAGCCGCGCGGTCGAGATCTCTTCCGCTTCGATTCACGGCCCCCGCAATTTTTCTCGCTATTTTTCGCATTCTACGCACTATACACGCGTGCCTGCGGTTTCGCCTCGTCTCGAACGGGCTCGGCTCGGTGACGCAGCAGTCGGCTACGCGGCGGTTCTCTTTTCACGTGTGGCTGGCCATGCTTGAAAACCGTCGGCTCTATACTGCGCATTTGCCCGTATAGAAGCGCTTGGCTTGTTTTTTTCTCTTCCACGTATTTAGTTTTCTTCGTGCCTGTGGCTCGGGTTGGAAGCCGCTCGAGTGAGTGGAATTATCGCCGACTACCAGAAATCGGTCTTCCGAAAGCACTTCTCGCGGTTGCCGCTGCTCGTACGGCCTTCGTCGCTTCCTGCCGCCCACCTAGCGTTCCCTCATCTGCGCCGCTTGCGTGCTCCTTTTTTTCCCCAGATACCTTCATTCAGCCTTTGGGTTTTGTTCTCGGCGTTTTTCCTCATTCCGGTCTGGTGCCGTAGGCGCTGTCTTTTGTTTTGCTGCCCTCCGCTGTTTCCATTTATTTCATCTTATAATATGCAGTGACACTTATAATAAAAAAACTAAGAAAGACTGCAACGAATAGAAGAGCATAATTCAATCGAAAGATAATCAGAAGCGCTATGTACATATAAAATATGTGGCGTATAAAGAATGAGCAGGGTCTAAAGGCATAGTCCAGCACATACAGTGTGGGTCACACCGCGGATAGAGTCGGTACGGATAGTTTTCTATACACTTACGTATATTGTGACTGGGAGATATGTTCATTAATAACTCAATACTATTAAAAGGAGCAAAAATGACAACTAGGAACAGTTCCTTGAACTTCTGTCCATTAAAAAATCACGAAGAGCGCTCACTGAGCGTCTTTGATTATCAGGATGGGGCCATGGTCCGAGCTCTTTGCTAATTGTAAGTGGTCGTCTGTTGAGGCTGTTCAACCGATCACTCAGTTGAGCGCGTTGTTCGTCGTATTGCGGTCGTTCTATAATGATATGCTCCACTGACGCGTATACAAGCGCCTCTGCATACACGCTTCTCTTGAACGGAGCGCTCGTAATAACGAAATTTTTGCCGGTCTTTAGTCCGCTAGCTTATTTGCAGGTATATATTTGCTTTTCTTGACAATATTCTTTTTCTATTCGTAAAGCCGCGAGAATACTAACGCACGGCACTTCGAACTTGAGTAAAAAGAATTACTAGGAGTAGGCGGCTGCACAAAGCTGAACGTTGGTTCCATGGGCTAACGGTACACTCGTGTCTGCTTGCGCGCCTTAGCTGAACCCTGCTCCTTCGCGAATCATTTGTCAGTTGCTCGCTTTGCAGTGGCGGCGCTTTGTTTTATTTGAGAAAGCAACTGGCATCTTAGCGCTTGCAGTTCTTCACAAAGCCTCTTTTATACCATATGTAGCGCATGGAATAGATAAGTACCTAAAAATATATTTGTGGCAATTGACAAGTTAGAACCAGTTTGTGCCATGCTATCCGAACCCTCACACCCTTGCGCATGCGCGTGCGTGCGTGCGTGCGTGTGTGTTTGTTTGTTCGTGTATTTTGTGTGTTGTTACTGATAGAAAGCGCGCTGTTTATTGGTAGCAGTCCATTGGCGAAACTGAACACACCTCGATATTCCTGCAATCCATATATATAGGATGAGCTACCCATTCTCTAAGCTGCATGTTTAGCCTAATGCACGAATTGCTTGTGACAAGCATGGACTGTCACGTTTCATCACCAGGCGTGTACTAACGAATTAATATCTTGTAGATACCGACGTTGTTATTTCATTGGGATTTCTAGTAACTTATAGCGACAGTAGCATGCTACAAAAAAAAAAAAAAAAAACGTTCCTGCAAACGCGGCGCCTTCAAACTCGCTCATTGCCGTGTGTCGAGCGTGCTCTTCGGTGTCGTATTAACACACATGCTAACTATATACTTTAGTTTCAGTATTTACTGTGATAGGTGTAATAGAAAGCTATCAGTAGAACAATGTTTACGTTTACTTGTCGACTGAAAGCAACAGCATGCACGCCAATGTATTCCGACGAAGCGCCGGATACAGAGTGCGCAGTGGAGAAGCGGCAGCTCTTTTTGTCAGTTGCTGTTCTATCTCGCTTGGCCTCACGTAACACATGCGTTTGCCTTTTCGGGGTGGCTTAGTCGTTCTTAACATTACCAGTGTCATGTTGTCGGTGACAGGCACTATCGCGCATCTATGTGTTTGAAACTGAATTTTGGTCTAATAGGTGCAAACAGGGGCAAGATTTTAAAAAAATTCCGCATTACTTTCATAATAGAAGAAAAAAAGTTTAATGAACATGTCATTCGACAACAGCACCACAGAGTCATGAGCGCAGCGCTTCGGTGCTGCGCCACGAAACCCTAACGGAGAGCGAGTGTCGATTAAGTTATTTAAGTTATATTTATTCACCGCCGTCGAACAGCACGTGTGAGATACCTGTATGATGCTCCCAGTTAAGTAGACGTAAGCACGCGTCCTGATTTAGAGAGATCCGAAATGCTGCGGCGCCATGGCTGCCGCTTCATTATAAGGCCTTGCTCATCATCGTATCTTCAACCGTTCAGGCATCCGCGAATGACGTGCGCTCTCGGAACTTTAGGAATCCGAGTAAAAAATTGCATGCAGATCAATAACGAAAACTCATAATCGCTTCCAGTCGGCGCTTCTCTCTTCTTCTGGTGCATTCAGGCGTAATACTCGAGCAACTTTCGAGATTCACTGAACGCACGCATGGTTGAAAAACGCATAAGCACAGCTTTGACAGGCTGTTAATAATTGCTGTGGTTTTACGTGCCAAATACGCGATATGGTTATGAGGCACGCCGTAATCGGGCACTGTGGATCGATTTCGACCACCTAGGGGTTCTTTAACGCGCATCTAAAAAGTACAAGGTTCTTATTGAATTGCGAACCTATCGAAATTCGGCCGCCGTGGCCGCGAATCGAACCCGCGTCCTCGACCATAGCAGCGTGAAACTTATCTGCTACTCTACCTCGATGGGTCAATTTAGACTGCCATGGATGTGTGACTGCGACAAACTACGATCTTGCGAAGTTACAATCGCTCATTAAGAAACTTGAAACACGTTTTCTTGTCTTCTTTCTTTCTTTCTTTCTTTCTTTCTTTCTTTCTTTCTTTCTTTCTTTCTTTCTTTCTTTCTTTCTTTCTTTCTTTCTTTCTTTCTTTCTTTTTTTTTCTTTTTTTTTTTTTGTAGAAAGAAAAACGTGTTTCGACGCGAGAAACATTTTTCGGTAGAAATACTACATGCGAGATCCGTGGTATCACTGAGGCTAGCAGTGCTTGGTCACCTGTACTCATAGCATACCACTTTGGCAGGTTTGGTCAATCAAGCACTGGGTCCGCAACCCGATATATCTGCAATGTATCTGTAATCTTTTTTACAGGGCATGTTATTTACACCGGATGTACCATGTAGCGATCATACGACAATTCAGACGTTCCAGAATGACATCCCTTTTGTGTATAAACGCGCTAGATACGTTTATTTAGGTACTTGCAATATGCAGCCTTTGGACACGTGGTTCTAGATTTTAGGTGGACATCGGCGAAAACAGAAATCGACACGGGCTCATTTTTGTGTACAGAACATAGAACTATACATCCGGCGTCTTTATTACTCTTCTGTCCGCTGTCGTATAGATGGCGCTGTTTGGACTAAGGCAGACGATATACCGCGAGCTCTATACGCCACTAGTTCGGGAAGGGCGCACATTACCTCGCACGCTCTTGTTCCGGAAAACACTCGCCATATGTTTCTGTCAAACTCACCTTCGTGATCGTCCTTTCCTCCGCACTTTTCTACCAAGAGTCGTGCCGTTCCCCGTTCTCGCTTTATTATTATATTTAGCGGCAACTGCTGTTCAGAGAGGCTTTTCAGGCCTCCTCGCGCACAGTTTTTACCGGCTGCCCGTTCAAGCGCGCCGAATCTTTCCGAGCTGTCGCCACGGCCGTTCGGTGCGGTCGTGCAGCTATTTCGTCAGGGCGGCACGCGTCGACGCAGACGCCATATGGTGGGCGACTTTGCCAGGCCACTCTTCTTGTGCCATCGCATTTCCTTGTATTTACCTTTAGCTGTCTTTTTCTTTTTCTCTTCTTCTTTTTTGACCGTTGACGCCTCTCCGATGACGTTTGAAAGCGTGGTGCGATGGTCCGCTTCCCCTATGCTTCCCTTCCTGTCAGTTGCTCACCTTCGGGCCCTTCAGCGGTGCGTGCACGCATCGCTGTCCTGGCTGAAAATGTTCGACGCGAGGTATCGACTTTTCGAATCGTGTTTTAAGCAGCGTTTCGCGTCGGAAACAGCGGACCGTGTCGTGCCGTTCCTCTTGCGTTTTGCTTGAATATATGTAGGTGTTGCCGTGAACCGAGTCGCTCGATCTTCCCTCGCTGTATAAGCGTATACATATCCGCGTGCCATGGAATTCCCCGATGCGAGCGCCGCGTTTGAAAACTGTGCGAGATGGACCCGCTCATCAGCCTTTTCGAATTTTTGTGGGTGAAGACAGGCGACTGTCAGGCAGTAACAGTTTCGTGACGAGTTTTATTAAATCTATTGCCTGGCCTTCTGGCTCCGTTGTGAAAGCCTATCTACGTTGATGGATATTATGGCGACGTACGCTACCTGTTTTATGTAGCATTAATTTTGTAGATCATATTAAATAAATGCTTGGGACAGGAAGTCCTCTCCCGCGTTTACCACTGGATTACTGCCCAAGTATTATTTACCTGCATGCGAAATTTTAATGTTTTGATAGGTGATATAAACAAATATTTCTACTATTCCCCTAAAGAGACGTATTACAAATGAGAAATTACAGCCGAACGGTAGCGAAGTCGTGCCTTCTTATTAAAAATCCTGTGTATAGCACAGCATCCGAGATATTAGCCATTCAGATCTACTAAAATGGGCACAGGCGTTCCACCCGCCCCGGTGGTCTAGTGGTTATGCCGCTCGACTGCTGACCCGCAGGTCGCGGGATCGAATCCCGGCCGTGGCGGCCGCATTTTCGATGGAGGCGAAAATGCTCGAGGCCCGTGTACTTAGATTTAGGTGCACGTTAAAGAACCCCAGGTGGTCCAAATTTCTGGAGCCCTCCACTACGGCGTCTCTCATAACCATATCGTGGTTTTGGGACGTTGAACCCCATCAATTATTATTATTATTATGCATCGGTGTTCCAGTTAGCATCGTTTGCAAGTGCTAGTGTTTTAATGTTGGAAAAATGAAAAAGAAGTAACAAAAGAAATAAAATAAGATTGACTGAAGAGAAAATAGGTGAAAAAATGAAACCTAGGCTTAGGTTCCTCCATGAGTGTACAAATAGTATGAGGCGATAGCTGTCTGAGGCTACTAGTTAGGCTGCATCTGCGCAGGCGCAACTGGTCAAATTCTTGTACATTTGACTCTGTAGGAACATTCGTCACAATATATGCTTGAACTGCCGTTTTGTTATTTTGAAAGAATTTTATGCGGGTCTAGCTGGTGATCATTGATAAGTAGACTATATGCTTGAATTAAAGAGGCGCAAACGTTCGCTTAAACATGAAATTGCTCAGTGGCAGGCGAACTTCGGTAACCCCGTTCTTCGATGAAAATACTTGCTATGTGAGAGTTTAGGATAATAATAATAACAATATCTGGTTTTTTTACGTCCCGAAACCACGATATGATTATGAGAGACGCCGTGGTGGAGGGCGCCGGAAATTTCAACCACTTGTTGCTCTTTAACGTGCACTGACATTGCACTGTACACGGGCGTGTAGCATTTTGCCTCCATCGTGGGTTCGATCCCGCCGCGGCCGGAATCGAACCCACGACCTTCGGGTCAGCAGCCGAGCACCATAACCACTGCTCCACCGCAGCGGATGACAGTGTACGAGGTTTTTCCTTGTACACATGCCATGTGAAGGCGTTCCTTGGCTTAGATAGTACAACACTGTTGGGAAATAATTCTAACAATACATACTTCCTGCATCCCGGAAAAGTCAGCCCGACCAAGAAAACCTCTGACTCGACAGTCCAATTGGGGGAAAATGCACTCTAACGGGTGCGAAGAATTTTGACCATGGATCTGGACATTGCTGTGCATTAGAGATCACTCAAGCTCAAAATTACGCTTTAGATGTTGGTAAATATTGTTGAGCTCTATCACGAAATTCCTAGCCGTGACCATCGTCACCCTGTTTTCGAGGGTGCGACGATTTCGGTACGCGACGGCTGTGTTCCGTTGATGACATAATACAAAAATACTCATTCACCGTGCTTCGCGTTTACGTTGAAAAATCACAGGTAAAAATTGATTTGGAGCCTTCCAGTGCAGCGTTCGTTAACAATCACAGTGCATTTTCGGCACGTTAAACATTTGTTGCATGTAGCCAAACTGCGCACACAAACTATGCATCCTATTACTCTTCTAACAGCTGTGTTTTTATGATCGCGTTGTGAGCGAACGCAACGCTCTTCGCGGTGCGCTGAACAAGCTAGACGACAGACCGTTTCCGGAAGAGAAGATCCTTGAATCGTGGCTCCACGCTTCGCAGGCCAGCGAAGCGACGCCGTTATTATTACTGTTCTTAAAGTCGACCGGGTTAAGCGATCGCTTGTAGGCATGTAATTGACAGGCGCACACATACTCCGACAGTGCTTTCTTCCCTCTTATTTCTTTTGATCCCTTCATCCCTTTCCCCCCGTGTAGGGTAGCGAACCGGACGCCCGTCTTGTTGACCTCCCCGCCTGTCCTTCCTTTCCTTCCTCCTCCTCATCCTCCTTGGGCGCCCAAGGAAACGGCAAGAAATATTTTCTTTTTTGTGTCGATAGTTTATTTCACGAATTACAGAATGCCCACCAGCAGCGAGCGCCCTATGTCTCCGGAGGCTTCAAATGCTGCAACGGTCTCCGTTGTTCCTTAATTGAGGTTCGTCCTATCTACGCTGATATTGCTTCAAAAAAATCGGCCCTGCTTTCCGACGTCTCTTTCTCTTCGAGTCACTTCCACTGCTTCTATATCGGTCAGTGTCCCCATTATCCACAGTGTCGGTCAAGCGGCCTTGATTATCACGTTCATTATCATTTGTGTCACTCTCTGTAGCCTGTCATCAGCACTCCCAGATGATGTCGCCCCCTCAAGCACAACATGCATACGAGTTCTCGAAAGCGCGAGGAACGTTCAATACTCGTCGATTTCCGCGATATTTAAGGTTTTCTTATTAGTGGAAATGCGTAGTACTTTTCGCGGTGAAGTGATAGAAATTGGAGGAATATTGTGTATGCAGAGAAACGAAAGGGAGAGAGATGAAATAAAGGTAGCGAGTTTCAGCAGAACGAAAAGATTGTTCGATCCCCTACACCAGGGGTCTCAAACTCACCTCAGCTAGCGGGCCGCATTAACGACATTTAGTCCCGCAAGAGCCGAGACATGAAGAAGGTCGAAGCGGGGGGTGGGGGGAGGTAAAGGCTAGGGGGAATTTCAACAAAATATCAGGCTAATGTTACCATGTGAAAGCAAACATATCCCATATGTAATAGTATATGGGTCTCCATTCTCAAGGGGATTTGATGAAAGGTTTCAAGAAACATATCAATACTGATCGCCAGAATGACTGCACTCTAGACGTCGATTCTGAAATATAGTTTTCGCTCCACAGTTATGCTTTACAGCATGGTGAGCGCATGAGGTGCCTCAAGAAAAGAATGATTGGGACCAATCACGTCTATGTGGCTCATGAACAAACTTATTGAGAAACAAGTCCGAGAAACAAACACGCTGCCCGCGGGCCGCGTGTTTGAGACCCCGGCCCTGCACTGTCAGATGCGTGAAGTAACAGTGGAAAATGAAAAGTAAACTGAGCATATGCATGTCAGAGTCGTGAAAACAGAGAGTATATACTGCTACGCACACGAGGTCAGGTACTTTCCTTGACGGGCTGCTGTTCCTGTCATACGTCCACCACAGTGAACAAACTGAAAAGTACTGCCTGAATAATAATAATAATAATAATAATAATAATAATAATAATAATAATAATAATAATAATAATAATAATAATAGACATGGTGACTCTACTCTATGATAATCTATGTAGCTATTGCTGCTGTATAGTCTTTTCTTCATGGCGTTCAAGTAAACTTGGCTTAAAACTAGGCGGTGCTTGCCCATATTTTTTTTACTTCATTATTTTTTTACTTCTTATAGTTATTTTTAAGAGGTCTTTCTATAGACTCCTCCTCTTCTCGCTGTCACGCCAGTTATATAAGTGAAAGATCGGGACGAACGTGACTTACCCGCTGGTTCGAAAGGCTGTCGTCTTTGAGAGAGTGGAGGCCAGATATAGAGTAGCTAAATTAAGGTATTTCTTCTGCTTAAAGGCTTCTTTGTTTCTTTTTTCCTTTTCTTTTTTTCGCGCCATGTCGCGCTTTAAGAGTTGCTAATGCCGGCTGCGGCTTCCACGAGATGCAACAGGTTGCTAAGGTGCGGAGAAAACAGGGGAATGCAGTCGCGGGAGCTAAGTGTATGTGGGTGGCACGCACTTCGAGTACGCCCGGTGAATGCGATCGGCGGCAGTGTTGTAAGAAGGAAAAAAAATCAATGGCGTGGTCTTTTTGACGCAATAACCGAGCTTGTGTCGCGATATTACGCGATAGCGCATGCGCGTTAGACTGTTTCTATTATGTTCATGACGAATACAAGGAGTGTAAAAAAAATATATGTGGACCGAACGTACGAGGCTTCTCTTCCATAAGTGGTGCTTGCCAGCTACCTTTGTTAGTCGTATGTCCAGCGTCAGTATCGACTTGAATTGTTTGTTAGTAGAATTGCGATCTCGGTCAGTTGGTACGTATTCTTGGGGATTTGAATCAGCCTATACACGAAGCACTGAGGAGAGAAGTGGCACTCGCAGCGACTGCAGTAACAAGTGTGCTGTATTGAAAACAATCATGTCCGAGGAAATCCAGGCGGGCATGCGAGCTCGAGCGCATAACACCGAAGAACATCGGTAATGATGGTAACGATTATAAACGGCGGACAAATAAAGCGTAAGATGGTTTAGGGAATAAGGGGTCATAGTTTTCACATGTGGATATAATAACATAATGCTATACCTTTGTTTTTTTACGGTCGGCTTTTATTTGCGTTGCTGCATAATCGTCTCGGAATGGTATCGGAATGGTTCTTATAAACAATACTGTATGGTTTAACGCCTTCAAGCAAAACGCGGGCTTTGAGCAAGGCATGCCTGTAGTCGTGAGGTGCGGAGCTGTGTTTTGTGTTTTGTTCGCATATACCCAGAGCACAGTTCATGAGGCCTTTGTTCATGTTTCGGAGACCTCGCATGCTCAGTAGCAGACACCTTCGTCACTGAGTAACCGTGGCTGCTCTCTTGATTGACGTTTGAAGGAAGCGCAAGACGACTTAGGGTTCACAAATGTATCGCAATATTTCTTGGCCCTACACGGAGAAACTCACCATTGGTATACCAATAAAACAAAGACCCTAGGGCGGAACAAAAAATAACGTGCTTGCTGCTAACCAAACGCAATTGCGTTTTTTCTTCTTCTTCATTTTTATCAATAAGCGAGCCAGTTGCAGGGATAGACTGGTGAGTAATTGCGGCTGGCCGAAGAGCGCGCCTAACGACACGCCGCCGAGTGGCGCCGCAGGATGACGGCGCGCAGGGATACACGCCAGTCCGCTCTCGGCGCTGCCGTCTTTTGTTTGGGGGAAGCCCGGCGAAAAGACAATGGGCGCCAGGGTGTAGCTGGCCAAGACAATACGGCCTCCCTTCGTGCGCTGCTCGGGTTTTCTTTTGGATCCCGCGAGGGGGGCCGCCATGCCGGCGCCGCCTCGTCCCGACGACGACGAGGGCTCGCGGGAAGACGGGGAGGGCACAGTCTCGCGTGTGGGAGTTCATGCGCGTATAGTTGGATGGGACATAAAGAGATAGATACACGGCGGGAAGAATGGCCCGGCGGAAGCTAGGGACCCTAATGTCGATGGCGCGAAGCGGCGACGACGAAGGCGGCGGAGCGCTCAAGAATCGGCCCAGAGATGGCCCGCCCTAACAAAAGGCGCTCCGGGGGGAAAAAGCACGTTCGTGGTGCACTGGCACGGCCAGTCGGCTTCGCGCAGTGGGGGGCAAGGGGGGGGGTAGTTTTCTTTTATCGGGACGGGGCTTCTTCGCCCCGTCCGGCTAGATCGCTTCAAAGGCCCGTCTCTAGGTTTTTTGGCCCTGTTTTCCTGCGTTTTGATAATCGAAAGAGAAGCCCCGTACTGCCCTCCGTTATCCCCCCACTCACACCCTTATGCCTTGTTTCCATTGCGAAATGTGCTGTTTTTTCTTTACCCTTTACATTCAGTGTGGCTTACGGAATGGAAAAGATGCAGAAATGTGCAATGAATAAACTAAAATTATTCAATGCAAGTGAAACCCCGCCGTTGAAGGGAGGTTCTAAAAAAAAAAAATAATAACGGAGAGAAAGAAAAAAAAAAGCGAGCCGCTGAGCAAAGACAAGGCCAGGACTCCCGGTATAGAAAACTACATCATTTGCAAGCTCGCGCCTTGGTAAAACGCTGACGAGGCAAAATAGTGCATGCAGTAAAGCGCCGCCAAACATGTAGCCGAGAAAAGGCACAAGAGGGACTACAACGCAGCCAACTGTTGAACCGAGAAAAAAATGCTGCCGCGATAGTGGAATTTCCTTGCGTATTTTATACCGGTACTTGCATTCGCGGCTTGCAGTTCTAAAAGTGCCCCGCCGTGCATCGGCGTCTCTTGTGTTTTATCTGCGCCACGCACGCTAGGGAACTTATGATCCCCGCGCTGTATTATAAACCTTCCATCAACAGCATACGCTTTTATTCTGCCCTTATCTTGTTGACTAGCGCGCAAAGCGGTATTACCATAACGTTTTGTGAGAAAAATGCAGATAAGGGCGCGTGTGGCCGAATGCATGCAGACTTTGCGGAGACGAGAGGGGCGAGGCGAAAGCAAAAGCGTCGCGGGTCGTGCGCACAGCGCGGGTCGACGGCTTCTCGAGGGGGGACATCGTGCCGCCATTCCGCAGCGCTTTATCTGCCTGCAGCCCCCGGGGGTAGCACCCGCCAGGAATTGATTGTTCTTCCCCCCAACCAGTGCTTCACCAATGAGCTTACCTGGCGGTTTCTTTCTGCAGCGCGCTCTCGTCTGTTGTTCAGTCGAAAGTGTGTGCACCTTCGATACAGAAACGGTAAATGACAGTAGCCCATTAGCCGCGCATAAGTGTTTGTGAGCGAAATATGTAGCTTTCCGGGCCTTCGACGTTCTCGTGTAGATGTGCTGCGCATAGCACCCAAGCGTCGTAGCAACGGTTCGAAATCGGCTCTACGTAGAGACCCACTATTGCGTTGGTTACGCTGGTTGAGCCACGATTGCCGCCGTACGGCGATGTATATTATCTTAGGTGTTTCTCTTTGGCTTGTCCGCTTCTGCAAGTTATTTTGATGACTCCGCGGGGATGTGGCTACGAAATTTTGCAAAGGGAACTAACCGTCTTAGTGCACAAAGCACTTAAAGGAGTAAGACAGAGTCATATGGAGGCGCATGCATTACTTTACTACGTTGTTATAATAGCGGATAGCCATCATGAGTCCATCGTTCAGTCAACCAACGCTTAGCGGACATTAGTCAGTGCTTGATAGTGGATAGTGCGTGAGCCAATACGGTAGGCGTCATACTACTTGCACGCTGTAATTACTGCTGTGTATATTTCGTCGTGAATACGTGTTATCAGTGGTTGCCATCCACTGAAAACATTTTTATTGAAAGTGATGACTCACACGTGATGTTTTTAACAAGGACTTCCTTTGAAAAAGAATAGGGAGAAGGCCATGCCACCACCCTCCGTAACTCACGCATCTGTTCAATTAATACTGAGCTGGCGTATGAACGCAACTGCGTTGATGTGTGAGTAGAAATAATTACTATAAACGTGAGCCGACATAAGGCTGATAGCAATGCTGAAGCTGAGTAGATAGGACAAGAGGTCCGCAAAACAATGTGGAGCTCACTCAGAGTCACTCATGAAATATTCCTCGCCCTTTGGGCTCACTCGGACTCACATTCACCAATGTTTTCCTCAATCGGACTCACTCGGACTCAAACTCGCCCAAATATTACTCACCCAGACTCACTCAGACTAAGACTCACGGCTCGATCTGAGTCTGAATGACTGAGTGAGTCGACTCATGATTGAGTTTGCCTACCTATGGCCCCAATAGAGTTTACAAAAGGCTCTAGAAAGGCCGCTCTTCCAGCTTTCCCTGTGACTGTGCTGCGAGGTTCGCGCAGGCCTGGCGTTTTTCCTCCCAAAGATGGCTCTTGCTATTTTCGCTTTAGTTCGAAATGCATGGCGGGGCGCTCAGCACTCTGATGTGTGTACCTATAGAGTGCACGAAAAGCCGTGCGTGACAACGGGATGGCCCGAGTGAATCTGCGTATGGCCGATGCATGTTGGCAGCTGTCCTGTTGAGCCCGATGTCCCGCTCGCTAGCATGTAATTGCGCAATACCACGTGGCGTGTCGTGGGCCGCATCCGCATCTGTTGTCGCAGCTATCGTCTTTCGAGTAGTCTGAGCGCATCTGGCGGCATCTCTTCGCGGCTGCTGGGGGGCTCTTTCACCACCGGACGCCTGCACAACACACGGAAGTTCCTGGACGGCTGCCCCGCGCCGTTATTCCTTCTGTTCTAGCGTGCGTGCCCTGAGCGGTTGGCGTGCGCTCCGGCCACTTTGGTTTAATTGCGTGGCAGGATCCCGTAAGTGTTCGTCGTATCAGCAGCGGCGACAGATGGCTCGCAAATTCTTACGTCAAGGAAACCTTCGTGCATATCTCGAAGTTTCTGATACGCCTACAGGAAGGAACATTCGGGGATGAGCTTGACAGTTTGCTTACATATCTCCCAGCTTTTCCCACATTTCTCTCTCTTGACGAGCAAGTGTTTACTGTAGGTGGTTTTTGCTTAGGCTACCATGCGGAAAGTAAACTGTTTCTATTTCTACTGTGGCAGTTTAGTTGAGAGCGGAAAGTATCATTTGCGCCGGTCGTCATGTTACTCTACGGCACGCGCTGTAGTCATGCCTTCTAACCCTATATCTAACTCGTCTCAGTGAGGGTTGGGGGGCAAAGCTTCAAGAGGCTCTTAATTTTATTGCGGTTAATGTGGGCCCTAGACCTCTTAACCTCAGGAGAGGAAAAAAAAACACTGGAAAGCCTTCAGGGTGTCCTAGATAGTACAACGTAATGTCTTTGGTTTTGGGACGTTAAACCTCAACAATTATATTATTAACGTAATGTCTTTTCTACGGCCAATTTTGGCTTTTGTTCCAAGAATGGTATTATGTCGTACCGTCACGACGCAGAATGCAGTCACGTGTGAGTGAGTGAGTGAGTGAGTGAGTGAGTGAGTGAGTGAGTGAGTGAGTGAGTGAGGGAGGGAGGGAGGGAGGGAGGGAGGGAGGGAGGGAGGGAGGGAAGGAGGGAGGGAGGGAGGGAGTCAGTGAGTGATTGAGTGAATGAGTGAGTGACTCAGTGAGGGAGAGAGGGAGGGAGAGAGAGAGGAGGGAGGGAGGGAGGGAGGGAGGGGAGGGAGTCAGTGAGTGAGTGAATGAGTGAGTGAGTGAGGGAGAGTGGGAGGGAGGGAGGGAGGGAGGGAGGGAGGGAGAGAGGGAGTGAGTGAGTATACTCTGCGATATTTGGCACTCGAGCCGGCTCTCACGGTCGCCTCATATGCTGCTGCTTGTCGGGAAGGCCAGTGGAGCATATAACAGGCGACTGAGCGACTATACTAGTGAGTGTCAAGACTTCGCAGCCCCTGGTATCACGTGGTCACTTGGCCGTCACGCCGGGACGCAGACACCTGTTTTGAAGCTAAACCGACGCTGCCTGCATGAGAGCGATTATGTTAAACTACTTAAGGCGTCTTGATGAAAAACCAGCACTTAATGAAGCCAAGGAAGGTATAGGGGACGTTACTTGTACTTTTTCAAGTGTATTGTTGTAATTGTGACATAGATGTCAAGAAAGTAAAGTGGACGAAAAGATAATTTGTCGCCGGCAGGGACCGAACCTGCAACCTTTGGACGACGCGTCCGATGCTCTTGCCTTTTCGTCCATAGCCCAGTCCTTCAGCATGACTGTTAGATGTATCGTGCCTTCAGAGATTTTCTTTTGTGTTACTAAGCCGCCGAAGTTATAGTAATCTAACCAACACTAATTACCATGAAACATGCTCACGCTGGTACTGATTTACTCAGGATTTAAATGCATGACACTGCTTTTAAAGAAGCTACAGTGGTGTACTACTGAACGCAATGCGTATGAATTTAGCTAAACAGTTAGTAAACACGCTCACCTAGAAGTTAACTGATTCAAGATTCCTTAGAAGTAATATAACACAAGCCAACTTAACCATCTGCGAAATGGCGATTTCCTTCACAGTTCACAACACGCTTTTCGAAATTATGGATACCCCTATGAAAAGCAATTTATTGTATTTGTACATAACCTGCAAATTAACCCCGATGCCTGCGCACATTCTTAACCCACCAGGGTGGTAGCCCAGTGGCCACGGCTTTACGATGCCTGAGGTTAAGGTGGCAGGTTCCATCTTGGCCACGGATACCGTATTTCAATGTGAGCGAATGTAATAACCCGCGAGTACTTAGATTTAGGTGCACGTTAAAAAACTGAAGGAGGACAGTATAATGCAGAATACTCCACTTGGGCTTGCATATTATTCATATGGTGATTTTAGCATGCAAAACACGAAAACTTATTTCGTGTTTCCCGCCAAGCGCTCACGCCGGCGCTCTCAAGACCTACAACCGCCTGCGTCAGCGATACTACTGGCGCGGCATGTATACATTTGTGTGCAAGTACGTACGTGCTTGTACACTATTTAATATACAAAACAAGTAGAATATTAGACTATTTCTCGACGTCGAAAAAAAATATTAGATGAAGTTTATATGAACAGAACGGACAGCCGGGTTAGTTGGTCTTGGTTCGTACTGGATTGATTTGCACACCGCAAAATAATAGGCGCAAGACCAAGAAGCACCCCTGGACAGCGCTGACTCTCAACTGAGGGTTTATTGCATGCGATACAAACGTAAACGTGTACCCGCATGCGCAAGGGAAATTGGTTATGAGCAGCAAAAAACAGAAAAAAGAAAATTGAAAAATACGACGGGTACCACAATCTGTTTACCGTCTGTGTGTGATATTCAATTTTTTTTTATATCACGCACAAGCGGTGAACAGATTGTCGGGCTCCTCATGTTTTTCTTTTCTTCTTTTGATCATAACCAACTTCCCTTGCGCATGCGGGTACATGTTTACGTCTGTATCGCATTCAATAAACCTCAGTTGAGAGACAGCGCTGCCCGTCTGTGCTTTTTTGTCTTCCGTCTCGCATTTTGCGCTGTACAAATTAGTTCAGTATGGAGTTCATATTTGGTTGGCTGGTCAGTTGGTTTAGAGAATCTAAAGGGGCCCTTCTACACTGTTTCAGCATGGTCAGAAAACGCTGCCAACCGGTAGTAGAGGCTCCTGAGAACGAGCGAGCCAAACATTATAGCGCAGAACGCGGCCTGGAACTTACAAATATTTCTGAAAGTCCGCTTGAAATCGTTCCCTCTTCTCTCGACAAATGATGCCATAAACCCGAATGTCCGCACCATAAACCCAAAATCCACGGCCAATGGCTGATTTAAGCATCGTGAGCTGCATAGTGACCGCGGTCGCCGCGGGATGCCGCCACGTGCCCGCGCGCGCGCTCGCGGTCACGCTGAAAGTCAGCCGTGCGTTCGAAGAAAAAAAAAAAGAAAATAAAGGGCTCACGGTCATGCTCGGAAGCACGAACGGAAGCATCTTGTTGCCCCATTGTTATCGCCCTCACCCCCAATATGTGGAGCTTTAGCGCGCCCGCTTGTTCGAAAGGAGAGAGAAACTCTTGAAGCGTGCGACTAATCCCTGTAAATCCGCTCGTACTTGATGACGTCTAAAATTTTTTGTGGCAGTCGGTTCGTGAGGCAATAACTCATTTAATGAAGCTATTCGATCATTATTTGGAAGAGTGTTGCAGGGCCCCTCTAAAGTCTCAGAGTGACTCAGACTAGGAGAGGCGCCGTAGTGGAGGGCTCCTGATAACTTCGACAACCTGGGGTTCTTAACATGCACTGATATCGCCCAGTACGCGGTCCCCTCGCATTTCGCCTTTATCGAAATGCGACCGCCACGACCCGGATAGGACTCGCGAGTCTCCGGTCTGCCGACGATCGAGCACCGTAATCAGTAAGTCATGGCGCCGTAAGTTTATATTAGGGAAGGCACCACGGAACTAGGATTGAACTAGTATCTTCTAATTTTGTCTCTTCTGAACCTCAATCAGGGGACTTTTGAAAGAAAGCAAGGCCCGGATGTGAAGAACGCTACTTCAAACATTGGTCTCGTGTTTTCTGGTATTCCACGAGGTGCAAAACATGACGCCCTTCTCTTTCTAATATTTACTAATGGTCTACCCAGTTTTTCTATCAATAAGGCCTTGCTGTTCGCACATCACACGTCGCATGCACTCCAATGCTGACCTTTAAAGGCATGCTCTTACGTAAGCGAAGTTTGGTGGATATGCAAGTTGGTTTTCGGAAATGATTTTGTTATAATCATATTACCTCCACTATAGTATATAATCTGAAAAGGCGTTGTGTGGGCTTTTTCAAGTTCAAAAGCATCACGAGAGTATGGAAAACTGTAGCAGAATGTGCTACATGAAAGAATACTGTGATATATACATCAATGTGCACACTGTAAAAAAAATTCTGTGAGAAAAACAGAAAATGCATGGCAAATTTAGTGGCATAACAGTTCTGTTCTTGTCTGTTTTTTGTAGTTTTGCGTGCACTCTCTATTATTACTTTTCTGCTTTTCTACAGAGATTTTTCGTTTCTAATTTCTTCCCAGAAAACAGGCTTTTTGTATTTGCACACATTTTTTTTGTTGTTCTAAAGAAATTTTTTCTTCCTAGTACCAAGTTCAAATAATAAAGTAGTGCACGCTTTGTTCTCAATGGCGTCCAGAATCCGCAATGATTTGCGGCATTCGCTGCAAATTGAGTGTAGTGTGGCATTGGCGCAACAGCTTTCTTTTCCTTCTGAGCGTTCATTATCATGTAGAACCTCTCAACAGAAGGCACATAACATGACCGCCGACATGCATCTGGTATTTGTCGAGTTTGGCATTAATTTTTCTCGAAGTCTTAATTTTACTAATTTGCAAGATGGTCAATGTCGAGTTCACGCTTTGCTCTAGAGAAGGCTTTTATTTTACCAAGCGTCGCACTTTTGCAGCGGATGATCACGATAGAAAACTTTTAGGCGAATTGACGTGATGCCCAAGGTCTTGAGAGCTCTAACATAACTTTTCTGTGAAAGAACAGGTAAAATCTAACAACGTTTGGTATTTATTACGAAGTGACTCTGATATTTACAGAAACTATTTGTTTACAGGGTTGAACTGACAAAGTACATTTCAAAAACAGAGTATCCATTTTTGCCGAATCCAAGAAATTTCATGTAGGTGAAACAGAAAATACCTTATAAATTTTATGTTATTTAACATACATTTTTTACAGTGCAGCTTTGCTGTTTGGATGCTTACGCACGCCGTGATATACACATATATTTTTTTTTTTCAAAACATCGCGCCAACTTCATCGTGTGGCTAATGTGACAAATCGGTGAGCGATCGGATCGAGTCTGTGTGTCTGGAATCCGCTTGTCGTCGTAGCCAACGCGTTAGCTGTTCGGAGCAGGCGTACCCCCTTTGACGTCGATCCAAGTCACATATAACCTAGCGCGCACCTCGAATGCCGATCCAGCGTCATAAAAGCAGCGCTTGTATACCCTAACCGCGGCTGGCCGGTAGCCTAGTTCCTTTGTTCGGTGGCTGACCCGGGGAGGGAGTCAAACAGAGATCGTAAATCTGTATACCGCGCGGGGTGATTCAATCGGCTGAACGCGGCACTGACTTCTTTCTCCTCCGGCCACCGTCTTGTGGAGAGCCAGCCAGTGCTGTCGACAGCGGCCGTTGTCGCCACGACGAGTGGCTGATCGATACAAGCGAGCCGGCGGCCCATCTCTGCGTGTGCTGCGGAGACAATATACCGACTCTCGAGAACAAGTTTTCGGTTCCCTTGTCTGGCGGCCTCTTTAGTGGCACTGTCCTTTTCGTTGTGCAATTTCGAGCCTACAGTAATATTGAACGTATCAGTGCTCAAGAAGTCCGCAAGATGCTTGGAGAAATGCGAGGGAAAATTGTGCTTCAGGAGGTGAAAGTATACAATGAAGTGCAAAAGAAAACTTGCGCGATTTCTTAAACAGTAGTAATAGATAGTTTGGGAATTGAGCACTCAAGAGTCTTGGAAGCCCAACAAATTTTGGGGCACATGCGCACTGCCCAGGACCCAAGTTAGCATTGACCTATTGGGCATACGTTGACCCTATAGACCCAAAAATATAAAACGGGCGTGGGTCCCCGAGACTTCTCGAGACGGGAACGTGAGAGAGCGCCTCCTGCCACATCGTACTCAAGGCGAGGTAAACATGCGAACAGTGACTATATTGTTGATACATGAAACATCTGCGAGGGTGGGGACGCATGATGTGCCTTTCACTTTCATGTATTCTGTCTCTACGGTGTCTACTGTCTGGTGATACACGCGATGGAAATGTCAGGATCAGAGGTTTAGTTTAAATGTCCTTGTTTCTTTTAATTTTTGTTCTTCGTAGTACTGGATGGACATTTTATTCTTTTTAGCCCTCTATGAGCTCTTCCTCGCTAAGGTTTTGGTGATATTCACAGGAGATAACTATTGCGTTCGAGCCAATTCTCAAACTGTGGTTTTACTCCTAACCTACAGGTTAGGAGGAAAACCAGAGTCAACCCCAGTGTCTTGTGTCCTGATTTCGAAAACTTTCTCATGCTGTTGGCAGCTGAATAGCGGAAAGCAGGAAGCCTTATTTTTCCGGGAACTTGTGACGGCGGCGATATTTACGGGACAGGCGAGCATAATTTTAAATCGTTCCCCTCGTGAGCCAAGGAAACTAAATTTTTTTCCTGTATAAAATTGATGGAAAAGTTGGCAATTATAGATAGACGCTGCTTTTCGTTACAAATACGAAAAATTGAAGCGCTCAAAAACAGCGCGTCATTTCTGTTCTGGTCGGTTCAAGAAATGTGTCCGCACATACTCAAAAATAAGGGAAACGAGATATTTGCTCGGTGCCTTCATTAGTGCTTTCTCTCTAACGAAATACGTCTTGAGATGACTGGAGACATTAATTGCGGCAGTAACTAAACAAATTAGAATAATAAACTTTTTAACTAGTGGAAACAGGTGGTTGGGTCAAGTGAAAGAATTGAAGTCCTCCCTGCTACGAGCCCATTGCTGCTTTGAGATTTCCAAAAAGCGATCGCTGGTAATTATCGCGGAGTGATAAAATACGACCGACCTCACCGGCGAAACCGAAACCGCAGCGCCCAAGAGCGCTACTGCCATACACTTTCGAGACGCCCAGGATGACGGCACTGTTTTCCGACAACGATTTCGGTGGTGTTACCTAATCTTCTGCATTCGTTAAGCTGCGTGTTGTTATCATGGCAAGCGCAGCCCGCACAACCACGAAAAGAAGTAGATCGATGGTTGACGACAACGCGCGCTCATTTTGGGCGCCTCGGAAGCATATGGCAGTTGCGCTCCTCAACGCTTCGGTTTCGGTTTCTGTGGTGAAATTGGTCAGATTCCGTGACTCCACAAAAATTACCAGCTGCCGCTTTCTGGAAATGTCAAAGCGGCAAGGGCCTCTCTCCAATAACCTCTTCAATTTTTTTCATTTGACCCGACCGCCTGTCTCGTCTAACTAGATGTTCTTTATGTTAATTTATTTAATTACTGCCGTAATAAATGTCTCTGACCATCCTAATGCGTCCACCGCCGCAGAAAGAGTAATGCCGAAGGTAGCAAGCAAACATCGCAGTTCCCTTATTTTGAGGATGTTCGGAATCATTTCCTGAAATCCCCGGTTATACCGTTGCAATATGGGTTGGGTGCAAACTAAATAGCCAATCAGATCCTGCTCGTGTTACCATGAGTAGTCAGCACAAGTAATTACAAGCCGTATAAGTCAATGACATTCATCTGTGCTTCGGAGCTTCTCAGTTATAGTTCTGAACGATAACGGGTTGAGTGAAGTTGAATAGCTTCTGGCGTCCAAGGCGATTGTCATCTATAGCCGTTGCATCCAGTCCAGTTTACCCCCCGGCTTCGTGAAATCAACGGAAGTCTACTTTCACGTTTTTATCAAGCGGTTGTTAATCATTATTTCTCCCAATGCAGAGGTAAAATAAAACAGCGTGGTAGCCTACGTAAGCGCGTGCTACGACTTCCATGCACCACGTTCCAAATTTTTTGTTCTCCATCACTTTACTAAAGCTAACGCTAGTCATTCGTAAGTACACTCGTGTCCGTTACAGCTCATGCTAACCGCTGCGCGGCTGCGTCGTGTAGGCTCACTGCTCACTCACACAGAGCTGCTTGCTCTGTTTAGAGGCTGTTCATTATAAGCGCTTTTAATTTCTAAGGGATGCAGTCTAAAAAAATAAAAAAAAGAGAAACTTCGATATTATTCTTTCTGGGGAGAGTTAACGTATTGGTAAACTTGGCGCTTGTAATTTTTTTTAGTAGCCCTTTTTCCTGAAAACGTCGAAAAAGATATTCCAGGCTATAAATCGAAATTATTGTTACAATCAATAGATTTTAATGTCACCTCTTAAATGTACCAAATTTCCTTCAAATTAGTCCAGCGTTCGCCTCGTAAAACAGTTTTCGCGTTTGACATGTATTTGAATATGCGCTAACGCATACGGCCTCGAAGTTCCTCTTAAGGATAAGGAGCAATAATCACTCATTTGCGCCATTACGCTTGCCGTAAGCGAAATTTTTGCCTCCAAAGTGAATATTTGAACAGCGCGGCGTTGCCTTTCCTAAGTTTCTTGCACCGCTCAAAATATCGTGGTGTTTACTCAAGGCCTGTTTTTCTTTCTCGCGCATTTCAGTTAATGGCTTGCTGCGCGACCCTAATGACTGACGTTATGGCGACCCGGATCAACATTTACAGCCTATACTTCAGCTTCAGCGAATAAGTCCATTTTAGTTCATTACTAACCTATCTGAAATTTTGTTCCTCATTCTTATGGTACATTATCTGCTGCTTTAATGAGAGCTCGCCATTCTTTCTTTCTTTCTCTTTTTCGTTTGTGTTCGTTCCATCCCATTAGACCATCGCGCTCTGATCCTGTGCATATATATTTTTTTTAATTTAGAAGTTTCGCTTTTTGCTGTCTTCTCGTTAAATTTTTCTCCGGTACAACATGCACCCTCCTCCGTTCTTGCACTTGCTGTGCCTCGTATATTAGAGACTGCCCGTTCGTGCCTTTGGACGTCTCGCTAATGAGTTCTTGAATGTAAAATAAAGCCGAATTCCCGATCATATTGGTGCCTCTTGGTCTTATAGGTTCTGCTGGGCAAGTTCAGCCTTGATTCTGTGCGGTTTTAGGTAGTTTTTAGTACCTTCTATCTCTCTCTCTCTTTTGCGCCCTTTCTTGCGCGTTCTACTTCATTTGTTCTGAGATTTAACAACCTACCGGACCATGGTTTCACGTTTATTATTCTTCTGTCGGTACCTGCACCGCTTCTTGTTCCACTCTGCTGCGGCTCTCGCCCTTAGAGTGCTCTTTCCTACATACTTGCGTGCTGTTCGATATCGTTTTAAATGCACCCCTGTGTCACGTTTTCTTCCATTTGTTTCCGCTTGTTTTAAGGGATTTCCTGGTAAAGGTATTATTTTTGTTAGTTCCAGCACACTTGTTATTTTCCTGTATACCTCAACACTTCGCTCACCAACCTTCGTGTGTTATGATTACAAAAACTGCGCTGCAGTTACAGGGACAAGATAAGTTAGGGGAGGACACGTTATGAAGTTGACACGACAAATTTGTCGTGTCTTCGTAACGTGTGTTTTCCCTAACTTCTTGTGTCCTTGTAACTGTAGCGCAGTTTTTTTAATCGCGCAAAACCAACTAGCCCAATACCTCACTTTCATTCGTGTATTATTTGCTGCATGTTGACGTCTTTAACTTATACTTTCCTCGTGCTTTTTCTGGGAAGTTCATTTTTTTTCCTTCAATTTTTAGTGGTTTTGTTACATTTACTTAACTTATGAATGGCTATCGTAACGAGGTTCCGTTGTCTGCTGAGATATTGTTGCCGTACATTATGCTGCGACTGTGGGTTGCCGTTGTTCATGCTATCATTGATTCATTCGAGCCTCAAATATGGCACGTACCGGCTAAACCCAACGAGTTGGTTTCCGTATCTAAAAGTGTGCGTGTTCACCTACCAGGTCATGACCGCTGTCATTGTTGGTCCCTACAGCGATGATGCGTACATATATATGCAACGGTGCTCGACGGTGAATCCGCACGGATTGGAGTGCTCGCCTATTAATGCATGCACACCGCGCACTACCGTGCTCGATTGCGCACAGACGAGTGAACACCACGCGTGACAAACATAACGGCAGCAAAAATTGCGTTTATTTTACTTCCCGGAAAGGATCTCTGGTATAGTACGTACGTGAGGGCGCGACGACCTCCGTTGCATTATACGACCGCAACAACAAAGCGAGGATGGCATTTCGCTATTTTGACTCGGGCATTGATTCGGTATTCTGTCACCACGGAGACAGCTCTGTCTGAAACTCTGAGACGGGAGCTCCGGTAGACTCTGTCTAACTTATTGCCGTACAAGAAGCTGCAGCTTATTGCGCCCACGAATGAAATCGGGCTGGTCCAAATGTAGCAAGAACTGTTTTCCTTTTCTTCTGCCCATGCGCCTGCAGGCTGGCAACGTCACGAGCTTCTTGTTTACAAACATGAAGCTTGTCTATGCTGCGCCACACAAGTAGAATTCCGATTTCCTCATTGGTAGTCAGGAGGCCTTTAGGATAAGTGTTAGTATATACGAGATATAACGTTGGATGGCGAGTGGGGAAGGAAGGCCCGAATTTCCTCCTTATTTCCGTTGAGAATATGTTCGCCGAAACGTATTCATTTTCTTACTTACTGCCTTTCTTTTACTCTTTTTGAAGTTATTTTTTTTTATTTCAGCAATGTCGCTGCTGAAAGTGGCGCAGGAGCCAGGCAAATGAGAACAGGTGAAAAGTTCGCTGGTCTGAAAAATTCGTCCCCGCATTCCATTATGTATCCCATATATCCAAAAGGCAAAAAAGGGTCCAATAGTCTGCTTGAGAATCAAATAAGAAACGATCAAACAAGGGAAGAAAGATCAAACAAAACAAGCGAAGAAAATTCGTTGTTTGCCAGTCTTCGACATTGATTAATCAGATGGAACCGTTTGGTGAACAAATGTACACGAACAAAATAAAGAAAATGGTCGCGGTATGTACAGGTGAGATATTTTGCGTTACGATTATGATGTAAGACACTTTAAGAAATTATCCCTTAAGTTAATATCGTCGAGGAAAATGAAAATAAATTTTAAAATTTGGCGTGGCTGTGAAATAGAAGGCATAGGACCAAGTATTTTCTCGATGTCTAGAGGTACTTGGGAAGTTGAGCATATTTTACTTATAAAACAAGTTGTCTTCTCGGTATGCCTTGCATTTTAACAAAATGTGTTTCATAGTTTCTAATGCACCACATTTATCACAGCCTGGGTCAGTGGTCAAGCCGAGGTGGCACATGTAGCTAATGGTGAATGTGGCGTTGAGGTGAAGTCCATGATGGAGTGTCTCAAGGTGGCGAGGAAGGTAATGCGGACGCCTGGATTTTAAGTTAGGCGCTATTGAACGGAGAAAGTGATCTTGAGGCGAAAGACTCCATAATCGATTCGTCTCCACATAGGCCTACGTCTTCCCCATTGCTCATGCGATCTAGTAAAATATATTCGCGAAAACAATTTCTTAAACATAAACTTCTACGCGCAGCCAGATCCGCGTTTTCATTTCCACATATGTCGCAGTCTCCGGGGTATCCACTGGAATATGATAGTGCGGTCAGAAACAGTGGCAATGTGATGGGTTTAACTAATGAGGAAAGGCAGGGCGGTTAATGCCTGGAGTCACTCTATGTTGGTTACGAGCTGAATTCATGTTGCACACTCTCTCTATAGGACGGCTTTTGATTATGTTTAGATGACTCATCGTCCAAGGTGGTTGGCGCTGTATGGGAAGAATGGCTTCTTTTATCGCATAACGTTCAGCAGGCGGTAAGAGAAACATTGATGTGTAGATGATGAGTAAGCACCACATGAAGAACTATGTTGAGAGCAAGACTGGTCGGTAAAGATGTGATCCAAACCCGAGTATTTCTTGGAGATGTATTCTGGGGCAATTTGCGGAATGTCAGCTTGTTGCATATTCTTCGTGCTCTTACCGGGACTGTTTGAAAGGGCTTGCATTGAGGAGTTTACAAGGCGGAAATTCATAGGCATCAACTGCTGCATCATTGCAGGAATGGGGGCAACTATTTCCCGGAGGCCTTTGGCCAAAACTTGAGTTAGCGCAGCTTTTAGCAGTGCGCCTAAGGAAGCGTTCTTCAACTTGGGCGATTTGTAGGAGATTTTGTTCGGAAATCATTGTCATTGCGAACACAAGCTCTAAATGTGAACAGTACGGCTCAAAGTAGGGTGACTGGAATGGTCGCTTAAGGTTTCTGAGAACTGAAAACACGATTCCGGCTCTAATTTACGTTTGTTTCCGCGGCATCTATCGAACTTCTCGAAATTATTCGAAAGTATCGCGAAGTGCTTGGAGTGATCGTTTTACGGCGCCTTTCTCTTGTTGTTTCGTGCGTGCCGCCTGCGCATTCCGACGACATTGAAGATGGTCGCAGCAGTGAATTTCCCTCTGATCAAAACTGGCATTAGGCAGCCACTTGCGAATACGCGAAAAAAAAAATAAAAATATGGTTGGTTGGAAAATATAGTCGGCGTCTGGTATATGTCACTTTATTATGACTAATCGGAATTTGTACAAATATTTTTTTTTCTAATATTACACGAAGTGGTGTATGACCTTTTGGTACAATGAAGTGGACGCCGGCGTTTACTATCGAGTACAGGCTCTGCCCGCGCTGCGATCGGTGGACGCTTTCTTCTCAACGGCCAGCGATCACAAGTATCATGCGCAGCTGCTCTTGTAGACATTTCGTCGTGCGCAGTTCGCTTTATGTTAGCTCAACTTTCCTGAGAACAAGTTAAAAAAAAAAGAAAAAGAACAATCTCCTTACTGCGAAAGTAACCGCGAGCGGCCGTTCAGTATCGGCTTTTTTTTCTCTCTCCTTTTCGTTCACGAAATCTCTTCTCCTCGTAATCAACGCGCCTTTGTGGGAGGAGGAGGCACGATATCGTAAATGTTTGTTTCAAGAGAAAGTTTAATGGTCTTGGCTTAATTAACTTCATTGATTTTGCGAATGGCGGTTGATGGACCCGCTTCATTAGGTTTTCTTTTCTTGTGATTAATAATGAGCCTTGTGGGCATTTCTTGACCGAGCGGTTGATTACGCGGTCCCTTTGAGGCATTGGCCTCTTTTGCGGTAAAGCTCTGTTGCTGATATGTCACTCTGTCGTGTACCGTATTTGCATCTCATTTGCTTTTCTAAGTAATGATCACGCCCGTGGGATCGCGCATATAATGCTGCCCAGAGACGACTTATTTTTATCTGTGCATGAATTTAAGTTAAGCGATATATATATATATATATATATATATATATATATATATATATATATATATATATATATATATATATATATATATATATATATATATATATATATATATATATATATATATATATATATATATATATATATATATATATATATATATATATGGGTGTGGGTGTGGGTGTGTATGTGTGTGCCATGATGATGTATGGTGTTCATCGATTAGACCTGAGACGGAAGTGTGTCATGAAAGTTTCAGAGAGCTTATCGTCGTGTACAACTTATTAAGAAGTCCCTGCCTGGACGACCGAAGCGCGGCAGTCGGTCGCCTCCGCGACTAAAGAGATAGTCCCTCTCATGCACTCGGCAATGTTCTCCAAAGGTAGGGTCACCGGCCGTCCGGCTCGTGACGTCGGTCTGGAGTGCTCTACCATTGGTGCAGGCTTGTGTGCATCCGCCTTTGAGGAAGAAATGCCGCAGACTTCTTAAGTTGTATCCGACTAGAGGAACTTGTTATTGTCGAAAATACCTTGTCGGCCGTGGCAGACGTTAGGAAGTTTGACTATGTCGTCATGGGAGGCCTTATTAAGGGACTGAAAGTCCACCATTTGGAATTTCATGATCAACGTCAATATACACGCTCATGCACTCCAAGAAAAAGGCCCGATTTACTTGCCAGTACATGGCATCAAATGTTTCCGTGATTACAGAGCTTCTGCATGACCAACGGATCTTCTACCAGGGGCACATATATAAGTCAAACCAGGTTGTCCTTGGCTGACTGGGCGTCGAAGGTGACCCACATCGCAAAACGAAAAGCTTGAAGGGCCCCAAGATGAGTAATAAATTGGACAAGCTCACGCCACGTTACCTGTGCCTTCTATCTGTGCCCCTTACTTTATTTTTTCGTAGTTTTGTGGTGATGATGATTGGGACAACAACGAATAATAATAATTTACTGTATTATTATTATTATTATTATTATTATTATTATTATTATTATTATTATTATTATTATTATTATTATTATTATTATTATTATTATTATTATTATTATTACATTTGTTGTTAGTAGTATTGCTGTTAATGTTGCATAAGTACACTTTTACGGCTTGAAAGTTCGGCAAAATGATGCCCCGCTCTACTCACGCTATTGACAATATTAACTTCCGCCCGTCATAGTTACAAGCTACATAAATTTCAGTTTTATAGAGTTATCGTTGTTGACGGGAATGGTGCATGCTCGTTGTCGAGCCGACCTAACGACTGTCGTATTCGAGGCCCATATTTTGTGAAGATTTTTCTTTTTGTTTCAGTTTTTGTCTTTATTCCGGTACACATTTGGCGTTAAAGCGTATATAGGCGAGCCAAATACGAAGAGGAAAATACGACAAAAAGAAAAAAACGTTATTCGTGAGAAAGTACATCATTTGGAAAGACAAATAGCGATGTCATCGTTTTCATCGGAATACAACGCAATATGTAGGCTCGTGCCCTGTTAGTCACTTGGAAGATATCAGGCCGAACCACGCGCGTGCAGAAAAACAGTTGAATCAGCTAAATCAGTTTCCTCGGCTGATCGCATTAAAAAATAGTTTGCCTGTTGCGTTAACTAGCCCGAGGCGTAAAACACCAATAGACCGTTGGCGCTCTGTATACGTTGGCTTGTGATTCAATCAGTGTATGCCGAAAACGATTTCAGGAAATGATCGATGCAGAATACGCACTTAGGACTTCGTTTAGGGGAGCTTTTGTGTCTGTGGTCAGAATTCTTCCGAGCAGATTCGCTGTTTAAAAAAATAATAATAAAATCTGTACTCCTTAACCATACCTGCCACCTTTATATTAGTGAGTGCTGTGACCGAGCAGAGGCGCGCGAAAAAAAAAAGAAAAAAAAGGAAAAAAAAACACACACACACACACACACACACACACACAAAAAAAAAAAACGAGAAAGTGAGCCCTGCTTTGCTGCTCGAGTACTTCAACCAAAGCGTTTTGCAAGAGACAGCTGCTCTGCGACTAATAACCCCGCCTGTTTCTCTGAAAATTGGCGACGATATATATATGCATCATTTCTGTATTATACTTTATCCATCACTTTTTTTATATCGCTCTTTTCTGCATAATATTTCGTGTTCTACATAGGGTGCCCATTGGTCATTCTTTTCACGCGCATGGACAAAATATTGACAAGTCGAAATTAACAAAATGGTACACCTATACGTGCTTGACGCCTGGCTGGAACAGCGAAATTTATCTTCCCGCCCGAACTTTCGTTAGATTTTGTGATAAATCATTCGAAACGACATTTCGCAGCCACTTTTACGCTCGCGACGTCTTGAAGCCTGTTAACGTTCATTAGTCAGGAGTAAGTGTGACGTTCGCTCTGGGTGCTCTAAATATTCCTCTATCTTTATACCTGCAGCATAGTGGCGTGTATATGCATGCTCGGTTATTCTCACTTAACAATGCATCTTCTCTCACTTGCTGCTACCTGCCCGTGACAGGGTGTACCGATCGGTAGCATTCCCATATAGGCTTTCACATTCAATGCGGAAACCCGGCTAACCATATTCAATATCTGAGTTATATGGAAGTGCCACCAGGTGCTTTTTCACATCTGTAGTGTGTATGGCTTCATTATCAGCGCCACGCGCACTCGCTCCCGAGCTGCTCATTTGCATTTTAATGCCTCTGCCGAACGGCCGTCGTCGCGGCGTTTATCCCAGCTCGATTGTGTCGAGAGCGCGCCGTTGTGAATAGTGTCGTCTCGTCGACGACGCAGCCCGCGGCGTACCGCGAATTCGTGGTGTTTAGCGGAGGTTAGTGCATGTGTACACGCGCATGGCATGTGTACTCGCGTGCGGCGGCGTTACATGATATCAAATGGCACGTTGCGTTAGAAGCGCTACCAGACAAAAAGATGGAGCAGCTTTATGAGATTGCTCCTGAAGTCACGTGTTCACTAGTACTATAGGATGGCTGGGCGAGATAGTTTCGTATACTACGTTAGAAGAAAAACTATGGGTGCAAGATAGACAAAAGAATTGAACAAGTGCAGACGCCGCACGCGCTGCAGTTTTTCTAATTTATTTACGTCGAAAAGTAATTTCGATGATTATTTTTCTTTTGAAGATATGAACGCGTTGTTTCGGTCTTTACATATGCCATTTGTTTATTTATTTATGTCTTTAATGGGCCAGCAATTATATTCAAGGCGCGCTCGGATCGTCCATGCCGTCGTCGGGCATGAGAAGTCCGCGAGTGCAGTGTTCGTATGAGAAGCGCCCCGTAAGAGGCGCAGTGTGTTTGGCCGCAAAAACGACGCTGTCGGGATAGTGTGGCGGGATTTACAGTAATAAAGTGCAGCTTGACTGCTCTGAGACAGAAAATAAAGTGGCAGCGCTGAGTTGCCATTGGCGTTTCCATTAAAGCTCAACGCCGCTACTCTAAACATGCCTGCCTCTAAACAAAAGCGCGACGATGGCTGCCCTCTGAAAGTTCAGACAGTGCGTGACCTGACAAAAGATTTCCCTAGAGAAGGCCGTTATTCTCTTAGATGTTCCTCGACCTTTCTCCTCTCCGCCCCCCTCTCTTTTTTTTTTTTTTGTTCGTTCATGCACCGTGTTCCGCAACGCAGGTGTTTACGATGGCACGAGTTTTAAGACGAAAGCCAACCTTTTCTTTTATATATATATATATATATATATATATATATATATATATATATATATATATATATATATATATATATATATATATATATATATATATATATATATATATATATACATATCGTGAAAAGCGGAGGAGCTTTTGCAAGCTTTACTGTTTTAGCGAAGACAGTAAGGCGGCCTTTCAGGTGGCCGTGGACGCGTGTAAGCTACCAACAGCGATGCCGACACCATGCGAACACTTTTATTGCTCTTGTTTTCCCGATTCCTCTGTATTTTCATATCGGACACCCGTGGGGCACAAGCGTGCGGCAGCTGCCGCTTCTGACGTGCCTCGTTTTTTAAGACGCAAGCGGCCGAAATGGGTAGCAGCCTTGCGCGCGAAATAAGGAAAAAAAAAAAGTCCGTGGTTTCTTAGTGGCACTCTCCACCTGCTGTTGTTGTCTCGAACGCCATTTCCCCTGGTCTTTGGCGTCCGATCTTCCTTTCTGCAGCCCCTTCCTTGCCCACGCAGACGATAAACAGCCCGCAAATCGTGCTCTCGGGATTGAGTGCTGAGCCGGCTCGTGCGCCCTGGTGCTCAGGAGAGGTTGCACGAGGAGAACAGTGAACGGGAGGGGTACACGCGGCGGTTTTCGTGCCAAGGGAGGCGGGGGGCATTCATTGGGAGCCGATAGGAGGATGCACGCGCTCTATTCGTGTCAGGAGCAGATGGCTGTCGGAAGTCGGCGGTGAGGGAGAGCGTGCACCTGAATGGCCGCGTGCCGCATGTTTAAAGGGCCTTCGCCTGCGGCCAGGCGGGTGCGGCCTGGACGCGTGCTGTTGTCGAAGTTCTTGGCTGTGCCTCCGGCGGTGAGGCTCTTCCACGCGCCGTGTTTATTGAGGCTGCTCTGAAGAAAGGCGGGGTCTCGGCGGAAGACGTTCGTTGAGTTCCTTCGGTCCAGCTTTGTTGAGAGTCTTTGCACAGACCGATGGTCACGTGCTCTCACCGGGCTGGCGACATCTGCGAGCGGCACGTGGCGGGCGCGTGCCTAGCGTGCGCCTGGGGACAGCAGGTGTGCACCCAGCACGGCCGCCCGAGGCCGCGCCTTAGCCTGCGGCGGTGCGTTTCCTCGATCCGGTCACCGTATTGTGAATAACAACGCTTACCTGGGCGCGCCCGCTCCTTGTGTATCGCTAGACGAAAGCGAAGGATGGGAAAAAAAAAGAGAGAGAGAGAGATGGTCTAGTTCTTAGGTCTAGTTGCCAGGCTCGCAATATCCAAGGGTGTGCTGCAAAAAAAACCTGCACGAGCCGCTGAACAAGGCCATCACCAAGGGGCAACTCTTGTGTGCCCCTTAGCCACTCTTTATTCAAGAGTTTGTAACGTTCTTTTCGCTCTACGTGTAGCCTGCTGTTTGAGGCAGCACGTTAAAGACCAATTATCTACTCCAGTGGAAAAGACATTCTATATATTTCCTGAGGCATAGATATTGCAACTGGGATGTGATGTATGATTTTATAGGTCTCACTCAGTCTCACGACTTTGAATCCTCCTTCTGTAAAAAAAAAAAAAAAAAAGAAAGAAAGAACTATGCCACACTACGAAGGTTATTTGCAGAGACGAACGCTACTTGCTAGAAAAATGTGCTTTCCGACCAGCTTTGGGCCGTCCGGCAAGCCGAAGATGCCGCCCGGGTCCAAGGACTTCGAGCCGTCACCTGAGGCACCGCCATCATCATCGACGGAGTGTGGGACGGAACGGGGGTCAATCCCCTCTTCCCCCCGCCTCGCCCGAAGGAAACTGCCGGACTTTTAATAAAGTTTATTCATTCATTCAAGTAATTGCCGTTAGGTAATCGCCGACAATATCAATTATTTGATTGCCGAAATTTCCTTGAATCGCTTCGCAATTAGTCACTGTGAACAACATTTTCCATTTGGTAAATTTAAGTCGAGCGGTATAATACCGCACTTATCGCAAATTGTGTGCTTAGTACTGATTTTAAGGAATGCATCTTCAAAATATATGGCGAAATTCATTGATGTTTCAGTTCGACACAGTGCTAAACAGGCAGGACAACAGCCTCACGTTGGACCAAATAATCCTGTGATATTCGTCTTTTAAGAAGTCAGAACATTAAACGGGTCCTTGCGCTTCTTGAGTCCATGCGGCCAAAGCGACGCCACACTGCTCGTCACGTGTTTAATCGCTTTCTGCGCCCCAGGTTATAATTTGCATAGTCATTAAAACTTTTATATTTTTTGCCCCAGTGAAGTGCAGCCAGCCGATGCTTGCATTTGCTGGGTCGTCTGTCGTTCGTTCTTATTTCGTATTATCTCTGCCCACTGTTAGAATCACTGAAACCAATCATTCGCGAATGTTGGATAATTGTGATATTGTGACGCATATCGAATTATATGCTTTCGTACTTCAGATTTAAAGCAGCGTGAACGTCGGGATAGTGGATGAAAGAAAACATAGGGGCTTTTTTTTTTTTTCTCTCTTCTGATTTCTTTCCTTTGTTGCGCTGCGTAAAATGCCAAGTATTTCGCACCAACTCGCCCAAGCTGCCACTTTATAGGCTAACGGCGCGCTGAAAAAATAGTTTTTATTGCACTGCCTTTACAGATGTTCTCTTTTTCACTTAAATGGTCAGTACTTAAGATCCATTTGACTCGCTTAAAGTCAGCCCGGCTCGCACTTATTTGGAAGAACCTCCTCAGACTCAACAACATCCAGTTTGTCTAGAAGTCGGTTTTCGCTGTCGACCAACCTGTAACGACTCAGAAAAAAAAAAAAAGGCATATTCAAAAATCACATTGGACTGCCATATGGCCGCATCAGCACCTCCACAGTACATGCGGATAATACTCATTTCTCCAGTTCGTTCGTATAATCGCATATTGTGTTTTCCTAAGCACATAGATTCAGGCTTAAAGGAGCACTGACATCAAATTTCAAGGTCGAGATGTGTCCTTCATTCGATTTCTCGGTATGCATAGGTCGTCTTGGCCAAATTTGAATGCCGTCCGTCGCGTGGAAGTTATTTTATTTCGAGGGCAAACCAGGCAAACAGCGTATGAACGCTCAACGGAAAACTGGATGCCCTGCGACATAGACACTAGTGCAACGTGTGAGGTGTGATAGAACACGTGATAGAATCACACCTATGACGTACGCTAGTGATACGCTAGTAACAATGACGTCGACGGTCTGAGTGTGTTTATTGTGGCGCCGACGCCCGGCGTAGTCTCAGTAGTGGCTCTTCTTGCTGTGTTGATCTGTGCGTGCGGTACATCGTGTCGCATCGACTGATTTGTCGTGCGCGAGTGCGATCACTCGGAGCGACACAGTACGTGCCAGGATGTCGGGGAGCCGCTGCGTAGTGCGAACCTGCCCGTCGAGGCGCGGAAAAAGCGGAAAGTGCGTGTCCTTTCCTGCATTTCCGAGCCTCGAACCTCAACGCAGCCAGTGGGTTGACTTCGTTCGGCGCGCCGTTGGACCGAGGGACTGGACGCCTGTGAACAGCAGCCGCATTTGCTCGCTTCACTTTGACGCGGGCTGCTACACGATGAATCCTGTGTTGGCGAAGCAGTTCGGTTTCTCGTTTGATACGAGGCCCAGTCTCCAGGCCGGGGCTATTCCCACCGTATACGTGTGCCCTACTGCAGCTGAAAGCAGTGATTCACTCGCCAAACGTCCGCGACATGAGGTGCGTAGTTGGTGTTCCTGTGCTCCGGCAGTACGGCCGAGGTTGATAAATACATTGCTTTTAACGCAGGATCGCGAGCCTGCCGCTCCTAGCAGACGAAATGTCAGCGATGTCAGCTGGACGTGACGTCACCTTTTTTTGTGGCAGCGGGATCAGCTGGGGAGCGGCCCCGACGTGGCCGCGAGGTAGCGCTACCAGCACTACAATTTGGCGGGTTTTCCTCCCGTTTTGAATCGCGTTCGATACCGGATATATTTATCAACATTACTGGGACTTATTCGTCCCTCCGCTGCATTTTGAGTCGAGAATCGTTACTTGGGGGGTCGATAGCTACTCGCGGATGCAAAAAAATCCACATGCGTAAATTTGATGTCAGGGCTCCTTTAACATCTCATTGAATTTCGCTACCTTAGCCTCCGGGGCAGCTTAGCCGCTAAGGTGTCGCGCTGCTAAGCTCAAGAACGCGGGTTCTATTCCCGACCATGGTGGCTGCATTCCGATGGGGGGCGAAAGGCAAGAACAGCCGTTTACTTAAATTTAGGCACACTTTAACGAACCCCAGGTGCTCAGAATTAATCCAGAGTCCCCTACTACGGCGTGGCCCATAATCATATGGTGTCTTTGTCACATAAGACCCCGGAAAATATTATTTTCACTTCGCTATTCTCGGTTTTCGTTCTGGATCGCTGCGTCGTTGGGTTCTAGTAGAAGCTTTATTGAAAGAATAATCTCTGTGTGAGTTCAATCTGGAGTGCTGCCCTCCGGTAGCGCCCCGCTGGCTTCTGCGGCACGCCGGACCTTGTCTAGGTTCGTTAGTTGGCTTTCCGAGTTCAGTTCGGAGAGTCGCGTCTCCCAGGAACGTGTTGTGAGCTTGTGTTTTGCGACTCATGGTGGGACCACCTTGTACGGGTGGTCGGTGCATGGTGTTATGTGCGCAAGTGTCGCGGAGCGTTCGTTGCACATAGAGTTCTTCTATATGGCTCCTTTTCTTGGTAGCCATCTAGAGCAACTCTAGTTACAGCAGGCACAAGTACATTTCCCGTATCTTTCCGGCATGATGACGTGTATGCGGGAAAGGCGAGCGCACGCGCTGGTATGGACGTGTTACATACATTTGAAGTACCAGCTGATGGCGAGGCCAGGGACTGGTGCCGCCATCAAGTACTAATTGAAATGTAAAACTCATTCAGTTTTCATTGTCATATGATCCTGCAGCAGTACGTCCAACGCCGCGTCATTTTTTATTTTTTGAAAAGCCAGCAATAAGGAACTTCTTACATGCTTGGCATAAGATGCCGTATGAATCTAGCTTCACATTACACCAAATAACTTTAGCTTATCGCTCCAGGTTTAAGTATGACGATGATGAATTCACTTGTATACGGAGGCGGACACAGGATCTGGACACTGCCTACAGGCTGCTCTACGAAGTTTAATAGGAACAAGCGCAGGAGTTATAACTGCTGCCTGTAAGATATGAGTCTCCTAATGTCAAACGCTATCCTTCCTTGGACTAGACACTTTTGAATGACCTTGCAGACATCTAGTGTCTTTGTTTTTCTATAAATTGACGTTGTTTTCGAGTCGTGGTAATCTACATCGCCGTGACTTCTGCGCGAGCAGCCTTTACTATTGCGCCTCTAACGACTATAAACTGTGCCACGCGGACACGCTACTTTGCTCTCATACTATGGGATTATTTGAGTCAATCTGTTACCCACGAATACCATCGCACCTAATGGCGTCTGAAATCTCTTGTATTTGCAAAGTTGAAGTAAGTTGATGTTGTCATTTCTACCATGCGCGGAGTTGGTCGGAAAGGACGTCGCATCCGTTTCTCTAGGTCGCTGTTGCGCATGCGCGCACTGAGGCGCCGTGGCGGTCGCTCTGCCTTCCGGCCCAGGCAAATCCAGCAGCGGCAGCTGGAGCCCATGGCAGCCGGGCGGTGGTCACGAGTGCTCCACGCGACAGATGGCGCTGGCGCGGGGCAACCGCCCGGCAGCGAACTCGTGCGTACAGGCAGAGCAGTTTGAGATAATTCTAAGGGACTAAAACGAAAGAAAACCGCAGCGCGCGGGAGGGGGAAGTCCCGCCCTGGTTCACCGCCCTCTCTCGTGGGGACCCCCGCCGCGAATACAATTTTTATTGTTGTCCCTTTGGGGCGAAACAATGCACCGAGCGCTCCTGCCTGCTTGCGCTGTTGAAACTCGGGATGAAGCACACCCCCTGTGCCCCAGAGGACGGTGCTGAAAAAGAAGGAAGCGGGGCCCGTCGTCACAACACCTGTTCTCCCTTGACCCTGCTCCCACTTTGCCCTGCGCGCTGCGTATGCAGCTACAACGCTGGGGGGGTTGCGATGAATGTGCGCGCTTCCGAGTGTTGTGAACGAAAGGCAGGGAGAGAGAGAGAGAGAGGGGTGGGGGGTCTGTGTCGCGCCCTTCGTATACAGAACGTCTTTGCTCTATAATTTTGATATTCATTTGTATTCTTGCCTCGGGTTGCTTAAAGGAGTATACTGACACGATTTCGAGACATCGCCAAAGGGACATTTTTCGTTTCCTTGGTATACAGGGTTAACGCTCTCCACACGCCGAAGTCAGAAAACACGTATAAAATATTGTTTTACTTTGATGTTAAAGTATTCGTCACTGAGCATCTGCAAGCCAGCCCCACCGCAATGGACATTATCCCGAAGAGTCAACACATCTCATAATAATATCTGGGGTTTTACGTCCCAAAACCTAAGGTCCCTGTATATATAAAGGTAGCGACAACTACACGCGCGCCCTCTGGAGGGGTCCAAGGAGCGGCGCTAGCAGACGACGCTCCGCTCGCTCGCGTGCATTTTGCGGACGCCTAAAACCACTCTCAGCGCGCGCTTTAATCGGTTAATTATTGCCTTTTGTGGCGTAAGCTGCTTTGGAAACTTCAAACGACAGGGACAACAACTAACGAGCCCGGAGAACGCTAAACATTGAAATAAGAACACGTGCTTTTTCGAAGGATGCTTCTGAGCAGTTTCCCACAGCAGTTGTCATGCAGGGCATTTATATTTTCGTTCTTTGAGTGTTTTCAAATTCATCGTAACTTGAAGTAGATGGACTGCTTGTTTTCTAGTTCGAAAAAAATTGGCACGTTGTGAGCTTGTTGCTACTCTCGGAAATCTCTCGGTTTACTTAGCGTAGTGTGTAGTGCAAAACATGCGCTATAATTGGTTTCATTGGATTTGTCAGCGTTCAGAAGTATTCCCTCGATTAAACGACACTTTTAAGTACGCTTATTTTGTTTATAAAGTACTCTAATATGCTTATTTAGGAGAAAAAGTTGCACTGCATGCGTGGAACATCAGCAACCAGAGTACCTTTCAAGGTCTAGGAAATATAGCATGGCCACTAGTGTCTTACGCAAAAACTAATCCCAAACTGTCCTTTCCTTGTGAGCTTTTAGTGCTGAAGCCACACCGAGGAGAAAAACGAAGGCATGAGTGTATTGGGTTCCGAGTCATTTAATGTTTAGAGATACGGGCGCGAACCCGCGTTGTCTACTGCGCACAAAGCTACAGTTTAAAGAATGCTGAAACAATAATAGCCTTGCTGAGATAAAGCTCACCTCTATGCACGAACAGAAGCTCGCCGACAGGCGAAAGGCTGCTTGAAGTTATAAACATTACAAAATCACTTACTTCGCATTGCCGGGTGTTTTCCGTGCGCAAACATCTCTTACGACAGATTTTGTGGGGCCATACCTTCCTTCAGAATATATTTCTGTCACCACGAGCAGCAGAAAAAAAAAAAAAGCTTTTTCTGTCCTCCGCGCGGTGAAACAACCGCGGGCATTGAGACCCGGCGTACTAGCCCGTCACGTTCGAAACATTCAATTCAAGCACTGAATTCCCGCGTCCACTCAACTTCAAGTAAATAAACGCTTCTAAATTGCGACAACAATGCGACAGAGGCGCGTGAAGTACTTGTTAATTAAATTGTCCAACTCCACGCTTGAAAACGCCATCACCCGTACCTCTCGCCTGCACAGCGCTGCCACCGCTGGACCCTTTGGGCGGGGCGCGGAGGCAAAAAGGTCACGTGTAGCCAACCGACCTATCGCAGGACGCGGCGGCTGGATCAAGACCTTTCGCTACTTTTGAAACATACAGGGACTTTACCAAAACCATGATATGAGAGACGCCGTAGTGGAGGGCTCCGGAAATTTTGACCATCTGGTTTTCTTTAACGTGCACTGACATCGCACAGTACACGGGCCTGTACCATTTTGCCTCCATCGAAATGCGACCGCCGCGGCCGGGATCGAACCCGCGACCTTCGGGTCAGCAGCCGAGCGCCATAGCCACTGATTCACCGTGGCGGACGAGTCAACACATCTCCTCTGAGTTTGCGAACTCTGCGTCCTGCATGCAGCCTAAATCGCAGCAGTCACTGTCAGGGTATCTTGACGACACTTCACTCATAATTGTTTACCTACATCACGAGCAGATGACAGATCAACCGCTAGTGCGTCGCGAGTTGCTGTCTCCCCGTGACGTATCAGTGTGATGACACGTCACTGAGAAGCCGCCCCCTCGATATCTTTTTTTGAGGTAGCGGTATTAAAAATATATTCGATGCATTCCAAGGCACCGCAATACTCTTTTTAGAGTTCTCGACACCAGTGCTCGTGTTTAGAGCAACAATCCGAAAATATTTAAATTTAAAAGTTCCGGTCTGACTATGACCGAGTTGGTGCGCTTCGTGCGCGCCGGGCGCGAACAGTATCGATTTCGCCCTTGAAATTCGATGATGAATATCTGGAACTACGGGCAATTTTTGTGATTTCTAAAAAATGGGCACGTCATAAACTATCATGCGCTACAACTTCCTAATATAAACAACTGCAGTCAAGTCAATAATTTTTTATTTATTTTTTTATTTATTTATTTGGCATTTTCACAAAAATGCCCACGAAGGGGGGGCAAAAGGAGAGTGTGTCTCCTGACTTGGCCCACTCTTCGTGAGGCACCTCGGGCAGGTACAGCACGACAACACATATAGATATACAAAATATATATACAAACAATAAATAAACGAGGAATACTACAACAGTTAACAGGAGACAATAAAAGATGAGAGTAAAGCTGTCCCTCAGCAAGAAATACAAATGCACTATCATGACCAGCATTTAACACATATTCAAATACATACAAATTGCAATGTTTTATAAAAAACAATCAGTACATTAAATATATTACATACCTTGAATACTTTCAGCACATTCAATTTATTACACTCATAATTTGTTTCCTAAATTTCGTAACGTTTTTAGCCTCCCTAGCATATTCAATTATTTTAGGAATGTTGTTGCACAAGCGAACAATTTGGTTATCAACTGACTGTACACCATAGTTGGTCCGGCACATGGGCCCGACGAATGCAACAGTGCGCAGATTATATGTAAGATCTCTGCTTAAATATGTATCAGAAAAAAAATTGAAAGTTATCTTTAATTTTTTTAAAGATTAACATAGCTAGTTGCATCCTATAGCACTCAGGGAATGGCAGTACATTATACACACGAAAAAGAGATATGTTTGTGGGGACCGATGTAGTTATTAAACTTAGTGCGCGTTTTTGGAGAAGAATAATCCTTTCACTGTTTGTTTTGTTACACGTACCCCAGACTAGAATGCAATACATGATTTGCGAGTGGATGAAAGAAAAATAAAGCTGCCGTTTAATTCTCCCTGGAAGGAGATGCTGCAGACGTCGAATTAGGCCGATCGACCGTGATATTTTTATTCGGAGGTTGTCCACATGGTCAGACCAACTAAGGTCGCTTTGAAAGCATACGCCAAGGAACTGAATTTTATTTACCTGCATTATAATTTCTCCGTTGAAAATCAAAGAGATAGCATGATCGACAGGCCTATTTTTTTGCTTAAAGAGCATAAATTTCGTTTTTTTTATGTTTAATTCTAGCTGATTGACTGTAAGCCATGATTTCAGTTCATTCATCCAGAGATTTGCGGTTATCTCAATATCACGGAGATCTAAACCAGAAAAGAATGCATTTGTATCGTCGGCGTACATGACTATGTTTGGTGTGAAAGGAATGTTTACTATGTCGTTGATATAAAGTATAAAAAGTAAAGGACCAAGTATGGATCCCTGGGGAACCCCATACTTGATTACACCCAGGTCAGACCTAAAATTATGAAGCTGCACATATTGTTTTCTGGCCCAGAGATAGCTTTTCATTAGATCAAGCGCAATCCCGCGTATTCCATACATTTGTAGTTTCCTAATTAATATGTCATGTTTTATGGAATCAAAAGCCTTACGGAAATCCAGAAATATTCCTAGAGTGTAAAGCTTTTTCTCAAAGTTATGAAGTAGGCTATCCTTAATTCGGAGTAGAGCCGTCTGAGTTGATCTACCTGGTTGAAATCCACACTGTTCTTCACAAATAACATTTCTGTTTGCTATAAAAGAATATACCCTCTTATATATCAGGCGTTCCGCGACCTTAGAGAAAAGCGGCAATATGGATATTGGGCGATAATTATGAAGTTCATTTTTGTTACCTCCTTTAAAAATGATTGTTACGCGAGCTATTTTCATGGCACTTGGAAAAATTCCCGTCAAAAAGAGTCTGTTGCATATGTAAGTAAATGGAGTGACAATGGAATCAATAATTGCCTTGATAGGTGCTGTAGCAATGCCATCTTCGCCTGGTGAGCTATTCTTTAGTGAGCATATGGCAGTGGCTACGTCTTGCTCGGTAACGGGTGATAAAAACAAAGAATTAGTGAGTGAGCTCTGAATATAGCATTCGGCCGGTTTAAGGTCAGACTCTTGCGCCACATTACTTGACGATCCTGCATCCAGGAAGTAAAGGTTAAATTTATCTGCCAGTGCCTTGCCACTATAGTGAATGTCGTTTATCTGTATATCGCAAGGGACGGTGGCCTGTTTTCTTCCTATCATTTTATTAACCGAATTCCAAATCATTTTGGAGTTATCAATCATTGCAGAAAACTTGTAGGCGTAGAAATCTATTTTGGCCTTCCTTAGGTCCCCGTTTAGTTTGTTTCTGAACTTTTTGAACTCAAACAGGTCACTTTGTTCTTTTGTTTTCAAGAAATGATGGAAAAGTTTGTTTTTTTCATTTATCCGTTTAAGAAGTGCCGGCGTAATCCACTCTTTTTTTGCTCTCTTGTGTTTCCTTACAACAACGTACGGGAAAGCACTATTGTAATGACCAAGAATTGTCGCCATAAACAGGTTGTATGCCTTAGACGGATCAGGTTCTCGGTACAGGTCCTCCCAATTACAGTCAAGCATTAGAGAACGAAATCGGAGGATATTTGCATCGTTTATATCTCTACGCATATATTTTGCAGAATTCTGCATTTCAGGCATTGTTAATAGCGCAAAAAAAAGGCAAGTGGTCACTGATACCTGAGCTGAATACTCCGGCTAATGCATTTTCGGGAGGTAAATTAGTGAAAAAGAGATCAATGATCGTTTCTGAGTTGCTAGTTATTCTGGTAGGAGTGTTAATGATGTTTTCGCAACCATAGGACAACATTAATTCCATTAGTTTTAGTTTGGAAGGACTATCTTTTGTGAAATCAATATTAAAGTCACCAAATGATACCACGAACCACCGATTAGAATTGGCATGATGAAGGAGCTTCTCTAAGAACTCAAGAAGAGCATCAGTGCTACCATCTGGGGGGCGGTAGATCAGTACTATTACAACCTTGTTGTGTATCACAGTAACTGCTTCAAAATCTTTACAGACAATACAATAGTCGGGCCATGCCTCATAAGACAAATTTTGTTTAATATATAAAGATACACCGCCACCACGTTTACCAATTCTAAATACTGATTCCGTATTGTAATTTACCAAATTGACCACGTCTGACTGTGAAGAAAACCAAGTCTCCGAGAAACCCATGATATCAAAGTCATAGTTGAGGTGTGCTAATTCACTTTCAATTTCTTCGCCCTTATTTCTCATGCTCTGTGCATTAATATGATAAAGGGAAAGACCGCGTTCAGAAAGAAAGTTTGAGTCTTTAATCAAATTCTTGAAAGAGAGAGCATTGTGATGTATGGAGTCGTTCATGGAAATAGGAAAAAGCAAAAAAGGCAATAGCTATAGTAACAGTTTAGACAATCTTGTCTAGATCATCTTCAGATGAGATTCGGATTGCACGCGCTTCTGAATTCTTTCTGACAAAGATCTTTCCCTGAGAAGACCAAGTGAATCGATAGCTCATCTCGGTGGCTTTAGTCTTTGCCATCCAAAGAAGCCTCTTGCTTACAGGAGTTAAGTTATCAAACAGCTGGATATTACTGCTTTTTTTCTCTTAGTTCGGCACGTTTTGCAAGCCATGCTGCCTTCAAGCTCAGTCGAGAAAATCTTATCAGTATAACTGGGGGTTTCCCTTTACGTGGTGGCAAACGATGCGTGCTTTCAACGTCACAGTCAGATAGTGTCTGCAGGTCAAGCTTCTTCGCAAGGTCGTTAACTTGTGACAGGGTATCCTCTTTTTCAATAAACGGCATGCCATGAATTTCCAGATTGTGGCGGCGGCTGTATTGCTGTAGATCATTTAGCTCAGTGTTTAGCTTGACAATTTCTTTTTTGTCGAAGTTTTGTTCAACAGCTCCTACTCTGTTGCGGAGGCTTTCTATCTCTTTATCATGCTTTGCGCTGATTTCAAGAAGCTTGTCATGCGTATTTGACATGTGCTGAATGGATTGTTCAATGCTAGTCACTGTTTGCTTTAATTCTGTAAGGTCATCCACCTTCGTTGTCAGGTGTGCCAAGCGTTTGTTAATTTCCGCAAGTTGCTGGTTTAGGGTTTCCATTACAGTTGATTGACCAGCGTTATTATTCATCTGACTGTTTCGAGATGAAGGCACACGACAGGTCTGACATTTTAAGGCTTTCTTTGCCTCTTTGCTTTTCTTTTTGTAGGTACGCTCACTTATACCAATACATTCTCCGACGTGATAGCAATGTCGGCATTCAGCACATGTTAGGACATCCTCATCTTCAGAAAAGTATTGTTTACAAGTCTCACATATGTCACTCATTCCAGCACTCTTCTAGGCACAAAACACAAAACACGAGGGCAGCAGTAGCAGCAGTGGTAACGCAATAATAGTGTACAAAGAACTGCAACCAACCTGCGCATAGGCAAGAAGATAGTTAAGACGGTGTTCCGATGAACCGTCTGCTGCCACTGCTGCCCGAAGTGTGGTTGAATCCCACGATGTATCCGAGTATATAAAGGGCGGGGGGCGTATCACCAGCTGGTCCGTCACGTGTCGGTGCAGGGCTGTGATGAACACGCGGATGGCGCCAACTATCCCGGGTTTCAGTTGCACTTGAGTTGGTCAGTCACGGTGCAATGCAGGCTGGCATGGATGCGCGGATGACTTCCACTTTGCGGGGTTTCTGCGCATAGGCAAGAAGATAGTTAAGACGGTGTTCCGATGAACCGTCTGCTGCCACTGCTGCCCGAAGTGTGGTTGAATCCCACGATGTATCCGAGTATATAAAGGGCGGGGGGCGTATCACCAGCTGGTCCGTCACGTGTCGGTGCAGGGCTGTGATGAACACGCGGATGGCGCCAACTATCCCGGGTTTCAGTTGCACTTGAGTTGGTCAGTCACGGGGCAATGCAGGCTGGCATGGATGCGCGGATGACTTCCACTTTGCGGGGTTTCTGCGCATAGGCAAGAAGATAGTTAAGACGGTGTTCCGATGAACCGTCTGCTGCCACTGCTGCCCGAAGTGTGGTTGAATCCCACGATGTATCCGAGTATATAAAGGGCGGGGGGGCGTATCACCAGCTGGTCCGTCACGTGTCGGTGCAGGGCTGTGATGAACACGCGGATGGCGCCAACTATCCCGGGTTTCAGTTGCACTTGAGTTGGTCAGTCACGGGGCAATGCAGGCTGGCATGGATGCGCGGATGACTTCCACTTTGCGGGGTTTCTGCGCATAGGCAAGAAGATAGTTAAGACGGTGTTCCGATGAACCGTCTGCTGCCACTGCTGCCCGAAGTGTAACTAATTAACTAATTAAAAAGCTAATTAACGAGCTTTTGTTATTTGTTGCGTCAATGTCATTTCATTTGCGGCAAAGTATTTTCGCTTCGACCTAGAGTACGTGTGCAAAAACAATAGGAGCCCGACTGTCAGGATTTTTATAAAAAATCTGTATTGTAAAAAAAAGAAAACACCCTGTATAATTATGGTTACTTCTTAGAGTGTCTTTCAATTCGTACTGTACGCAATTGTGCTCAAATAAACGTACGCGAGAGCCTCCTCATAACTTTAACTGTTAGCGACCATTATTGTGTAGAGCAGGGAGCACGTAGAGATGATTTACATGCTCAAATCTTGCGAACTGTTTTTCTGCATGCGATTTAGACTATCCGACCAAGCCATTTTTCACCAGGGCGCACTCACAAAATTGTTAAAAGAAAACAATATATTTAACTTGTATCATTCCGTGCAAAATTTGTACGGCGATATTTAGCCGTGCTTCCGCCTTACTTAGTGATATTCGTATTCTTCATAGTGGCAGCGGGGGCGCGAGAAAATTTACGGCAGTACTCTCTTGATTCATAGTCACTCCACAGTCTGGTTGCGCTTCTGTTTTTAGAAGAGTGGGGGAAGAGGGCAGACGTATCCTGCATATCACATCTCTTCTTTTTTTTCACCCACATATCGACTCGCAAGGCCGCCTTTTGCGCTGATCCGGCCCCACAGCCAGCCAGCCGGTGCGCACTTGGGCATGGCTCCAAGTCTCGAAAACTTCCAGAGTTGTGACAGAAGTTCGCACTCCGTCCATTTTGCCGCCGAGCCTATGACAGCCATGCCGGCAGCGTGGCGGCAGAGGTTTTCTACCTCTGCTTGGAAGTAATCTCAGTCTTTCTTTTTTTTTTCTGCGTTTATGGTGCGTTTCTTTTTCTCTCCCAAGCTGCCCCCGGACGTAGCGTTTCTTCCAAGTCCGTGTTTAGCTTCTTTTAGCTTTTGACGGTGCAGATGCACGCTGGCGCTGAGATACGCGCGTCGACTTATGCCAGCGGGAAGGCGCCGCACATTTTCTGTTATTCCTTTTCTCCGAATTGTTTTGTTTTTTCCCGTCGGAAGATCTCGGGGGCCAAAGTGCTTGGTGGCCTAAAAGACAATTCCCAAAAGTAGAGCGCTCGGAAGCGAAGGAACAGCAGGCATAGTGAGGAGATTCTGCGCAGCGAGAGCGTGGAGATGGGGAGGCCATTTTATTGCGCCCGCCTCCTGAGGCGCTTTTCACACTGCCGAGGATACTTTCCTTTCTTGGCAGCTTTTCTCTCGAGTTTGGACGCGAGAGGGAAGCCCGAGCTGAAACAAATAAGCAGCGCCGCGAGCGAAGTTTCTTGGACTGGGCCCGGCACCACGGGCCTTAGCAAAGGAACGAAGCTGGCAGGCCGTCCCACAACCGCCCTGTGATCTTCGCCGTGCGAGCTTGATACGCGCTGTTCACTTCGCATGGCACGCCAGCGCATTGAAAAGCCCCGCCCGTGTGTGTGCGTGCGTGTGTGCGCGTGTGTGTGTGTGTGTGTGTGCGCGCGTGCGTGCGTGCGTGCGTGCGTGCGTGCGTGCGTGTGTGTGTGTGTGTGTGTGTGTGTGTGTGTGTGTGTGTGTGTTTGTGTGTGTGTGTGTGCGTGCGTGCGTGCGTGCGTGTGTGTGTGTGTGCGTGTGTGTGTGTTTGTGTGTTTGGGCGCGCGTGCGCGCAGCGCGTAGTATAGCTAGATCGCGCGATTAGCGCCAAACGTCCGTTGCCAGGGCTGACGCTGTGCTAGGTCAGCAGCCGATTAGTAGAGACGAACTTTTTCTGCACTTGCGACGTGAACAAGATGATCGCGTATAGCGGCGTGTCCCATTTCTCATCAAAATATTCCAGACTATATCTACACCGTCATTTTCGTAATAGTTATTATTAGGTACTACAGCGTACTTCCTCCTCTTCTAAGACTTTCCCTCTAGAATTTTCCCTCTGAACAGCCAACCGGGCGCTTGTCCTCGTGTGTCTCTTTCTTCGGGTATTTGTCTATGCTTGCGCTCCTAATTGCCCCACGATGCACACCCAACTATCTAAGTCGTGGTTAGCCTCCTTGTCCTTTCATTGACTCGTCCTCCTCCTCTAAATGTATAATAGTATCATCATGCAAATATAGCGTGTCCAATTTCTTTTTTGAATTTGACCTTCGTTGACCTGCCGATCGGTTTCTATTTATAGTTACAGGTATTGGTATTCGTCTGTGATATGGTGTAACACTATATACAGTACCAAGCTTCGTAAATAGTTATCAATCCTTGTAACTTGTGAAAGTGCTATTTCCAATTTACGTGAAGATATTTCATGGTACACCCGCGCGTACGTCGCTGTTTTCTGCGGGTCAATACTTAAATAGTCCCTCTGGATTTTCTACGTTATAAAACCTATAACGCATTCAAGTTCCCATAATTGTTACCGGCGTTCTGTTTGTCGACTGTGGAACCAGAAGCCTTTCCGCGATCTGCAATTACCCTCATCAGGAGTAAGCCGCGACTCCTCGTTATAACTGATTCTTGCCGCCGTCAGACCGTACAACAATCTACCGTCCTCGAATGTGCTGTCTTTTCCTTCGCATCTATTTTGTCATTCTGATAGACTACTGAATATTTCCCATGCGCATTTCACGACTTGTCTAACCCCCCGTTGTTCTTCTGATATGGGCGCGTGCGGTCCAATCATCGTCGCGTCTGTCATTGTTGGTTCCACCACTCGCTGTGCTATCCTTAGCTCATTCTCAAGTTTCTTCATTATCCTCCAAGCTGGAGCTCCAAAATTTAACTTTGTCGAGAAGCGCTTACTGTATACTCGCCCTTTCAGTCGTATTGGTAATCGACGTTCATGATATCGGCGGTGATTTCTTATATCCGCTATAATTCATCGATATTCGTTTGGAGATTTTTTTTTTTAATGGTGCGGCGGGCAACCAGTGACAAAGTGCCCAAGGTATACGTTCATCGTTAAAGGCTCCATATGTAGATTCAACAAATGTGAATGATGTGTGTTCCTTTGCTGTGTATTGTCTCTCCAACGCTGACTTGATTTACATATTAAGCATCAAACCTACTCTTAGACGTTCCGGTTCAAGTTTTTAGTCATTTTATTTCTACTCATCCCTAACGTCGCTGAACAGGGCGACCTGTCGTCTATCATTCCTAGATTGGTAACGATTTCATCACTGACCCTCACAAACCTTTTGCAAGCACGCGATTAATAACGCAACAAGCTGTTCGTCTCCGTACCTTACACATTTTGGCATCATTGTTGAGTGTTTTCTGCGAATAATGGTGGTCATAGTGTAATTTCTGCGGGCATTTCTTAACAGATACCCACACTCTGCGTCAACTCATGTTTTCCACTTCACCTGATGAAAAGAAACCTGTTGGTCAGCACTTCTTACTGGAGCTAATTATTTCCTGAAGGTATCGCACTTTCACATTCAAACGGGGTCGTAACTGTTCCGGGCACACCAGCGAAATTCGCTAAATCGGCTCGCAATAAATGCTTGTTGCAAATATGCTAGGAAAGTTTACATGCGCCTTCTGCGAGTTCTGTGAACGCTTCTAACGGGAAGGTCGCTTATATGCGGTTTATTGAAACGACCTAATGGTTTAAGCACTTATCCACCGACTTTTCAAAGTTATTTGAGTTTGTATGCACTGTGTCATGTCGATATTAATGCGTAAGCATTCTTTAGCGTGTTCCGCGGGAATATCTGAGTGAAACCATGTCGCAACGCAACGCTTCCCATAGGAATACATCGGGCTTCATAAAAAATGTTTGGGAAGCCACTAATGAGAGTAAGCCAACTGGAAAACTTGGAAAATTTTGGGAATGGGTCAAATCTGGGGATTCGCCAATTGCGAAATTCGGGGGCGGTTAAGTGCAAAAAATTAAGGCGTATAGGCCAACTAGAAAATTTGGGCTTGGAGCGATTGGAAAACTTGATGAGCCATGTTAGGAAGCGGGCGCTATTCCTTAAGCATAATTTCTTAAGTATATATTTCGTGCTAGAACGTCGTGATAAGCAATGGCGCCATGAATATCGCTCACTCAGTCATATAACAGCTGTCACTCGGCAAGCATAGTTGATTATGACAGCGCATGAGCACTCGACTAAGTTCCTCATGAACCGGAAGGAACACTTTGCCCGGATAACTTGAGAATATTCATCAAGGAGCTGCGTTAGAGCCCAACTCAACCTCGCTGAAATATTTAGCTGTGATTTTGCAGGTCCCGCATTTGTCTGAATGTATATATCTCTCTTTTTCGCGCTTTCCGTAGCCCTGGCAATTTTTGTTCGATGTGGTTTATGAGACGAGATATATTTCGTGCTATAGTTTTGTTTAATTAATATCGCCAAGAATCGCGACACGCAGAGTTGGACATGCCCCGTCATTTATACCGAGCATGTTGAATGACGTACTATTGCAAGGGCCTGTCGATGCCGTTTGAGAATGTTCTCGACTTTCCCAAATGCTTACCTCCTAGGTGTTCGTATGCCGGCCGAAATAGACGCATTTGTTGCGTAGGGAAGATAGCTTTTATTTTTTTGCTTCGCTTCTGAGAGTCGGCTCTGTTTGATAATAAACATGTGCCGGTGCCGCGCGGATTGTTTGCTTGCGACTATAGCTCGTCGCGCTTCTATGTAGCATCCCCGTGCTCCTATGCAATCTCCGCCAAAGGCGTCTGCATGGAGTCGTTTGTTTGTCGCCCCGTCTGCCTGTCGCGCCCTGAGGAGGACGCGCGTGACCTGCCCTCGGCTTCTCCAAATAGTGAGAGGACAGCCCGGCTGGCTGCTGCGAGCACGCTCCCTGCGACGTGACGTTTCTCGGTGGCCATTAACTTGATGGAGTCCGGAGAAGACTTCATTATTTCCGCACCGGTTCCGACCTTTTCGGCTGCTCCTTGCGAGGTGGCGGCGGGCGTCGCTTTGCTTTGTGCGTTGATGCGCCCGAGTAACGGGAATGTTTTGTGCTGCCTAGTCTCTCCTGGCCGTTTCGGGTTAGTGCTATGGCGTGAAGGGTGAAGTATGCGCAAAGATGGATCCTCTTGCCGCGGACGTATATTTGGCGACGCCAGACCGCAGCACGTTTCGACGAGCCCGTCTGCCAGCTCTTCCGTGGTCCTCTCATTAGCGGCCATTTGTGATGAGTGGCAGCTCGGGATGCGTCGATGGGCCGCTGTGTTTGCGGAGCTTTCGTCTCTGCGTTTGCTTGGCGTGCGGAGTGGGATATCGCCCCACCACACCGCGCTCTCCACTGGTGGCACCTGCGCTGGAATCCTTGTCTGGCGCGTTGTCGTCGGCACACTTTGTCGCCGATTGCATTTCCGAGATCGGTTAGTCTGGGATGTACAAAAGCTGTACCTACAAAGGAAGATGTAACGAACACCGCCTATGACACTTATGCGCATATTGTGCCACAATAAATGCAGCGGCAACGAGGTATGTGCGGTTGACCCTTTCTTTCTTTCTTTCTTTCTTTCTTTCTTTCTTTCTTTCTTTCTTTCTTTCTTTCTTTCTTTCTTTCTTTCTTTCTTTCTTTCTTTCTTTCTTTCTTTCTTTCTTTCTTTCTTTTCTTTCTTTCTTTCTTTCTTTCTTTCTTTCTTTCTTTCTTTCTTTCTTTCTTTCTTTCTTTCTTTCTTTCTTTCTTTCTTTCTTTCTTTCTTTCTTTCTTTCTTTGCCTCGTTCTTCCGTCCGTCCGTCCCGCAACTCTCATTGTGTAGTCGCTTACACATTGTTTTACTTTATACATCATTGCAGCTTCGAAATCCGGGAAATTAGGTTCTGTCGTATATTAGACATCCCTTTAGAAGTATCGCGAAAATTCATTTCGTGTGTTGCGGAACAGTTTTCTTGGCCTATTCCAATCAATTAACTATGGCGCGATTATCTGCAGATTTGAGCATGCAATGCTCTTCACACGTCTCTCAAAATAAACTTCACATTCAAGAGCCGAGCAAGTGGGGCATGTCGCGAAGGAACGTGCGAAAGTAAATTATCAGAAAATGCGAGAGAGGTGTACACACGAGTGCGGCATTTTGCTGTTTCGAAAGTCCCACTGTGACCTCATATGTTGCGAGAGGCTCCAGTACTCTCGTAAGGATTACTCATTGCCTCTGTCTTTGCAGCTACCAAATGAAACATGTGTTCAGTTCCAGAATGACATTTGCTCCTTTTCAAATCCTCTACATTTTCTTGCGGAGTTATTTTGTCCGCGTAGCGTTTTTTTTTTGTTTGTTTGTTTTGTTTTGTTTTTTTGTAATTTTGTTTATTCCATTTCATCGAAGTAAAGCGCTTCTAGTTACTGGTAGCGTCATATTTGTATTGACGTGCAGGAATTTTTCGATGTTGGCCGACCCGCAAATTTCAAGTAATTGAATCGCCCCCCAAATTTTATAGTTGGGCGAGCTCAAATGTTTCAAATTGGCATACCCCCGGAATTTTTTCCAATGCTGTGCACCCCTAAAATCTTCAAGCTGGGCCATGATCAAATTTTTCAAACTGCAGCAATCATTTGCCAGATGAACTGAAACAGCACTATAGTACTTAAGTCATTTCGCGAGCTCTTACTCTTTCATTAATGCATCGGCTTGTTTGGCCTGTGTAGAAGATTTGCAGGCGCCTTGAAAGTTGCCCTAGAAAACTTGCGACCCAGCGTGAGATGACTGGAAACACTTAAATACATAAGTCGACAAAATCTTTGATTGCCGCCTATTACCAACCTCACTACAGCGCGCCATCGCGTATATTATTTTGGAAGAATGGGGCGCAAGGGCAATCTTCGAGAAAAATGCAGTTTTATGGCCGTTTAGCATCTCGGATATGGATGTTAGTTGGCTGCCTATCAATGTTGCGTCATTCAGTCAACCGAGACGTTTGGGGACACCAAATGTGAAACTTTATCTCGCTTAGCAGATGTGAACACATTTTTTTCTGTTGCTTATAGGTCTCGTGCTTATAGGTATGCGTGGAAGCCAAAAGCAAGTGCGAATGAGTGTGCTTGTCCTCCTGACTTATATCAATGCTCGGTGATTGCGGGTGTGAATTTAGAGAATCTATACTCGTCTCTATTATCAGGTCAAACTGTTCCCCAGAGCGTGCATGCTATAACCAGTTCTATTGGCGTAGCGCTAAGTAGTAATCTAATTATTTTCTCTCTTTTTTTTTCGACATTCGCTGCCCTCTGAACGCCAGTCACCAGCCGGCTGCGACAAAACGCTTTCCCTCGCACTGAAACAGCGGGAGGTCGTCTGTACTCCTTTCGGCCTCGCCAGTTACGTCAGTGCAGCCTATGGCGCAGTAATTATCAGAAAAGAGGCAACTGCTATATGCCCAGACATGGGTGCTAACAACTTCAGTGTCATATAAGGTGTGGCAAGACACAATTTCCAGCAGACGCGGCGGCGCGTTCGTGGCGTCCCGGCGCCGTGTCACTCATCGGCTGTCTCGGCGTGCGCAGGCGCTTGAGTCGCTCAGCTCGCCGCCGGCTCACTGACTCAGTGCCCCGCGCGGCTCGCCGAGACGACTGTCGGTGCGGCGCCGACAACGCAGCCAGACCCGCCGGCGCCGTGCTATAAGCTCTGCGCCCGTTTTCTTACGATTCTTGCTCCGAGGTCATTGACCACTCGTTGCTCTTCTGACGCCTTCAACAAACGTTGGCGACAAGAGACCGCGTTTCTTTGTCATTACATACGCTTATGGTTTTCTTCCACCCTGGCGGTTGGTGGTTTGTGAGAGGGTAAAGTCATGGGATATGTTGGGACGGAGACGCGCCCTTTCTCTGGAATAAAAAGAATAGTAATAATTGATATAAGGATAAACGCTGGAAAGAGGGAGAGAAGTGAAAGTACCGCTAACTACATGTTCGTGGTTAATCATGTGTGTATCGATATTTTCAGCGCTGTCATATTATTTCCAGGTGTGTTACGCTTCGCCCAACGTGGAAAGTCCTATCTTTGAAGAGCTACACCTAAGGCTTCATTTCTATTGCTTAAAGATCAGACTTATCTGAACGTGTGCCTCCAATGAAATTCATATGTTAGCTGGTACTGTATACAGTAGAATGGAGAGAAAAAAATAACGGCCCATATGCACGAAAATGTTTTACGCTAAAATTTTTCTTAAGATTATATTTCAGCCAATCACGATGCGGGACATATCATTAGCGAAGCCGGCTGGCCAATGGGAAAACGCACTTACGAGAGAGAAGTTTTTGAATTCGGCCCCACGCGTCTTCTTATTCGCTGTCTTCTTTTATGGTGTGAACAGTAAACCTCGTCAACTCCATCTATACCGGTGTCGCCAAGTCTTCCTTACTGAAAAATCTGTTTCGGTAAGGTATGCACCTTTCAATGTCAGCGTGCGTTTAGTCATCCTGGATGTGAGCCGAAGCCTATCCATGCGTGCTCCGCGCAGTTGAGCGCATCGGCAGCTTGCGCGGCCTACCTTTCAGGTAGTATGTGGCGGGCGGAAAAGCTAAGCGAACTGGATTGCTGATGATTTCGTGCACGCTCTCTTGCCACTCACCTAATGTTCGAGAATGTGTTAACTCAATGTTTCCATGTTGAAGTCATTGGTAAATGCGGTGCGTTGCTCACTTTTGCCTCTATATGAATGCGCTGATCATCACGCCAGCGTTATGACAACGTGCTCGTGGCCATTTATTGAGGTCTGCTTATGTTTTCCGAGCGTACCTGCCACCATGCTTGTTCATTTAGTGAGTAATCGAAAGTTTCCTGTAGTACATACGGCCGATATAAATACGACCCTTACTTTGTGTGGTTGCCTAAAATAGTGTTATTGCGATCGGGGTTTCGCTTGGTGGGCAATACTGCGATTTCCTGATTTACAAGCTCCTCTGCGTGCTATTCTGAGCCTCGTAGATGGCAGATGTACCATTATGCGGAACTCGTATGGCCTTGATCGAGAGAGAGAGAGAAAGGGAGAGGAAACCGGTTAATGAAAGGCAGAGAAATTAACCAGAGTTGGGTCCGGTTGGCTACCCTGTACTGAGGTTCTGGAAATGGGAACAAAAGTTGACAAAAGAAAAAGTCCAGTGCTGAGGTCGCCGACGTAGTATCAGCTCTTTGCTTATGTCATAGACTCTCAATCAGTCTGGTAGCCGACAGAAATTGAGGGCAGAGCTTTTGTGGCCTTCTGTAGCTCGATGGGCGGGAATATGGTCCGGAGGTCTCGTTCAAAGTGAACGTTTTTCCGTTTAGCTGATCTAGAGCTGTGCTTAAGTCATGCAGTTCATGCTCAAAACACTGGCACTCTCTCTTCCTGCAGCACTACAGGCATTTTATAGGGTACGCGACCCAGAGTGCAACGACCTTGGTCGAAGAGCTCTGTATGACCATCGCTCACTTGCGGCCTAGCCAAACGGGAGCGACAATAGTTACCCCCTTTTCAATGAACCCTAGAACAACGTGACTTGAATAATGCGCTAATGCTGAGCTCGCCGTTCATTTTGAGGCATCTACTTCCTCTGGCTGAGGCAATCAATAGCCAAAGAATGACATTCCCGAAAGTGGTCGGTATACCGACTACTGTGTCTGCGGCAGATAGTTGCGCGGCTTGGCGCTATGTCCGTTTTCTTTTCTTTTGATATCGCGAGGGACGAACCGATCAAGTTGATGAGGAAAGTGTCAGGCTAAAGAAAGCGAGCAGGAGAGCCTTTCATGAAAAGACAGCCGCTGCTATGGAAGTGAGTTGCGCTGATCGCAAGATTGGAATGCATTTGGCGACAGACCGGAGATCGACAGACCGCTTTGCATCACCTGCTCGCCTCCTCCATTTGTTTCTTTTTACCTCACCTACTGAAGATCAGCAATTCACCCGTTTGCTCTGTAATTCATACCACTTTATACTCCTGTGTCTTTACGCTTCATCTTTTATTTGGCTTGTTGAGAGTTTCTTAGCTTGTTCTCCTTAAGTTTCTTTCTTATACAACGAAGTTCGGTTAGGAGAGTTTATGCAGTAAGACTGATAACTGGGCAAGTTGGTATGTATCCATATTTAAACTTTTTTAGCGCGCACAGAGTTTATGCTCGCATAACACACTGTTTTTATGCTTTGCTTTCCAAGCTTGACGTCGGTACTACGTCATTTATGACTTGAGAATGCCTTGCCATATGTTCTAATTTCATTTTTATCGTCTATACAGTCTCTTTTCGTTTCTTTTTATGATCCGAGTCCCTTCTCACTACATGGTGCAGAAAGCTGTGTTCTCTTAACAGCTCCAAAGGCTAACTTTGAATCACCAGCTCGTTCATTTGCCTTTCCATATGAATCCTAACGCTCATTCCGAGACCTAGCAGTTCAGGTCCTCGGCATTTTGTTGCAAAACATCTCCACAGTTCTAAATAGAACAGTTAAGTTGCTACTATTCTGTTCAAGAGACGGTAGATTGTAGACAGGGAAAGTGTCTCATCTGTCATGCAGATTCTGGGCTCGTTTTTTTAACAGCGGAGCTGTTTAAGCTCGCCACAATTTGTCAGTCGGAAACAGAAACGATCATCATCATTCACCGGCACGCGCTCTCATCGTCCTCTTCATCGTCGTCGTCGTCTTCATCTTCTGCTTCGCTGCCAGAACACGTGCGGCGATTTCTCCGGCGCGGGATACAATAACCTGATGGGCTAGAGAACGAGTACAGAGAGAGAGAGAGAGAAAAAAAAAGAAAGAGATCAAGAGAGAAAGAAAAAGAAACAGAAAAAATTTTTTGGCGAGGTGGGATTTGAACTCGCGTGCCCGCGATCCGGGGCGAGCATCGTAACCATTTGGCTATCGAGGTACGCTAGCAGACCGTAGCATAGGCCTCTTATAGTATAGCAAGGAGGTGGGAAAGGGAAGTGCGAGTGTGAGGAGGAGAGATGTGAAGGTAAGAGGGGGGAAGAGAGTAAAGCATAGCATAGAAGGAATGAGAAAGAGAGAAATAAAAGGAAAGAACAGACAAAGAAAGAGAGGAAGAGAAAGAATCAAAGACAGGGGGACAGAGAAGTAGAGAGGGGAAAAAAAGATAGAAATAAAGAGAAAGCAAGCCAGAAATCGAAATAGAGAATGAAAGGGTAGAAAGAGAAAGAAAGAGAGAGAGCAAGAGAGAGTTAGAGAAAGGGAGGGAGACGAGCAAGGAAGAGAGTGAGAAAGGGAAGTGAGGGTGGGGAGGAGAAATGAGGACGAGGAGGAGGAAAGAAGAATGGAAGAGAGTAAAACATAGCGAAGACAGAATGAGCAAAAGAGAAATAGAGAGAAACAAATGCAGAAAGGGAAAGAAAGAGTGAAAGAGAGACTCAAATAAAGAGAGAGAAAGAAGTCGAGAGAGAGAGAGAGAGAAAGTGAAGGAATCCGAAGCAAAATAGAGCGTGAAAGAGAAAGAAATAGAAAAAAAATTAATAGAAATAAAGAGAGAAAGAGGGAATTAAAGAGAGCAAAAGAAGGAACGAGAGGAAGGAAGAAAGAGAAATAAAGAAGGCCGCCCAGCGCCGCGCTTCTTTTATGCTCAAGTACCACTAGTGCGAACTACCTTTTTATTGGTGAATTCGTTGTAATTACTCGATCGCCCAGCTGCCTACTTTTGTGTGTGAGGGGGGGGAGGGGTGTATGAATGGGCTTCCAGAGAGGGAGGGGGGGCAAAGGGGGCGCGGCCGCCCTCCCCCCTGGAATTTCGGATATTTTTCTATGCCGTGTCGATACGCTACACAGCTTGATTAGCACACTGAGGTCCCAATATCCGTGTGAGACGGCCTTCAGAATACCAGTGAACTTTGCAAGTTACACACTATTGACTAATGTTGCCGGTCATGTCACGGGTCACGGCATTGAAGGAAAAGCTAATGCCTGTGCTATATGCACCCCCCCCCCCCCCCACCTTGGATACACCCCTGCAATAAGTTCTGCGGACGCCCTTGGGTATATATATATATATATATATATATATATATATATATATATATATATATATATATATATATATATATATATATATATATATACGTGGCGGGGAAAGAAGCGCACTGGCTCCGTAGTAAAACGGAAGCGAGAAAGTACGACGTACGTCGAAACACCTTTATTATTCACATAGGTTTCGCCTGGTGGGCCAGCCTTCGTCAGTGACGAAGGCTGGCCCACCAGCCGAAACGTATGTGAATAATAAAGGTGTTTCGACGTACGTCGCTCTCGCTTCCGTTATATATATATATATATATATATATATATATGATTCTTCAAGATTTCCGTTCAATTTTTTGTATGCAGCCTAAACGGTGTAATACATAAACTGAATATCAATGTTATGTTCTTCGTCAAGCGCTTTTAGCTTCCTGCTGTCGGACGTGGTTGAGCTTTGCTGTTGCGTATATCTTTCGCCGAGCTTGGGAGCAAAATCGAAAACAAGGAGGTAATTGGTAGTGGTATTTCAGAAACTTTTGGTATTCGATCTGTAACATACAGTGAAAAACGACGGGTAAATATATAAAGGTTTCGCATACAACATAGATATTGAATCATGAATCAAAGGTATAACCCGCTTTTCGTGTTGCTTCTTGCTGCTTAACGTTCTAGCACTTTTTAAAGGCCCGGCGATACTAAGCACTTGGCACGACGCTGTTATGTAGCGGCATCTATGTTCGTGTGATGTAGTATTATTTACGTTTTATATTGCCTCAGAGATGGTGTAGCGCAGTGAGAGTATCATATACGCTTTATATTGCCTCAGAGATGGTGTAGCGTAATGAAACCGGCTCAGCGGCATTTTTTTCAGTTAAAATTTTTCTTCGCTCTCGGTCTGGCCGCGAGGCAGCTGGCGCCCTCTATGGAACTGTGCGAACACTGCCAAGTGATAGAAAGCGTGGATCGTTGTTAGCTGCGAGTTACGTGTGTGTGCGTGTGTGTGTGCGTGTGTGTGTGTGTGTGTGTGTGTGTGTGTGTGTGTGTGTGTGTGTGTGTGTGTGTGTGTGTGTGTGTGTGTGTGTGTGCATAGGCGTGCGCAGGGTTCCCCTTCAAGGGGGGGGGGGGGGGGGCGAAGGCTCGTTGCAGCGCCCCCCTTTCCTAATAAGTCAAAGTATGGAACAGACTTTGCGCCCCCCCCTTCTTAGGTGTCTAGGGGGGGGAGGGGGCGGCCGCCCCCTCTGCCCCCCCCTCGCGCGCACGCGTATGTGTGTGTGTGCGTGTGTGTGTGTGCGTGTGTGTGTGTGTTTGTGTTTGTGTGTCCGCACGCGCGCTCGCTCGCTTGCAATGGCGAGTCAATGTGACTGCTGTTTTTTAATTGGAATGATGAATAGGAGGTGTTGGCACCATTACGGTGGCACCGTCTACTCCATCTCGCTTAGCGGACAAAATATTCGCTAAAAAATGAAGGGCGTGAAATGTTATGCAGTCGAAGACAAGATGCACAGATGCAGTGCAATCGAACACCACATGAGTCTTGTTTGTTCGTATTTTTTTAAAGTCGAAAGCCATGAGCGTGAGCTTGGGTTCAAGTCATTCACACGTATAATCACCTCACAGTACCACTATGTTTTGTTGTTGTTGTTTTTTTTAAATTCATTTACACAATGCTGCAGGTCCGTAAAAAGGCTAATTCAGGAGGAGCAAAAGTGCACAAAAATACATCCAAGCAACAGTACAAATATTAGCATATAACAAGATCACATGTAAATTAAAAAAAAAGAAAGGTTCAAACCATACAATTATTAGCATATAGCAACATCAAGTCCCGGGCAATAAAGCATGGCAATCGAATAATATTATAAAGTAGTTGGCACACTTGAAACACGATCAGATTGACAGAAAAAGCTTTTCATATTAAAAAAGGAAAAGCATTTTACGAAGCCGTTACTCCAAATGACGAGACACAGGATAGCCGGACACAAGATAACCAATAATTATACGTATAAATTCGTAGTACATTAACGCCAGTTATTTCATATGCTTATATGTTCTGGAGAATCAGCATTAGATAATTGTGAAACTATACATAGGTTGTAAAAGTTGGACAAGGGGAGTAGTTAAGCATCAAGTTCGCAATGCGGTGAGTTCCGCTTCTATATATACGTATCTTGACTGGTGCACTGTGTTATTTTATAATGTGCCGCGGATCTTTATATTCGCCGGGCTCGGATGTTCCTGTTTATTTTTCTTTTTTTCCTCTTTCTTTTTTTTACCAACCTTTCATTGCCAATAGCTAACACTCAAAATTTCGCAGCTGTCTTGAATGAATGTGTGTCATAATTTTCTAGCTTTTATAGTTCCTCGTTAGATTTTAGTATTGGAGGGAAACTATTATCTCTGTTTTATTTACCTGTCACTTACATTTTTAGTTGACCTGAAATTTAGAGCTCCTTAGCCACGCTCTCCAATTTGTGTAATTTCGAGGCTTCCACTCACAAAACTCTTTGGTCCGCCTTTCGAACACTGACCATTTGTGTAAGCGATCGGTACCATAGCGCATAAATCGCCCTGGCGGTAGGCCGTAGCGGACGGCAGTTCCGGAAGTTCTCTTTTAGTTAAGGCTCGAATTTCTTCTCTCTTTGTCCGCCTTAAATTAATTAGAACCGCTTCATCTATGGAGTGGTTGGCCTGCGTTGCGAGAACAGCCTTTTTCTTTGAGGATGTAGATGCGGTCACTGACCAAGTCAAGGGGAAAAACACAGAGACGTTTCGGGATCCATACGGGTTCCTTGTTCACACTAAGCAGGCAAGAGCCGTGCGTATACATCGTCATCGCATCTACATCCTCATCATTATACCTGACCAGACGAACTTTTGTCGAACTCTTGACTACAACCTTATTCTTTGTTTCTTGTCTCAACATTGTCTTACCATTTCGTATTGTTGTTGTATATAATTTATTTTTTCAAAAAAGGATACCGTCCTTAAAGGAGAACTGACACAAAATTTTAGGAGGGATAACTTGTGAGATATATTTGTTTGGACAAATATCTATCGTCTACAAGGTAACAGTGGAAGTGCATGTTTTGCACAAATACCTACATGGTCCCGTTTCTTTCGGAGCTCCCTGAAACAGAAACAGCGACTGGCTGCTATAGAAACGTCTCCAAATAATTAACCGTCGCGCGCTCGAGTGAACTAGCTTTCCAGCCTTCATAAGTGGGTATAGCTACTTATTGCAACGAAAAAAAAAACAACAAAATTTTTGTGTGAGTCCTCTTTTAACCCAAAGTAAACGAAAGAAAGTGAATGAAATATTCACCTTCCCTTATACTGAAGGGAATAAGACTGGGGGGGAGGGGGGGGGGGGGGGTTAAGCACGTCAAGAGAATTATGAGTGCGCCGAAACGCTGGTGATTGGCAGCGTCAATATGTTGTATTGTTTAAGGCTTGTGACATTGTCTTAGCTCGATGTAGGCAAATAATGACATTCCTTGAACTGTGAACCGTGGCGTATACATGTAATACTTTTTTTCCGCGCAGACGTTGCTGCGCATCTGGGACTGCTTCCTACTTGAGGGCCCCAAGGTTCTGTTCCGCTTCTCGCTGGCCATCCTCAAGATGCACGAGGAAGTGTTGCTCACGAAACAGGACACGGTATCCATCATGCGGCCAGCTGAAGGCCATCGCCCGTCTTTGCTACGACGTGGACATGCTCATCAAGGTGATGCCATACATATATGTAGGGATAAGGCGCAGCGTAAATTCACCCGGGAGCTTTTCGTGCGGGTGAAGTAAACTAAGCAGTGGCAATCGCGTCGGTCAACGCCCAGCGTGTGCTGAGAAAACCAGTGATGGCCAAACATTAGGCCCCCCTCCTCCCCCCCTTTCAATAGCAAGGACAATTCACAATTCAGCAACATTAAAGCTGAGGTTTAAAACCGTATTATGTTTGTTCGTTTTCATGTGAGCTAGTGTTATTTTTCATTTGAGAGACATGAGCCTGAAAAGTAGAATCCTGAATCAGAGTCAGAACGAGGTAAGACAAGAAAAGGATTGTAATTATCACAGAATTGGCTATGCATGTTCGCCGATCTGGTACCACAAGCACCACGACTGAGTAACTTAATGCTCATGTTAGGCCTTCCGCTCTTCTTTATTGGATGTCTGTTTGCCGTGTTTGAACAGGTTGCTTTTGAAGATTTGGAGCCATTTCCAAGACGCCAGGACATCGCTGCAAAGCAGGCCTGCTTCCAAAAGATACTCAGGGAACAGTCGAAGAAGCGGGAACTTGAGAAGCACAGTGTTTTGTCCAGAGACAACACAGTGGTGAGAAACTTTTTTATTAGCCGTTGCGTTTGGCGAACAACGTTTAAAATGTCTTGCACTTTCCCAATTCTGACATTGCGGCTTTGTTGTTTCGTAATCGAGCGGTATATCAATTACCAGCGAATATCTGTTGCCAAGTATTCAGGCAGCCACTGAATGTTTTACAATGTTGTTTGCAGTTGGGGTTGCTTTCCGGATCGTTTCTATCCAACATGTACCATTGCACGCGACGTGACCACGATTATGTATTGGTGCTTTGATAGCCGTGGTGTTTGTTTCGGTCAGCACTTCTTTGTTCGTACTTATGGGTTTCTTATTCAACTCGGAGTGGCTTAATTCTTAGTGGTCGACATTATACGTTCCTCACCAGTAAAGTAAAAAAAATATCGTCAACTGGCTGCTTTCATATCCCCAAATCAGTTGTACAGGATGGCGTGAAGCCACTGCAGCATTTGCCGACACTGTTCACTGCTTCTAATTCATCAACAGGCCACCGATGGAAGCTGCTACGGGGACAACGCGCTCATCATTGAATGCGCAGCGGCTTGTGACTCAGGTGAGGCTTTCGATTGGATAGTATCGAACGGGGTGATTGATTCTAAAGGTGCAAGGAAGCGTGGAGGGTAGCACTAACTATGAATTATGACCGACCATCTCGCGTTTATGCTTCCGCTCTCGATTATCTGTATTTTTCCTTTTTTTATCATAGCTTAGCTGTCTTAGATGCGCATTATAACTTACTTTCGATGTGTACTCATCAAAGGGGCAGCCAGGATTTTACTTCGGGTGGCAGGAAGGGAGGGGGGAGATCCGTTGCCTAAATTTCGGCAGTGGAGGAGGGCTGAATATCCTGCACCTCCTTGGCTACGCCATGGTATCCACTGCAAAGCTTGCATTTAGATATTTTCTTACTCTTACTAAAAGGACACCGTAGTAAGAACGGGGATATATTTAAATAATAGAAAAAGACTTGTGAAATGTTGTGTGTCTGAGTTCCTTTGGCACTTTTAAGTGCGGAGCACTTTAGGGGCCCGGCTTGTCGTCCGTCCATCTCATGTGGCGTGATCACGCTCGCAGTAAAACGCTCAATACAGGCCACAACAAGGCTAGCAATGCTCAAACCCGGGTAAAAATGAACGTTCAAAGTCTAAAATAATATAATTAAAAGAAATAGCCGAGAAATTGTCGCTTTAATTAACTTATATCGCTAAAACGTTTCGGAAACATACGGCTGATTCCAGCGGGGCGCAAGAGAGGGGGGCCACCGCCTCGCCAAGCTGCAACGTGACTACATCTGATGGACGAAACAACCTGACGGAACTCGCTGCAGACGACGCGTATCTCAACTGCCGTAACAAGCAAGAAGTCGAAAAGTGCACCAAAAAGTATCGCGCATGTCGCACACGGAATTTGTGAATCTGCCTAACAAGATTCTACTCGTGCCTTGGAAATCCTACATGCTTACCTCAAACATTGGCGTCATTGACGCTTTGGTAAACGGAGCAGTGCAAACTCTACGAACGGGAATCGCTGGGTGCCCGTGCGACGCACTTCCTCAGGTTTCACAATAGTGGAGCTGCCATACGTTTTTTTTTTTAAGCCACTAGCCAGTGCACACCTTATGGGCATCGAATACATAGTGTCATAAGTCGAATGGGTTGGGAATATTTAAGTCCACGCTATACTGCCAGGGCATCTCGGCGCAGTCGCATCTCCCCATGCCATAGCTCTTTCGTTCGTCATAAGGTTGGTGATTACCAGGCACACGATGTAACGACGTGAGTGTCATGCAGCGTGGTAACCACCGTTCGAACAATAGCAGTCATAAACATAAGCGACTGCGTTAAACTCAAATATTTGTTTTTTCGCGTCACGCTTTTTGGTGCCGTATACTGTCGAGTCAAACTTCTACGAGATATCTCCCCCCCCCCCCTAGTTTTTTTAGAGCGCAGCTCTTAGCGCCCCGTCGGCCCTCGCCGTAACCAAGCCAACGGGCACAGCGGAAGATCTGGCTAGATCGCCTCGATCGCCGTGATGCTCTTCTTCTTTTACCGAGGCTGGCTAGATTTCTCTGCAACCTTCGCCGCCGAAGCAGAAAATTAAGAACTATTTGAAATTTTAGATAAAAATAAAACAGGAAAAATGAAGAAAATTAAGAGAAATAATAATGATAAAAAAAGAACAACCATTAATATCAGTACAAAAAATACGCTTAGAGCTGCTCTCACGTGTCGCATTAGTGAGTGTCGTAATGGTGTTTCTTTTTTGTTTTGTTTTTTGTTTTGTTTTTAATTTCATGGTGCTGTATTTTTGCTTTGCAGAAACCATATGGGTGTGTCACGCCAGCTCAAACCTGACCCGACTTTCGCGCGTGAACTGTGAAGACAGCGTGATGTACAGGCTGAAAATTGAGGTAAGGAAGCAAGCCTCGAATATACAGCTTCGTAATGCAAACATTGTGCTCTAACAGAAAATAATAAAGCAGTATTTACAGATGCTGCATCCAACTTCAGTATCAACTAGTCGCTCTATGCTTTTCTAGCATTGCTGGGAAGCTTGCCATTACGCGTTGCTGACTACTAACCACATTTTCCGAGAAGCCTTTAAGGATCGAGATACAGTGTTGATAACTGCGCTGATTAGGTATTCCCAATTCATGTCCAAGCAGCATACATTCGTGCAATAGAGTTTTCATTTTCGCAGATCGAGGCTCGAGTGATCTGCATGCACGCGCTGGGCAACGATGTGATGCTGCTGGGCACCCTGTCACACTTCGTGCACGCCTACAGCACACGCACCAGGTTGGTACAGGGGGGGGGGGGGGGAGGGAGGGAGGGCTGCGTGTTCGCCACGCGGTTCCAGAGGCTGGTCGATGCAGCGCATCAGCGATGAATAAAGCAGCTGAATAATACGAAATTACAACTGCAACATACTTCATCACTGATCAAGTCAATATCATGTGACGAGTGAACTCAATATGTCGAACCAAACTGTAGTCGGTTACAACCTCAGGAAAAAATCTCATTCCGCCCACAAACCCGCTCCACGTCTGCTATTCACATGTAAGCGTGAGTACTTTCGATAAAGCATATTGGAAATTAAAAGTTTGTCGTTCTTGTCTGAAATATTACGTTTGAGTGAACAGTGGTATCAGAATCTCTGACAAATTTTGCCAGGACGTTCGAGTTTTTGTCCTAAAACCAGCGAAACCAACGTAGGTACATTCGTATATCAGTATGGTAAAATCAGTTTTTTTTTTTTACACGCAGAAGTGCTTGACGTCACGGGAATGGGCAGACGCAATCGGATGGATCATCGATGTAAACTCTCTGAGCGATGGTTGTGGGTGGAGCTTATATATTTTCTTAGGTTGTAACCGGCAAAAGAAACATCGAATTCCGTACTGATAGCGTTTAAAGTACACTAAACGCGTTAGCTTTGGTCATTTACACATCGTAGCGGGTTATACCTCAATGTTTTGAAGCTTGACCTATCATTAGAGAAGGCCAGTGGCGAGGATCGCTTACAAAAAAAATACTTTAGTGAATTCGGCCCCTGATATTTCACTGTCAAGCCATTTACTTTACAGTGGACGCATGCTAAGCAGCATAATGATGCTCTAGCTGAACAAATTCTTTGATGAAGCGAAATGTATTCATCTTTCTAATTGGGCTCACATTTCTAATTGGGCTCAATGACAGCACTTACCATACAAATAGCAACATTGACTTGTGCCCAGACCCAGGCATGAACATTTCATGACTCCAACTTTGTCTAACTGATTCGGGAGAAGCGGGTCGTTTTACGGGGGTTTGAATGCGTTTCTGCTGGTAGTCATCATTATTTTTTTTGGATGACTAGCTTTTGTGCAGTAGTTGTATGTTATACCGTGCTCTCGTGCTTCGTTTTTAATATACATTGATATTTCCAGTAGGATGGGCCTGTTAATCTGGTGCGAGATATTGAAAACTTTATCTCAAAATTCTTTCTTTCAATATATACAGTACACGGCACTAAATTACTGTGCTATAATTTTAACGGACTGAGAATTATCTGTGTCGATAATTTCATAGAGTTGCTGGTTCACGCTGCCTTGTATTTTACTCCGCTACTTTGGTCGACATGTGAAGCGATACCTTTGTTTTCTTGCTACAGAGAAATGAAGTGGGAAGCCCAGCTTAATGAGTCTGTCCTGAGCCTCTGTTCCTACGAAGAGGACGACCAGTGCCAAGTGTTTGCAGGCTTGGCGGACGGTACCATGGCCGTCATCGAGGTATGTGCAAGGCTGCAGGGTGACATAGGCAACCGTTTCGCACAGCCAAACGGCACGATGTATTATGTTTTCGAGTAAGGTTTCCTTCATGCGATAGTGGGAACTTCAGCTGATGCGACCATTTAGATTGCGACGTTGTTGAATGGTGCGTGTCCATTGAGAGGCTCAAAAAGAGGCACACTTCATATTCCTCAGGTACATAGTAAATGTGTCAGTTGTTTCACTTGTTTGCGACGTTGAACTTAGAAGTGCTCTTTTGTAGAGAGTGTTTCGTGTCACTGTAAACTTGGCGTCTAGCTTTTCACAATGGCAGCTTGACCAGCATAGCGGAAAACATGGTACAAATGCTAGACAGACAGTGTCGTTTGTTTCCCTTTTGTCCCGTGTGTTCTGTGCTGCATGTTAAACTTGCATTAGCTGTGAACCAAATAATCAAGTTGAATATTATACACTCGAATTCAAGGATGCCTTTCATACGTGCCACGCTTGCAAACGTAGCATGTCTGTTTAAATACCGATTGCTTTAAACTCGACAGCCGCATAGTCATTATTTTATTTCGGGGATAGGGGCAGGACCGAGTTTTTGATACGTGCTGAAGTGCGTGTGCTTGTGTGTATGCTTGTGTGTGTGTTTACTTATAAATACATGCAAACTAAAGACTTCAGGGGAAAAGGGTGGGGTCGTGGAGGAGGACCCTTTCCGCCGATCGTATGCCTATGAAAGAAACACGGGCTAAAAACCCGAAAGAGAACATCGGCTTTATTTTGTTTTTCAAGCGCTCATGTAAACTCTGTTCTCATCTTCTGCTTTTTACCGTCTCTACCAACGATCTGTGATGTCATTTACGGTCACACAAAAGCGGTACTTCGACAAAAGAACTTGGTGGATCAGTTGAACCGCGTCGACGAAGTGTTACGAAAAATCATGCACAATACAGCTAAACTACGCAAAAGTAATACGTTTGGAAAACTGTATTATTGGTAGAGGAAACGTGTGCGATGACCTTCCGCTGCAAGATGCTGTGACTGGATGGGGATCGGATAGGAGACCGTAAATGCCGATCGAGCTTATTGCTGCGGGCTGCCTTACTTCTGTCGCGTGCTAACCCGCTTGACGAAAGAGTGGCTTGTTCGATGCAGGGGAGCTTCGTAAAGGCGCGTTTGTTTTCCACACTACGTGCAGTAATCTCAATGTTAAGCTGAGACCAGAGGTTGCATGCATTACAGAGGATGCGCTTCTTTTGCAGAACTTCTCGGTGCATGTGGACAAACCCGACGTGCTGTATATCCACATCGGCAGCAGTCCTGTCACCTGCTTGAAGTTGGTCGACAAAAGGCTCTGGTGTGCCACGGGAAACAGGATCATCATTCTGAGCGCCAGGTGCGTGCTGCGCTCTTCGCTGTCCTAAAACAACATCGATAAACTCAGTATGTTATTACCTCGCAGCAGTAACTGAAGGCGGAAGACTCATTCTGCTCGAATACCCTGTCATTTTTCTTTGAGTTTTCTTCCTTTAAGTATTCCGTGTACATGTACTTCTCGACGTGGCGTTAAAAAGTGATTTGCGTGGCCGTTGATTCGGTGAAATAAATCCTCCGGCGGTAGGTTGTATAGTGATTCAGTATAGTAATTTTGTCGAAGTGTGTATGATTTGTATGTTCGACGCCACTGTAGTTATGTATGATTACTATTTCCCCGCTGTCTGAGCGGATGAGCAGCGTTCTTTAGTCAAAACTGTTAGTGTGCTGCGTCTGTAGTGTAAACTACACTTATTGTATCACGTATAATGTCATTAATCCTCAGCGCATATTTAATTACCATGTCCTTAGCCGCGGAGTAAATTGTTGAGTGGTTCAAACCTTGCTATGGGTAGCATTCGTGATACATCAAATAACTAGAGCAGATAGCGCAGCGTGTTCCACTCCTAATAGACTAATGAAAACAATTCTCAAGATTGTCCTTACGTGGTGCAAATCACTTCTCCTGTGCGTACGTGCAAATTATTCTCGATTCCTCGTCTGTTGCGGCGCAGGACTTTGGACACGGTGGACCAGTTTCAAGTATCGCCCAGTAGTCTGGACTACATATCGCTGCTCCAGCCATGCTCAGCTGAGGATCCCCGCGACCGACCATTGCGTCTGGCTCGCACTGCGCGGCTCTTCCGTGCTGCAACTATGGGACGCCCAGGCCCTCACCTGCAAGATGCTGTATGACGTGCGCGACGACCGTTACCCCCGCTCGCCCAGGGTTAGTGGTTGAGAATATGCGATTAAACAAGATCATTTAACGCGGTATTCTTCGTTTAGGCCTTGTAATTGCAGTTAGATGATTTAGGCTTGCGTCTCTTACCTGTTCTTCCTTTGATATACCGTCGTTTGTCCAATATGAAGGTTGGACAATTTAGACAAGTGTAGACCATTAGAAAGATGAGACACAACACCGAAGAAAGACACAAACAGTGCCGACGCCAGTACTATTCTCTGTGTCTAAATTTCTTCCACTATGTTTTGTGCCGTTTTAAGTTTTGATTAGGTGCTGTGCACGCCTCCGAAACCCAGAGGATCTAGATCTTCTTAATTATGTGGTCAAAGTGGGTAACGGTAGCCAAAGAAATGCTCTGGGATTTAGTATGTTTAATGTCAGGATTATCTATTGCAAACACTTCTAGCGTAAGAGTTTAGTAGGTATGTGTGAATGCGAGCCCGTATTCGTCGAGGTGAACATTCCTTCTTCCATCTTGTAGCAACAGGAGGAAGACAACGAGCTGAACCCGGCGCGCGTCACGGCCCTGTTGTCTCTGCCAGGAAGCGTGCTGGTGGGCACAGCTCAGGGCTTTCTTATTATCTACCACCTGCTGCCAAGGTGCTTGGCCGCAAGCGACTGCAGAACCGACTCGAGCACTGAAGTTGCTTCGGTCGCCAAGTTCGTGGTAAGTGACTCTCATTTATTTCCCCTTCGGTATTTACCTAAATTTGGGGACGACAACTGTTATATCGCCGATATTTCTGCATATATTGCTTGTTTTTACTAATAAATGGTTCTATCCTTCGTTTTGCTGACACGCGCTGTCTGCTTGTTATTTACAGCCCGCACCTTCGCCGACAATTGACGACCGAACCGCAGGCCAAGAACCCGAAGCGAAAGCTCGTAACGACAGCGGCTACGCCACATCCACCCACAAGAATGCAACGAAGTCTGCGGGCGCCACGTTGACTGCGTATAAAAGTGACGATGGCGTGAATGATACGAGTGGCAGCCAGCATTCATTCCGCACGGTCATCAGCAAATCCACCAGTTGCCTGTCGTCTTCACCGAGAAATACGTCAGAGGAGGAATCTTCCCCGACTTCTAAGAGGCGTAGTGCAACTAAGCTGAACGGTGTCAAGGAGGTTGATGACGCTGCACTGGAGGAGGTGACCGTAGAAGCGACCGAAGGCAAACTGAGTGACCTTAGAGACAAACAGACTACCCGAGACAGCCGGAGTAGCAAGTATAATTCTTGCGTAACGTCGACCGCTTTTGCGAAAGAAATAGAATCGTCGGTAGAGAGCCACTTGAATGGTGGAGATGTCAAAAAGAGGAATGAAAGCCTCGTCGAAGGCCAACTTTGTTTAGAATCGTCTCCTGGTCGAAAGATCTGTCGACGCATCATGGATCCATCAGAGATCAGCATATGTCCCGTTACCGAAGTGTGCAAAGAAGACTCGCGCAAGTGGAGTCTCCGGACGGCTGATAGTTGCGTGTCCATGATCGAGTTGGCGGCACCGCTACGGAAGCAGTCTTCATGGAGCTCCACCAATACCACACTCAACCACATGCTGAAACGACACAATGCCAGCGTCGATTGCCTCCCTGCCTGGCTCAGCCGGGACACGCTCAGTTCATCCTTGACGAGCGACAGTTACGACTTCGACGACTTCTTTGTACAATACGCTGACGACGGTATACCCTCTCTGGCTGGCCAGGACTCGCAAGTGATCCCTGCCTCAGCCTGTTTCGCAAGCGAAGAGGCACAGCGGTTGCTTGAACGGCTAACCGTGCCAACAGTGTACCTCACTATGGGCAGCCAGGAAGAGCGCTCCAGCACGGGTTCTTTCTGGACGGAGAATGATGACGGTGCCGAAACGTCCACCACTCATGAAGCTACCACTAGCGAATGGCCTGAGGGGCCTTCGTACGACGGCAACCAGCCAAGCAGCGACTTAGGCAGCAACATCTCTTTTAGCAGCATGGACCCACAGTACGCATATGAAATGCTCGTCCAGGAGAGGATCAAGATTTCTGACAAGGCCATCCGCTGCCTCGTTGAACTGAGGTAGGTGGCTCTCGTCTAAGTATTTGTGTTGTGCGCAGCTGATTGAACAGCTTCCCTGCCCTCATCGCTCCTATTAAAGCGTTTCGTATGCCGTTCGTGCGTAGTTTGGCACACCACGCCTATTGTTGTTGCTCCGAGCTTTATGCTGAGCCGTGAACATTGATTCTGAACAGTACCTCTGGTTGTTTCGTCCCGACGGAGCCTGCGTAATGGCTTTCTTCTCTTTCTCTTTCAGGCGCAAAGGCGGCTCTATAGTCATCAGCGGAGCTGGTTGCTACGGAGACGATGAATCCGTTTTGAAGTGGACCGAAGAAGGTGAAGAGGTGAGGTAGCATTACCTATAAAGAGTATAATGTACGCTCTAAGAGCACAACAGCATTTTATCTGTCGTAATCACTCAGAGACTAAATTGATACAATTGAATGATTTTTGCTAGGTCAAACGTGGGTTGCTTTTCCGTTACATTTGTTTAATATTTCTTCAAACAAGTGCATTTGGTGGGACTTAATAACATCATACATCGTATAAGACTCATGTTTTAGCCTGTTCTTGCGATTATTTGCATCCATTCTGGGAGACTACGTGCGATTAAGGCGGCATGGCTACAATGGCATCGCTGCCTTCTTTAAACCGCGTTAGTCTGTTTTGCGAAGTATTAGTTCTTACTTTAATTATCTCCCGATCCGTGTTTCTACTAGCTTGTTTATACGAGGACAATTTGTACTATTACATGACCACTCCCCTTACAGGTGTGTCTGCGATAGTGCCAATAAAACATTTTACAAAATGAAATAAGGCGGCATGTTTGTCAAAGCAAATGTCATGCAGAGGGACTGATTTCGTGCGTATTCTAATAATTAAGCTCCGCATGACTCTAGAGTTTTTTATTCGCGCATCAGATTTCGCGGTTCGCATATATTTGTGCGCACCAATCCATTACAGAATGTGGGCACTTGGTAACGAGTATTCTTACATTTCGATCGTGTATCTTCGTTTGTTGCCACAGACATTCATTGTCTTTTGCTCAGAGGTAGCATACAACGCTAGTCAGTGATAGTATGTCTAAACTAAATGCAAAATAAATAGCATCATAGTAGATACCGTATTTACACGATTGTAGGTCGACCCATTTTGTCTTAATTTGAAATCCGAAGTTGGGGGGGTCGACCTAGAATCGAAAACTAGTTTCGGTTGTAAAGTCTTTCTGAAAATGATCCCCGCGTATTGCCGCGAAGCTAGCTTTCCTGCACAGCTTTCCAAGCAATGCCGTGAAGCCACCTTGGCAGACCAGAATCCGACCTTGTTTTCTTCGGAGACATCGTAAATAAATTTTTTTATGAAATGTGCTGGAGCAATTTTTTCTTATTTTGCCGTGCGATATTAGGGGGGTCGACCTACATTCGAGTCGACTTACAATCGTGTAAATACGGTATATATTTATAACAGGAAGAACACTCGGTTTATTTTTCCATACAAAACAAAGAATCGAAACGTGACTGTGTTTCGCCAATGTGCTCATGGTTGCATAAGACGAAAACGCCGCTCTTTGCCAGCGCTAGTCAGTCAACTCCCGTAAATATTCTGATGAAATGATGAATACGGCCCAACGTAACAACAGAAGAAAACACCGAAGCATATGAACACGCATACTCCAACGCGATGCATGCGCGCACACAGCCTGTCACAGACATCAACCACCCAGCCCCCCTTATCAAAGCGCCAAGGGGCACGCACCTAGGGCTACCGTTTTGTAGCAACGTAACGCAAATCTACGCGCACTAGGGAGCAACGCTTGCTTTCTAGGGAGACCGCGCACGCGCAGACCATCGTTTTACTTTTCTGCGGGCACGCTCCGCAGGCGAGCGGCTGCGTGTCCGGCGTTCCGAATTATTCTGAGAGCGCCTGTACATGTGAGGCGGTCCATTGCGCCTATAGGCTCGATCGCTGACGCCGGTCGATCTTAAAAAAAGTGACAATGCCCACGTCGCTTTGCTGGCTTGCGACGCTTGCGACGCTTGGGACCTTGATCCGAGGATTTTTTTTTTTTTGCCCAGAAAATCGTCTATGGTCCAGTTTGTTTTTCGAAGAACATCGCGGTCGGCGGTAGAATGACCACAAAAACACAGCACATGTTATATTGTCTCTTTACAGTTGCAGGAGCATCACAGATGGCAAACGACATGGTATGACATTCCGATGTGAAAAGAGCATGCTTTCTTGAAAGCCGCCCGTAAGGTGTGCGATGGTGTTAACAGCTTCAGCAATAGATAAAGTTTATGGAGGCAACATTTCGAGGCACTCACGTAGCTCCATAAAGTTTGCTTCTTTGCGTCAACAAGGAAATGAAGGCGCCTCGCAGAGTCTGTTCTTGACAATGGCATAGGAACTCTCTTGGTTCGCTTATGGCCTTACCGGGTGTCACTGTTAACGACACCGTTACCGACGATGTCACATTGTCTTGGCAGCCATTAGAATATGTTGTCATGTCCCATCGAAAGAGCTTGATAAAGAACCTTTGTCAGGTTTACTAGTTGTTCATGTACCCTGCGTCGCAACGCCGATTGCAGACTTAGAAGGAATGCCTTCGAATCGCAAAGGACTACCCACTACCGAGGTTGAGCTTCCGCGATGTAAATAATACCAGCACAGAGAGTGGCAAGTTGTGGTGTTGTAGTTGTCGTCCTGTGGGACGCTCTTGAGTTGGATTGTGAATGGGCAGACTGGGATGACAACATCGCTTGTGGACATGAAGGCTGAGACCGATTCATCGCTGTAAATGTGCTTTCTTTAGCCATATTCCTCGTTAAGTAATAATGATGTCGCTTTTTATAGGGCCACTGTTGAATGACGGCTCTTTTTTGTGACTCCTTGAACCGTAAGGCCTCCTTGCGGCTTTTTTGGACACCACGGATGCAACAGTGATCTTGCTGCTTGGGTAAATCCGACGGAAGGCAGTCTTGATAAGAACACCGGTCATCATAATAATCAGACAACAAGCCACATTTTCAAATAATCAGCTAAGGTCACAATGAAATCAATACTCAGAGTTGCTCAAGAAGACAATAAGAAATGTATATTGAAGGCTTTCTCGTGGTGCGCACGATGAACTTTTATGGGTTAGCACGAGTTAGGTGAAACATCCTCTATATTGAAAATGCGTGTTGTGCAGATAGACAAAGGAAGGAAGGGGAGGCATAACAAAGTAATGCTGGAAGCGAAATATTGACCAACATCGTGATAAAGGTCTGACCGAGTAACCGACGCAAGAATGCCTTGAGATGCAGCGATGGCTCAGTCATTCCAGGCCGATACTACATAACCTTGGCTTGATAGTCTCAAACCTGCTCCGTCTGACGTTGCGGATACTTCACATTTCTGGCCGCTGATTTTCCAGCTGCAGATGAACACTGACGTTTCTGGTTGGGTCACATGAACGTTTTTTCGGCCATTGTTGAATAATGGAGATTCTACATGAGTACTGAAGGTAACACCGTGATTGCTTTGTTCACCCAGCCTCCTATTGGCAATTGCTTTTCCCAATGATGTGGACAGTGTGCTTCTTTCTACTTGATATTTTTCAGCTACCCTTAGGAAGCCATGTTATATATAGCGTGCTTGTTTTGCGACACACTACGGTGAACTTTTAGCATATTTGGGCCGCGTTCCTGTTGCCCCGCGAGGTTTCCGCTGGCTTTTGTATAAGGTGGTGGTTACGTACGCAACCGAATGCGCCCATTCGTGTTCATAAGCCTCAAAATGATAATGCAGCTATGATTTTCACTGCGTCAAACTGTCGTAGAAGAATTGGGGTGAGAGCCTGTGGAAAATGCATAAGGCGTTTGTGTACGAAAGACAAAATACCGTGTTTAGTGCCTTCTTTAAAGCATGCACGCACGACGAGTGCCATGCTGAGGACATACAAAATTGCGTCGTTGGTCATTCCCGTTTGGGAGGTGCTTTTTATTTGCCTTTTGTGCTCTTGCTGCAGAAACTCTGGACAAACGATCCGGTGATCGAGGTCTGTCCATACACCAACACGATCAAGCCGTCGCCGTACACGCGGTCCCGACTGCCCCGAAAGGTGTCAGTTGCGCACACGAACGGGCAGGCGCGGACCGTGGACGGAGGAGCTGTGGGGATGGCGAATGGTCCTTGCGGAGGCGGCCTCATGCAGCGCGGCCGCAGCAGACCGCTCCTCGAGGCGCCCAAGGCGACCAGCTCCATGGGCGCGCGCCTGGCGCGCATGCAGAGCATGTTCGTCAAGAGCATTGAAAAGAGCTAATCGAGTGCCTCGCGCGTGGTCCAGACTCGGACTTGCGCTGTCCGAAGGCTGTTCCATGCTCTTAGACTGGATGAACGCTGCGTGTACGTTTGTTGAAGTTGTAAGCTAAAATGTGTTACCTATCAGCGTTCTCTAGGATGGATTACTGTGTGTTTTAGACATCGGAAAAGTTATTTTTCATACTTTATAAAGAGGCTGTCGTTATGAAAGAGCGCTGTCTCGCCTCATGCGCACGATCTCTGTTTCATCAGCATTCCTAAGCGCTGTGAAACATTCAAGCTGAACTAATTGGCGTAATAGTAGTCATGGCACTATAGCTAAGATGCGTTACAAGTGTGTTCGGAATTCAACTGGTATAAAGTTACAAATAGCGAATTTCATCGAAGTAAACTAATTGTATGCGTTCATGTATCTTTTTTTTTCCTTTGTACTCGCCTCTCTTTTTGCCGCTCTTTTTTTTCTGAATCTACTGTGTTTCAACAAATTTAGCAGATATTGCGACGCTAAGATATCAGGCTTTTCTTTCACCGTGTATGGTGTCCGACGCGCAGCACGTGCGACTCGTGTGCGATACTCGGCCACTCAACGCTACGAGTTTTCTTCGGTCGTGTATTTTTCGCCTACGCGCCTGTGCATATATGTTGCTAGCTGATTTGAAAAAACTTGGCACAGGTGTATGCGACGCTTACCGGTGCACTTGGTGGGAATCGTGACGTATATGGATATGTTGAATGAGAACGGTGCTGAATCTGAACGGAGAAGTAGATAAATGAAAATATTTTAGGGTCCCTCAAATGTGTTGTTGGCGGTGCATTTGATCTTTCTCTTAGCCTTTTTCTAATTTTGTCGTAAAACAAAGGAATACTAATACAAATATCTGTATCACTTTTTTCATGTTGTCGGTACCGAATTCACAAAGTTCTCGATCTCGTAAGCGCTTTCTAAAAGACCGCAACCAGGCTGTGCCGGCATCTTTGGCTTATACATACTACACATGGACTGACTGCAATTCGCACTCACAAAGATTTCTAGCTTGAGGAACCTTTGTGAACATATGTCGTGTTCATTTTCGTGGGCGGGAAGAGACAGCCTTTCTTGCTGCTCTCGGAAGCAGTAAGGTCTTATTTGCGTTGTTGTAGACAAACATTGCACTTTAAAACAGAAATAATACCTTGTTATGGACAAAGTCGTGTTAGACCAATTCTTCTCTGTAAACTTCAAAGGAATTTAGCCTCATTTGGAATATATAAATTTTAGCCTACTTTTATAATTATTACGGAAAAGTATTGCAAGAAATAAGAGAGGAAGGAGATGAGAAAGGTCAGCGCGCTGTCCGCTCTATGTTGTCCCAATTCTCGCGCTCTTTTTCCATCACAAAACTGTCAGTTCAAGTTTAGACTCATCTGAGCTTAGCGGGTTTCTTAAATTGCTTCTGCGAGAAAAAAAAAAAAAGCTTGTCACTACATCGCTCATTCGAGGTTGTGTACCCTGTGCTGGAGACAAGTAGGTTATGCTGCTACATCGCCTATTCGGCAAGTTTTTGTATTGTATGCTAATACAAGTTGTTCCGTGCTTACGTGCGCACGGTTCCATTAACGCAGCGTTAAGAAAAAGAATTCTTACGTAGGGTACTCATTCTTTTCCTGAGCACTTGTGCTGAGTTGTAATTCTGGAGGAGCGGTCTTTCAAAATGTGTCGTTTTAGTCGTGTTGAGCTTCCCTGCGGGTTCATATGCGTGGAGGGTAACTGTGAAGTAGACTGCAACTCGGCTGTGTCGTCGCGCGCATTGAATCTGTCGCAGTGAGATAATTCTGGGATCGTCTTTCTGCGTTATGCAGAAATCACGTTTTCCCGTTTTGGTGCCAGCTTTCTTTTTTCTTTTGATCCAAGAAACGGTACTGTGGTCTCGAGAATATTGCCTCCAGGCGGAGACTTCAACGGCATGACTGACATATGCAGAGACAGTCGTTGCCGTTGGTGTTTCTCTGACCGCCTAACAAACCTGAAGTCTTGAAATTACGCGTATGAAACTTGAAGTGTTACCATGGAGCGCCGGTAGGCTATCATGGCGGCAGCGCAAGGGTATGAAGGCACAGATACGCACACAACTTAATATTGAAATAAAAGGAGGCGACAGCATGCGTCGTTGACGAGTAATGGTATATTTAATTATAAGAGCGAAATATTTAATATGGCAAGTAACTTGTGACGTGATTGCAACCCAAATGCGGTTTATCAATGAAAGTTGGCGAAATTGCGCGTGTAAAGCACCCAATAATCACGTACAAATTAAACAAGCAGAAAAATAGCAAACAATATCGGAATATCGGAATAGACAAACGCGTGGCAAAAGAACACCAGAAAGCAAAAGCAGTGAAGGACGTATATGCAAAGTGCGCATAAACATGCCTCATTTAAAGCACATTAGTGCCACTTTGCATACCTGCTGCACAGTCGGAATCACACTTGTCTATAGAGCGGTAAAGCGCGCGACTCTGAACGCTGGTATCGTCTGCAGCTGCAACGTCGCGTTAGCTACAAGCTTCAGCTCATGCTTGAATTATACCACAAGGACCCAACATGCGGTACGACTATGTTTGGTATCACTACGCGTTGGTCTCTGCATACTTTTGCAAAAAGCGGCATCCAAAGCGGCTAAATGACCGCTCTGGATAAGTGTGATTCAGACTGTACATGCCTTGATATAACTGAGCCACTTCGCTTACCTGCAACAGGATAGATGGCTGATATCCGGTCCCTTTAATTTTGTTAAAGCATGTTTTCATTTTCTTTACGTACGTACTTCTATGGTGCCCAAGCCTTGTTAAGCCGTGTTTAGTCGTGTTAAGCATCCCTGCTGTTTCAGATGAGAGGAGCGTAACTGTGATGTAGACTGCAACTCGGTTGCTTCGTCGCGCCTTGTCACCCCTTTCTTCAGTTCCTGTCGCCGCTCTTTCGGTCATCAAGGCACACCGTGACCAGTGATCTGTCCATCTGTCATGCTTTACTTGACAAGGGCCTATCGCATCGAGACTGAACTATAGCATTGCTAACTTGCCATGCAGAACATTCAATATACCACGTTTTTAAGGAAAACTTGCTATTGACGTGTAATCTGTTTTCCTTTCTTTATGAATTTCGATATCTTCGTTGCGTAACGGGTTCTCACATTCATGCGGAATAGGTCGCTGAATATTGATGCCTCCCACACTTGACAAGGCTTGTTCTCATTGTAGTATATGCGCGACAGCATGACTAAAATTCTTTTTCCACAAAATTCAATTAGGCTCGCGCTAGTTGTAGATGTCGCAAACTGTCCGATATTAGTTTTAACACCCCGCGAAGGAACTATTTGAATGAAACCGGAGCTCTTTGTGACGCCTGAAACTGTCTGCGTGCTTCTAGAGGCAATGTCGTAAAAAATTCAGCAATCTATTACCAAGTAGAATTTCGCATTTTTCATGATTAACCCGCATTTTTATTCTCAAGTTATATATGGCATGCACAAGGTGGTAGTTTCATAGGGTGACTTTTCAACGCTTTTTTTTTATTTGTATAAGTCAGTGGCCGACTGCCTTCGCTGACGTTATGGTCCTTATTTAGAATGGCTGGTACCTTCGACAATTTTCAGCACTTCCGTGTCGTCAAACTTCTCACCCTACGGGGTTAGCTTTCTCGTTTGTTTGTCTCTTCCGCACCTAATACATCTGGGCGGTAGCGCTCACCCATACACGGAGGGAGCGGGTGTCGTCGAAGAGGAAGTTTGGACCAGACGTGAAGAACGTCTCTGTCTCGCACATTTCGGAACGACCCTTTCTGCAGTGATGTAGCGTCCTCGTTCCAAGATCGGATGTTTCTGGTCGATCGCGCCCATTATGCGTGACTATGACGGGCTCAATGTTTATGAGCAACTGCACGGCACTTCTCGCGCTTGCGCCACTTGCGATTTAAAGCGAAGAAGTGCGGCTGTTGGGTGCATAACCCTTTCTATATATTTTTGACGGAGGGGGAGAAGAGAGAGACTACTGCAGCCTTATATCATTGAATATAAGGTCATCCGGCCAGTTATGAGCGGGAGGGGGGTGATAAGAAATCAACAGAATGGAGCAACCCACCAGGTTTAGTAATATTACGGCAATTAAGATGTAAACGCATAAATAGTATCAGCATTGTAATAAGACTGATCGTAATTATTCAGCTTACGGAATAAAACTGTTGACGCAATTTTCTTACTTGGGATTTAAAAAAACGCTTTTTTTACATCCGCGTAATATCCTTAGGTTTGTTTAGAAATTGGAATGCACATAAGATCCTGCATCCCGCCTGCATTATTTTTTATTCCGTAACAATAATAAAAGTCGATGACACATGTCGAGATCAATATCCTCAATTACACTGAAGTTCCTTGCCTGTAGAAAGGAAAATAGAAAGGGAATTCTGAACAGTCATCCGCATATCAACCGCTTATCATAACTAATGAGGACGCTTTCTTTGTGGGCCATTTGACAGCTTTTCTCATCAGTAAAGCGAGCGCGTACCATCGTTTGATGTAACCGTACGGGATTGAGATATTTCGTTGTTTTAAGAGCAATCACTGACACTATTTAGCATTTTGGGAACTGTAAGTCGCCTTAAAAAAAAACATTTTGAACGAAATATACGTTCTGCCTCATCCGTCTTTGTCACGTTGTCCGTTGCTTTATCCAGTTTGAGCGTTCAGTTCTATGGAGAAATGTTTGTTCTTGGCAAGCAAGAATGAACGAGCGAGACCCTAATGTTTCTATACTTCGGTAGAAACTACAAAAATTGTGTTCGTTAGTCCGCTTTTTTGTTAACTCCCCATTATCGTTAACGTATAGAGTCAAGTTCCTTGAAAGAAATACTTTTCATAAACAGTGAAAACACGGATCATTAGTCTATCTTACAGAGCCTATTTTTCTTTACAAATCACAGTTTCATAGCGTGTGTATCTTTTCTTTTTTATATTCACATGAGCACTCTTAAGCAGCAGAACAACATGTTTGGCAAACCCAAACGCGAGATTTTGTTGTGCGCAATTATCCATAACTACTGAGATCTGTATGGTGCTGGAAGTTTAATGAGGAAATTCAAAAGAAAACGTGGTATTTTAACTGACAAACGTTACTATTAAGCGAATCCACATGAAAATTTTTGTATAATTTGATATAAACGAAAACTGTGAGGGCTTAGTCTTGGTAATTTCATCCAAATATTTCCATCACATAAAAGCCAGGAAGTTTAAGTTTGATATTTGTGTAAAAGAACACAGAATTGCGTGTATATATATATATATATATATATATATATATATATATATATATATATATATATATATATATATATATATATATATATATATATATATAACGCAGCGCACACGAAACACGTTCAAGGTAGCTTAAGGGGAGATGCGATTCTGAAAAAAAGGTGCGTTAATCTGTAGCCTAAGGCAGTGAAATTTTTGCTGTATATATATAGGCATTTCTGCTGATTTCAAATATATAATTAGTTTCATATTAAGTTGTACAGTTATCGTTTTGTGCCACGACAATGTGTAAAATATAGTTCTTTTTGTAGACTCTTCTTTTGCCTGTAAATGTTTATAGTTCTGAGCCATTATTAGCTCATATTGCTCCACATTATCCGTAGAATGCAAATAACTATCAAGAAAACACGTATAAGACATTTTAATGGACAAGAAAAATTGTAATGTGAGAAGCCTTAGAATGCTCAGACCATACTAATTGCTTATTTGAGGTTCGTAATAATTATATTAGGTGATATCAAGTTTTAACGTAGATACTTGCAGTCTGCACATGTTAAGAAATATCTGGGCAAAATTTCATCCCGATCGGGCTATCAGAAGTACCAAAAACGTGATGTAAAAACTCGTGAAGTTGCCCAGAATTGTATCTTGAGAAAAAACGCATTTTAAAGGTATAAGTGAAAGCTCATCTATGCGGAAAAGATTTGTCATTTAAGATGATTTATTCCACCATGAGAGCTTGGCAATCATGGTTATTTTGAGCATGTGACTTTAGTGAACCACTCATGCGAAATGCAACGGCAAGTAGCCAGGTGACAACTTCCAGGGGACTCGAGACAATCAGGACTTCTTGAATTCTTAGTAGCCACCTTGTGCTCTTTAAAAGCGATTTTGACCTACTTCGAGTTTAATTACAATCTTCAGGTTTTTTGTCGAGAAAGTAGAGAAACTAAACTTGTGACAGCAAATAAAAACTAGAATATGAAATTTTTAAAAAAACTTGCGTTTTTCGACTCGCATCTCCCCTTAAGTCCACTAAATACTACGTAGACCTTGTGCTCCTAATTGTTGTTTTGGTCTGGTTTTGCCCGTATTTCTCTACTGCCCTTTTTTGCAAGCGACTACTTGATTTTTTTTTCTCTAGAGGTGATGACTTCGACCCCGTGGTTACATCAGTGAGCGAACAATTTGAATTAAGTGGAGGTAGGCTGAACTTCCATAAAGAATTGCCTCAGAATGATGGAATACAATATCTAGACATTTCCTTAACGTTTCATAAGAACCACGTATGCTGGCAACATTCTCCGAGATCTTCAAAACCACTGTTAAACTTCCCGTCGAAACGCTCTGAGATTGTAAAAAAATGGTATAGCCATGTCATGCCTTAGGTGTTCTCTCACTAATTCCTGCGAGCACAAAATGAGTGCCAGCTATGACGCACAGGTTACGCGTCTTTTAGGTGTAGTTTGTCCTCTCGTGGCAGTGGCCACTGTCGCTGATCATTTGAAGAAGTCCGTTTTGTTAAGTCCGAGCATGGTTGCTGAAAGCACTAGTAACAAGCGTGTCGTAGGTATTCCTTACATTCATTGCGTATCCCACAGGCTAAAGAAAGTGGGAGGTAGATGCGGCGTTAATGTTGTTTGTACGGCTGCCAATAAGCTAGGTTAGATATTTGCCGCCGTGCAGAGAAAGAATGAACGAGTAATAGACAAGAAGCGGACTGACATTTGTATCGTAAAACATACCAACGTATCTACTGATTGCAGTACGTGCGTGGTGTGTAAGATTCCGTTTAGCTGCGGCTGCTTCTACGTAGGACAGACGGGTCGCTGTGCTAACCAGAGATTAATGGAGCATAACAGATCGCTAACTGGAGGGCTCACCATCTAATCTATCTTTACGTTGTCGAGAGGGTAAATCGACGCCAAAATTCGATGAATGCGCTGTTTTGTACGCTCACAGTAATGAAGAAACGCGCCTAATGGTTGAGGCCTGCCATATCGATAATACTGATAGCGCATTGCATGAGCCAACCGTCAATTAACTTGTATAAAGAAGAAATCAAGTGCCTGATCCCTCACGTAGACCACCACGCGTGCCGGACAGAGAGGTATCGCCTCTTGCCTGGACATGCGCGGATAACTTTTTGTTTCTACTTTGTTTTCCGCCGCTGTGCGCCTTTTTCAGTTGTTAGTCGACGTTTGTGGTGGCTTGACTTCCCTTTTGTGTCCGTGTTTGCACGCCCTGTCTCTTTATCCAGAATTCTGCAGTCACTATTCCACACTAAAAAGTTTCAGCGCGCTTCGTGAAGCAGATGCGTGACCGTATCCTTCGCGCACTGTGGTTTTTCTTGATTGATTTTCCGGCACACGTTTTTTCCTCACCTTTGGACTCTGAAAGAGAACTTCACGCTGTATAGCTATCATTGCAAATGGTAGATATAGATGTGAAAACAGAAAACTACCGCATATTACATAACAGAAAAAAGTGATCTGCTCTTCCTCAAGTTGCAGAAAAAGCGGTCAGAGTGCATACAGCATGTCTAAACGTCTTGACAGCTTACCTTGATTATAAAAAAGGTACTGCAAATGCTTTTAAACAATCATTACTTTGGGCCTTACACCGAGGAGACGTCAAAGACCAACTCTAGTTCACTTTTGATTTATGAGGTGTTTTGTCAGAGCTCGGCTGTTTGTCGTTTCGCTGTAGTAGATCGATTATTAAAAGATACAATGCAGTCGAATTTCAATTTTGTGAATTTCTGGCCTGTGCGTATGACGGTTTGTCGGTGGGACAACACGAATTTCAGCGTATTTTTGTTTTTATTTAGGCTTCTGTTACGCAGTACAAGTCCTCGATAATTGCTGACGTAGACTACTGGCTCTTTTAGGAAATACCGCAGTTTGACCTCACTGACAAAAATTAACTCTGCCCGAGTAATTGCTGTGAAAATGTATGACAATAAGGCGAACTGGTGCGGGAACTTCAAAACGACCTTGTCAATCTTTTTTTTTTTTTTGCTTTTTGTTCTTTCTTCCCTACCACGCCTCTTGAATTTTTATTTTTTTTGTATTGTGGAAGACTAATTTGCTAGTACAGCTAAAATAATGTTTTCCTGTTTCGTATATCCCCTCTTTAACCTCAAAAATCATTGTACTTCATAATTCATGCTTCTACATGTTACATATGAAACCAGTAAAATAAATTCAGGGTTCACAGACACGGTATGAGGTTACCAATATCGCTCTATTTTTTTTTCAGAAAATCAGTGCAGGAATATTATTCTTTGTCATACCAGTATTTTGCTAATGAGTGGTTAATCTGATTAGGCCAAATAAATTGATTTAAAATGAGTTTTCAACTTGGCTTCATACTTAAGCTCAATATCAAGAATGTGCAGTTGAATTTCTATAGCGTTTTTGTTCAGACTTCTTCTCTCTCTTTCGTTTTTGTCTCTGCAATAAATCTCATGAGGTCGTAGCGCACAGCTATACAAATAAGATGCGTCTATGCCAAAGAAGAAGCGCAAATTGCTTTCAACCCTTTAGAGAAATGCTCGTTTCAGTACTCTCTTCTGAAGCCCCAGAAAAGTTTGTGCCGTTCCACTACGTATTATTAACTTTGTTCATGAAAGTTATAGTCTCGGCTCGACCGCACAATATTGGAAATGTGTTTTGAAAATATCGCTTGCACCAGTGTGACGTGATGCCCATGATAATCAACAGCAATCGTGCGCCCAGGGTTTGTCGCAATGGCTTTCTTGGGAAACTATTTTTACCTCCACATTGTTTTCGGTGAAATTAGCCTTTGTTACACTTACAAAATTCGTAATAGACATTATGTCGCCACTTTGTCACCTTTTCGGTGGCCTTAAAATTTTTATTAAAGTATGATGCAACATATGCATGATTTTTGCAAGGGTTCCCTTTGCAAATAAATTTTGTGTAACATGTGATGTATAGAACCTACTTTCTTCCTCCTTGCAAAAACGCTGTAAATAAAGAGATTTTCGTGGTTTCTCACCTGTGCCTTGGGGTACTCGATTGTTTCTTAGGCTGCACAGAAGTGGTACTTCGAGCGGGCTGTGGCTTCAGCCTAAATATTGAAGCATGTCACAACACAAACGTCTCACTCGCGTAATCCAGTCGCCTGTCAGTGCCTGGACCACTTGGCGCAGTGCTTAAGGTGTCGGCACCAGCTTCCTTGCTTCGCTTAGTTTAAGGTTTGGAACCATTTGTTTCGGTGAATAGGAAAAATAAAAGCTGGTAAAAATATAAAACTGCTGTTAACTGGCCGTAATTTTCTTTTTTTTTTTCGTTAGCAGATTGAAAGTGGAGTACTTGCGGTTTTCTTTTATGAATTAAACAACCCTCCTAACTTTTCATTCTATTACCATCGTTTTCCTGCTTGTGCCGAGTTTTCACATTTGCCTCGGTTATCGAGCCTGCTATTGCTGCTTCTGAATGGACGCGCGCTTCAGGTGACTAGCCGCCCTGTTTCCTTTCAACACGGACAGATGGCGCTTCCCTCCGCGCATCTGCTGTGGTGAAAACGGCAAAGCATGTTAGGCAATAGGGGTGTTTGGAGACCGGCGTAAACTGGTGATGTCGCAGTCAGCGGTCATGGGCGTTTGCTGCACTGTTTCCTGTGTGTTGCAGGCACGCTAACTGCATTGGCTTCGGCAGACATCGTGAAAGTGGTTCTGCAAAATTTTCCCACCTCAACCATGCCGTAGCATAATATTGTTTGCTGACCTTACCTTTCTGGTAACCGTGGAAACAATAAATACGAAATGCAATAGTCCTCTCACTAAGTGTGAGTATATATATATATATATATATATATATATATATATATATATATATATATATATATATATATATATATATATATATATATATACAGGGTGTTTCAAGAAATGTGTCCAGTATTTTCAAAAAATCAGGAAAATGCGGTATTTGCCCGCTGTCTTCACAATTGCTTTTTTCTCTAACATGGTTGAAGACATGATTTGGGATAGTAATTAAGAAAGCTTAAATTAATTAACTTTTTAATTAGTGGAGTTAGGCGGTCAAGTCAAATGGGAGAATCGAAGTCCTTCATGCCAAGAACCCATTTCAGTTTGGAGATTTCGAAAAAGCGGCTTCTATTATTTATTGTGGCGTAATGAAATTCTCCCAAATTCAGCAGCCAAACCGAAACCGAAACGCGGAAGAGCGCAACTGCCATATTCGTCTGAGACGTCCAGAATGAGTGAACGTCGTCAGATCAACCATCAACCGACTTCGTTGCGTAGGTGTGTGGGGGCTGCGCTTGCAGTAGTAGCAAGCATGACGCACATGCGTTAACGAACGGGCAAGAACGGTAACTCTGTAACCGTTGTCTTGAACAGTGACGTCATTCGAGTCGTCTGCTTGTTGCGCTCATCGGTGCTTGGGTTTCGGTTTCGCCGTCGAACTTGCCTGAATTTCATTACGCCACAATAATTAATAGAGGCCGCTTTTTGGAAATCTCCAAACTGAAATAGGTTCTTCGCATGAAGGACTTCAATTCTCCCATTTGACTTAACCGCCTAACTCCACTAATTAAAAGGTTAATTAATTTAACTTTCTTAATTACTATCCGAAATCATGTCTTCAACCATGTTAAGATGCCTGCCGCTACAGAAAAAGCAATTGTGAAGACAGCGAGCAAATACCGCATTTTCCTGATTTTTTAAAAAATACTGGACACATTTCTTGAAACACCCTGTATATATATATATATATATATATACAAAGTAAAGAATTATAAACTTAAGGGCTCGTTTGCTTTGTTAAACACAGTATTAATGAGAACTGACAGACAAAGAAGAGAGAGAAGAAATGGTAGAGAGGAAAGGCAGGGAGGTTAACCAGTCCAGGATGACCGGTTTGCTACCCTACACGTGGGAACGGGATGGGGGAAATTGAAAGAGGGAGAGGAAAGAGTGGAAGGAGAAAGAAAGATAGCACGTAACACAACACACACACACGCACACACAAACACGTAGCCGGTCACAATCCATCACTCTGGCGTGATGCACGACATCTATGTCACAGCCGTTTGTCCAAGTCTGTTTTTCTCAGGAACCGCAGTAGTTCCTTGGTCGCCTTCATCTGCGATGTCCTCTGTCGACGACATGCAAGAATATCTTGAACAGATATTTGTCCATTGTCCAGGTGCGCTAGAACGGATGCCAGTGATTGCCTCTGATCATTATAGACAGGACAGTCACACAGGATGTGGCGTAGTTCAGATTTTTTCCGGATTCCTGGCACACTGAGATGCACTGTGGGTAGAATAAGGCACCAAGGGGGGCATCGATAGTTTAGATGCAGTGGTGAAGCCCGAGGGAAGTTTGTCGTTGTACTTGACAATAGTTTTAGAGAACGATGCTTGGCGCCTGTCTGAAGGCAGTGTGGCAAGGTGATGACAAGGAGCACGTGCAAAATGTCTGACGTGCGTTCTGAGGACTTCCACCGTAATGTGAGTTTGCATGGGATGGTCACGAGCAATCGCAATAGTTGCCTCTGTTGACGTACATCTGGGCAAACCGAGGCACACTCTGAGTGCTTGCGCTTGTACTGCTTGCAGATGCCAAGGATGCCAAGGAAAATATAGGGGAAGCTGTTAGAAGTAAATGTAATGTAAATGTGAAGAAAGGAAAGTGGACGAAAAGATAACTTGCCACCGGCAGGGACCGAACCTGCGACCTTCGAATAACGCGTCCGATGCACATTTACATTACATTTACTTCTAACAGCTTCCCCTATATTTTCCTTGGCATCTTTGTCTGTCAGTTCTCATTAATACTATATATATATATATATATATATATATATATATATATATATATATATATATATATATATATATATATAACACGATCGAAGGAACCTTATGTTGTCTTGAAACTGCTTGATTTTAGCTTGTATAATTTAAAGGTTTTAATTTTTTTATATTTGTGATTTCTTTTCTAGTGTATGATGCTCCACGCCTAATGAATAAGTAATATGAGGAGTCATCGTCGGCCGCAGCGGTTTCTCGAATCCTTTTTTGTGCAGTTCAATAATGTATAAGACTTTAACGAACAGCAGAAATGGCAACCGACAATTCATCTGGTCCATTGTCTCGACAGGATACTGTGAGTTTGCACGAGACACGGTTCCTAGAATTTCACACTACTACTTTGACGTCTTCTACTGATCCAGCAGTAGTAACCATCGCAGAAAGTTCACGGTCGCAGGACACCTCGCTAAGCACAACTACGCCGTGTACGCACCCTTTAAGGAGCACCAGCTTTGCATTCTTAGAAATCAATGTGCCAGTGGTGTACGAGATTTCACATGCTAAGAAATGCTTTTTTTAAAGCGAAGCTTTATATAGCTAGGCCATATCCGTAGACGCTTATTCGTAGTCCGCAAGCTTAAACACCCAGCGCCTTCTAGGAAGCATTGGATGAACTAGTGTGCACTGGAGCATTTTGAAGAATAAAAGTGGAACCGCTGGCATAAAAGTGGAGTCGCGGAAAAAAAAATAATGCATTACATTGTAAAGAATTTTTACAGTGAAACTGCATATGCTGAGGCAAAACGGATGCCCGCAGGGACGTTGTACCTATCGTAGGTATGCGCCGCAGGAATTGACCAAACCCCACTACTCACCAGTGTTCCACTAAAGTGTAACGTTGTAGTTTAGTTGCGCTGAGCGAAATGCACGAACGACTAACAAAATAAGAGGACAGGACAGGGGTGCGCAAACTTTCAACTGTTTATTTTCGCAAAAGCACGCCAAAGATATACACGGAAACATTGAAGATAACAGGGACTATGTCACAACGTGATGTTCATGAAAGCAAGTCATTTTCGGGCGGTCGTGTTCCGCGTGTGTAGTCTTAACTAATCTAGCGGTTGTCAATAATGTTAAAGGCTGCCTCACTGAGGGCAATAGATGCAGAGCTGACGTGATTGTGTGATTTAAGCATGAAATATGCCTCCATGATTTCTCGCGTTCTTTTAGACCTGCAATGCGCCTAACTTGGGCTTTTCATTACAAATGGGTTCACATACACATTTAACCAAACGCAGAAGTGAGCTTCGCATCTATTGCCCTCAGTGAGGCAGCCTTTAACATTATTGACAACCGTTAGATTAGTTAAGACTACACACGCGGAACACGACCGCCCGAAAATGACTTGCTTTCATGAACATCACGTTGTCACATAGTCCCTGTTATCTTCAATGTTTCCGTGAGTATTGTTGACGCTCTTTTGCGAAAATAAACAGTTGCAAGTTTAAGCACCCCTGTCCTGTCCTCTTGTTTCGTTAGTCTTTCTTGCATTTCGCTCAGCGCAACTACGTTACAATGCCGTACCAACTAGCCCAAATTGAAGCTTTGCTAAAGTGTAGCGAAACGGAGAACGCGGCAGAAAGACGCATGCTGCTCAAGTGAAAAACTTTGAAGGCGCATACGCTACATTCAAAAGGGACTCTCTGTACTGTGGTTTTTCATTTCAACTTTCAGCTGTTGTCATGGCGAATGGCATAATACCATAATACTCTGAAGACACGATCGCCTCCGCGTGATCAAGGAACTGCGCTTGCCTTATCCCCAGGCATAGCGAGGGAACGCTTACTGTATCGAACACCGAAAATGGTCAAAATAACACTATAGGGTGCACCTATTCGAGCATCACCAAGGGAAAAGAAAAAGCACGCCATGAGCTCAATGGGAAGTAATTTATTTTCAATGAGACAAAAAAGACTGACGCGTTGACATGTTGGCACTCTCAAAGAGTAGGAAAAAGAAACTATGCGCATAAGGAGAAAAACAAAACGGATAAGAGTTGAAGCGCGCATGGTTGAAGTGAGTTGCAAAGATGAAAAATAAATTATACACTTATATAATATATCTTATGTACAGCCATGGCTACAACACTGTCAACACTTTACCCGCCAGACTATATGATGTTAAGGTTCGCAATGAACGGCGAAATATTCCTGTCATGTCGCAATTTCGGGTGAACACTTGTCGCAGTGCTATAAATTCGCCATCGATGCTGTCATTACCCTACGCATATCAAAAAGGTACGTTTACGAATTTTTATGTCCCATGTTTTGCCCTGTGAACTGCTGTTTTGTCTCGCATAACGCAATTTGGTTCGTAAAACTAGTGCTTAATTAAAGGCATAGCTATTAAGAAGCAGTGCGAGTGAATTGTGCGGAAATACAACACAGCTTCGGTTTCTTGATTATCAAAGCTTGCATTCGGCTAGGTTGCGCAAGTGCTCACGTCAGCGCCGCTGCCACACCACTTACTCGTATAGCCTAAAGAAAACTCCTTTGAGCTCTGTACTGTGCGAGCTTTGAGGAGTGTCACAATGAGCCTCGACATATCGTTCGCTTACGCGCATGACTTTGCGAACAGCGGTTACACAATGCATAAAACAGCGACACAGAAATGCAAGCTGGTTGCAAGATTTCTAAATGGTCTCTTCGTAGAATCGGTTGATACCCCACAGCATATACTGTACAACAGTCGCTGGTATGTGTGTCAATTTTCAGCTAATGTACATGTGAATCCTCCATAAAATAATCACTACACAACCAATCAATGGTACGCGCAATAAACCGCACTGGACAGGCATCAAGATGACTGAGCTTTGGCTGAAGTTGCAACATAACAGTCTAATACAGAGGCTTATCGCTGTCAGTTAGTGGCAGTTTGTCGATTCTGCCGCACACAGCTTGAAAATTCTGGCATGAACAACAAGCAAGTATGGAGCAACTTCGGTTCCTCGGTTGAGAAAAATGGTTGATATGTCAGTAGCCTTCACACTTTTGTTATGATACATTCCAATGCCTCTCCAGTCCCAACACTCCCTTGCGGAAGCAGGTTACCTCCTGTACACTTGATACGTGGTGCCACCCTGTCGTTGAAAAGTCAATGAGGCAGAACTTCACTTGACCTGTCGTTCAATGTATGACAGTCACTGGTAATGAGGTGTTTGTTGAGCGAAATGCCGAGACACTTCCCGCCGCGCACTATGTGTTGTGTCCAACTGAGAGTTCAATGGGCTTGTGGCTTGACTTGGCTGGTCAGGTCAGTCATTCCCTGGGTAGCATTAGTCAAAGGATGCGTCGTACAGTACTTGACCTGAGTTGACTGCGCTAAACGTGTTGTCATGTCTTGCCTTTGTTCTTGAAAGTCTGCATAGCAAAATGAGCATGTTATTTCAGAATATGTCACAAGGGTGTGCACTGTCTTTACTTCACACTAGGATAGAAACACTACAACGAAGGTTGAAGAAATAAAAATTGTTGAAATGTATTAATCGCACTTGCGTGCGGAACATCAGTGGCAAGGCCAAGATACCAAATTTTAGGGCTTTGTCTAATCGGACTTTAAGTATCCATTGTCCTCGTTCAACTGAAAAGCAAATGCCTTCAGGTTTGTCATTCGGGGTTGCACCCTTGCATACACGGCCACTTTCCGCGGTTCGAAATTGACAAAAATGCAGCACCGGACGTATACATCTGTAGCCAGCACTTCTTATGTTGGACCTCAGTCAGCTGCCAATCAGCTGTTGCACAGCAGACTGCGGGACAGAGTGCAGAACCATAATTGTTCCTCGGTTAAATATGAATAGTCAAACGGCTGTAATTAAAAAGTCCTACTTTTGGCTAAGGCAAAGAACTGGAAGACTGCCTATATCAAGCCACCAGGAAAGGGTGCGTAGAGACATTTTGCAGCGCCATACTCTTGGGCGCCGCCATTTGGTCATGTGACAACGTCCGCTATTATGCCCCTCCTTGATCGACATTTGGTGGCTTGTTTGAAATGGACCTACCAGCTTCAGGCATGACACAAACAGCAGCTATTGTCGCATGTCAGTGCCGCACGGGCGGCGGATTTTCCGCATCATGGGGCATATGTGTATAATCTCTTAGCATTGAACGCTCATTCGTGACGCCTGCGCACTGGCATAGCCGGGGGAGGGGGGGGGGGAGGGGGCCGGTTCGAAGTTCCCGAAATTTTTTCGCTTTTGCGCGTGTATATACAAGCACACATACAAACGCTCGCACAGACATGCAAAAACTTTGATGAATCCCCACCCCCCCTACCCGAAAAAAATTTCTGGCTACGCTTGCGCGCCTGCTTATTATTCCACGATTTCGCTTTTATGGAAAGTGAAGTTGCTCGAGTTAGTCTAACGGAGTTGCATGGGAAGCAGGCAGCGCCGACTTGGATTGTTGTCCGAGTTGGAAATTTCGTGATATTTCATGCCAGCGGTGGCAGTAAGGTTTGTTGTTGCGGCAGGTGGCGTTTTCTTGGTAGTTATTGCTGACTGTTGGTTACCTGTTATTGCGACTAATTGACTACCCGCCACGGGAGAATAAGCTTTTTTTGTGCTCGCATTGCGGAAAGGTGTGCATGGCATACGGTCATAAACACTGTTACTCCAGGCGGATGAAACTGGCACCATCTCATTCCACACCACCAAGTCTCTGACGCCGTTTGTGTCAGAACAGTCTTCCTTCTGATATTCCACAGTTAAAGTAGGTAGCGCAATGTGATTTTCTGCCTATCTAAGGAACATTGCTGGAGCAGCGGACGGCCGCTGCTGCTTTGGAGTTCTCAATTTAGAAGGCGTTCAAAGGCGGCCCAGGGTGCTTGATGCGCGGACGGCTCGCTGTGATATGTTTACACATTAAATCTACACCAGCATTCTCGACTCGCCATCCACCCGCAATGACCGCGTTAAGCGCATCCTATTCGCGATTTTCATTGTATGAGCGCCGCATCGGGACTGCGCAGGAAACTATTCTATATCCGGAATCCGAGGGGCGTCTGCTGCGTAGATCGTGCGCTTCGCGTTTCTTTCGATGTCATCGTCCGAGAAACGCTACAAAAATAAATCTCGAGAGCACTCTTGCGTGCCGTTCAGCGCATTCACAAGAGGGAAAGGTCGTGAGCTGTCATTGCCTCGTTTCCTAAACGCCAGCGAAACGAAGAGTAGGCAGCTATGTAGGCCTGGAAAATGCGGATTAGCAAGTCGACAACGGCGGCGATGGTTCCTTGCCCGCGGCATTTTCAGCCAGGTGGCTACTTTTTACGAGGTAAGAGAACGTGCATAGTGTTTTTCAGTGTGGACGAAACGCTTTAACTGAACTAACCGATGTGCAGCTGACGCATTTAAACTTTTTTTTGCTTCGTGCAGTTGCCTACTCTGCCCTGGTTATAAATGCAGAATCATCTTGTCTTTCGCCGTGGCCCACGAGCAGACATGGTTGCCGCTAAAATTGGCGTGCTTTCGCACAGAGACGATTAGCGACTTAATGAAATCAGCCGTGGTACTGGAAATTTAATTCTCGGCGTGATTAGTGCGAGTGGTGGAACTGTTCAGCGATAACAAGTCATGTATTCTATTTTACCTGACCCTGTACACTAACAATGATGTACCAGCTATGAACTAGTATAGCACCGATTATAGTATCTTCCATCGAAGATCCAGCCACGCAAAGCGCTGGCGTTACCTAATGTCAGGCTCCCGTGAAGTGAGGGGTACATTGTGCGTTAGCGGATCGGACACGAAAGATTACAGGCAGTGCGTTGAGCAGCTCTAGAAAGTTCCCATGTGCTAGGAGGGAACCGCACGGTGCCTCCTAATAGTGTATTATACGATTTTATACCTTATTGAATTGAATACTTTTCCGAGATTTGCTTTCGTTGTAAACTTCGCGCGCGTGTAACGCACTGCTCGTTTAGATTTCTCCACTGAAAAGCAAGCTTGTCTCATCGTTGAAACGTACCAGTGACTACCTTCCACATGGCGCAAAATGGCGAGTTGTAATATAATAATGGTTGGGGTTTCACGTCCCAAAAGCTCGATTTGGTTTTGAGGGATGCCCGCAGTGGAGGGCTCCGGAAATTTCCACCATCTAGTGTTCTTTAACGTGCGCCTAAATCTAAGCGTACGGGCCTCTAGCATTTCGCCTCCATCGAAATGCGACTGTCGCTGCCTGGATTCGATCCCGCGACCTTCGGGTCAGCAGTCGAGAAATGGCAGGTTGTAGCGTTTATTACTTCTAGAGTTATATTAGGAGGCATGCTTGTTTCTCTCTCTCATATTTCTGCTTGGAAAGAGCACTCAGCATCAATGAGAGCATCACGCAAACGCATCGAGACCGTATATGCGACTTCACGGCAGACGTTTGCGGCCATAGACCAACGGCTTCTATTGCGTCGTTTTTTAAATATATTTTGTGGGCTACCAGCACTGTTTAGCAATGCCTATGGTTGGCTAATGTCGGTTTGAATCGCTAAAATGTCAATTTGAAGTGGCAGGTTGCCTCAAGTAATCTCGGAATCAGGTTTTTTTTTTTTTTGTGCTTAAATTTGCCTGGTTGCTTTTTTCTCTGAAGAAAAACAAAACAAAAGCCCGAGAAATACGCGCAACATTTAGCAGATACGCGCTCGCGCCTAGTGCTCATTTAGAGACCTTGCACGAAAGAAAAGGAATTTTAGGGGCTCCTTTTCCTTTGTTAGACGCGGCATTAATGAGAACTAACTGACAATAAAGCCAAGGAGAGTATAGGGGATGTTATTTGTAGTAATTACGATATAAACGTGAAGAAAGTAAAGTGGACCAAAAGATAACTTGCCGCCGGCAGAGACTGAACCTGCAACCTTCGAATAAGGCTCTACCAATTTAGCTACGAAGGTGGTCATCCAGCCGTCCACTTCATCGGGTGTATCTGTGCAACTTGCCAGCTCGTAAAATGATGACGTGCTACGTGACGCCAGCAAGCAGAAAAAGTGTTTCATACTCGCCGTCATGGCTGCGAGCGGCGCGTATTAACACTGTCAGGTTTAATGATAATATCTGGGGTTTAACGTCCCAAAACCACGATATGATTATGAGAGACGCCGTAGTGGAGGGCTCCGGAAATTTCGACCATCTGGTGTTCTTTAACGTGCACTGACATCGCACAGTACACGGGCCTCTACCATTTCGCCTCCATCGAAATGCGACCGCCGCGGCCGGAATCGAACCCGCGACCTTCGGGTCAGCAGCCGAGCACCCTAACCGCTATACCACCGCGGCGGACAACACTGTCAGGTTTAAATGCGCAGATATACTCGATAAAGTGGACGGGAGGCTGACCGCCGCCGTATAGCTCAATTTTAGTAGAGCATCGGACGCATTATTCGAAGGTTGCAGGTTTGGCCCCTGCCGGCGGCAAGTTATCCTTTCGTCGACTTTACTTTCTTCACATTTATATCATCATTACAACAAATAACATTCCCCATACTCTCCTTGGCTTTATTGTTTCTTAGTTCGTACTAATTTGCAGACCTCCTTTATAATGCGCACCTGAAAGAAATCAAACCCAGCCATATCAACGTGCTAGGTTGCGCGAGGAAAGCCGGAATGGTTAGGTTGTTCACTCATAACGTGACTAGAGTAGGGTGAACCTTATGCATTTGTACTGGGGATTTCTGAGTCTACTAGCTCCATGGCACACCTATAGCAATATTTTTTAATTAGTGACAGCTTGTGTGAGACACTCTGTTGCGTCTATCCGAGAACGCTGCAGCCAGCATTCAATGTGAGAGAAAAAATAAGGATGTTAAACTCACTCGCAGCGAGTCATCGATTATATAATATAATCAAGCAGAGTGGCATTTCTAGTCGGCGAGTAGAAAGCCGCTGCCATACCGACAGTCCCGCTGTACTTGAAGTAACAAGGCCCTCTAAACCAAGTGGACGAAAAAGAGATAACGTAACTCTGCGATGGTGCCCCCGTACAAGCTAAGGATAAATATAGGTAGCAAAGTAACTACAAGTGCACCGCTCTTTCTGCGAAACAAGGAAATTCAACATAAATAAATAGTCCATTTAAACCATATGCATCGACATTAACATTGTCGTCCCTTCTTTTTCTGGCACTTATGTGCATGCACGCGAGAACACCTCCGCACACATTTAATTTGTTCTAAATACAAGTAGTCAAGCTTCTCTACAGCGACGTCGTGTAGTGACGTTCGTGTGGTGTAACCTAACGGGTAGGTGATTTACACTGGTGCCTGCGCAAAAATGTACGCTTGAACGTACCCTAGACGACCTGGCGAAGCCGAAGAAAGGCCGTAGCCGGAGACCCCCGGGTAATCTGCGCGTCTTCGTGCGCTTGTAGACGACTGGTGCTTGTTGGTCCTGCGGTGGAGGCACGTGGATAGGTATCGGCAGCGGTGGTGGGCCACGACGCAGACCAAACATGCCCAGGCCCTGGGGCGGCACGGCCATGAGATGTGGAGGCGGCGGCGGTGGGGGACGACGTTGGTGCGTGCCTGGTAACGTTGGAACGAATGGCGGAGGTACCCCGAATACAACTTGGCCCACCGACTCCTGCGGCACAAGAAGGCCGCCTGGTGTTTTAGGCCGCTGCGGAGCCCGCGTGAGTGGAGGCCTGGCCAGCGCCGGAAAATGTGGCCCTTGCTGTCGGGGAGGTGGCCTTGCTACAGCGACAGGTACAATACGCGGTGGCTTTTGTTGAGGCGGCGCTGGCAAGCGCTTCAGCGGCGGTGGCCTGCACATTTGAACTCGGATTACGTCACTTGCCAAGGACAGCACAGCGGATTGGCATTTACATTGTTTATACATCGTCACTGCAGCAAGACAAGTCATACAGGCCTACCTGTGGGGCAAGATAGCATTAGCTTCCTTTTTTGGCGGTGGCTGAGGCCTGGGTAGTCGAACGGTGACAGGGCGCGGCTTTTGGGGCACGTTGGTCTTGGGTGTCCAGCGTGGAGCCGGCGGACCCACTCTCGGTCCTGTGGATGGATCCGGCGCGCGGCGCGTGGGCACGGGATGGCTGCCCGCTTGATATATGCCTTTACTCAGTTGGCTCAGCTTCTCCAGAATGGGTGGCGGCTCTATGGTGATCTGTAGGCCCGTCGGTGAACTAGTCATGTCACCGCGTCGTATCCGAAAGTCGCAGCCATTGAAGAACTCGAGCGTGTTGCCCGAGCACTTGTGGCTGAACATCATCCTGCGTAAAACACATAACGAGATTAAGATGCGTACGCACGCGACGCAGACCTTACTGCGCGCAACTCTCTCTCTCTCTCTCTGTGCGTGTGTGTGTGTGTGTGTGTGTGTGTGTGTGTGTGTGTGTGTGTGTGTGTGTGTGTGTGTGTGTGTGTGTGTGTGTGTGTGTGTGTGTGTGTGTGTGTGTGTGTGTGTGTGTGTGTGTGTGTGTGTGTGTGTTGCAGACTGTAAGAACTGAATTGACATTGCTGTTCACCTCGAAAGCCTAATGTCATATAGCATCAGAAAATATTACTTTGCTTAACCGACGCTTGATGTTGAGAGTTATGCGCATAACACCGCATCCTCCCTGCATGTTTGCGGCAATCGATTAGTACTGATTACGTAGTCGAGCTCTTATCCACCGGATGTTGGTACAGTCACCCTGTCTTGAGTTACGCAGGTATATCTATTACGAGCCCGCCTTGTAAAGTTCTGAATATCCTTATATTTTGATTGTGCAAACGACAGGACACCTCCAAAATTAAAAACTAATTATAAGTAGTGCTAGTAGAAATGGTTCTGGCGATTTCTGTTTCAGTGCGAATTATCGATTAAGTGAACCCCACAGCGGTGGTGGATCGGGTCAGTTAATAAAATATGTCATGACTACTGGCGAGAGTGATAAGCAAAAGACTTCAGATGAAGTGACAGACTAGGTGTGTTAGCAAAGACAAAAGAAGGTGGTTTTCCTAAGGTCCACGTGTGGTAAAATATTAAAAGAAATATGGGGCCACTCACCATGCGTGGAAACCGTGCCTCCGAAATATCTTGTTTACGCATTCAATGTCGTCATATAGGTTGTCATCCCGTAACACTGCAAATACGCGCACACACAAACACAAAAGCAATTATTCACGATGCCTTCGCTATCGGTATTTCTTGTATATCAGCAGATCAATGGAGTGAACGAAGCGTGGGATTTATAAACTATTAGCTCCTGTTTTGTTTTTCAACCTTCAAAGGCGTAAACGCATCCGCAGTTTTTGTCTAATTATTGGCCAAAAATTGGGGCTCTTTTTAAGAGGCTTCTATTGTAGCGTAAATGTATTCATATATTCACAAGAATCCGGTACCATCACAAAGACGCTAGCCGCTTTTATTTGTTATTTCAGTTTAAAAAACACGAGAAATAACAGGAAAAATTACTTCATTTACATATTTGAAATAATCAAAAGAGAAAGAAAAGACAACGCGGACGAAAATACAACTTTCCGCAGGTTGTGTCCGAACGCACGTATTCGCGTCACACATGCGATACTCTACCAATTTTCACAACCGAATCCTAGCACCGTTGTGTATGCAGTCCTCCGCGAAACTACTGCAGCATATTGGCTATTACCAAGTCACCGCCGCCTTCACGAACCAGACAGTATGTGAATGTTTTGCGTGAAGGGCACTGACCAATGAGCTCTTATATGCTGTCTGAAAGCATCAAGGCTACTTGTAGCATGTGAGCATACATTAGTAAGTGGCCTTCTCCCAAAAAGTTTGCGCTCTTCGCGACGCATAATGTATACAGGACGATCCACATCCACCGTCATCGCTGTGTGGTGGCGCTGGCTATCACTCCCAGTGATCAGAGCACATAAATTTAATGATTACGTATTGTCTCGTAGTTTTTGTTTTGCTTGATAACTTTAAGGCTCATTAAGTAACCATTAGTACAGGACTATAGGAGGCGTTGTTGAGGGTTCTGCCGTACAGTGTTGCCGTATTGACATATTTTATTTCCGCTTTATATACCGAAGAACGTAACAATTTGGGCAACGGAGGTGAAAAAGAAAAATCACTTTTTACTCTATAGCCAACACTTAGAACTTAGGTTCAACTTTCTAGAAATAAGGGGGGCTAACAGCGGCTATGGAAATGCTCCCACAAGGCTTTTCTTCTTAATTGGTCTAGTAAGGTAGTTTTCTTTTTTTTTTTTTTTTATGCATGCAGACATATGAACTGAGCTTGTCAGAAGACCCGTCAAACAGAGATGACCTATGCGACTATTATCTATGCCTCCTGCCCATCGATGACTCGAAAGCTCGGAGGGATGGGGCGGTACCAACCGGATAATTTTTGTTTTGTAAGGCACGCAGAAAGGAAGACGCTGCAGCGATTAGCACCATTGCTCGCTGGCAGCCGTCCTGTTTGAAGTGCACCACATTGTAAGCACACTGGTGCGATGCCGCGACTCTAGGCTTCAGGTCATGTGTTTTCAGGGTCGCTACAAACTCGAAAAGGGAACGCAGATTTATGTGATTATAGTAAGGAATGTGGCGAGCATAAATGATTTATTTTTTCATTCGCTGCTTAGACTTTTCCCAGTTTCTGCATCTTCGTACGCGCTAGTGTAAAAATGATACTTGCGCTATATAAAGCTTTTTGCTGCTGATATTTACAGTATTATCTGCCTTTACGATTTCCATTAGTCGACTTTTAGCTATTTCAGAAATATCTGGTGGGCTATAGCAAATCTGGATTTCTGTTAGCGGAATTTTCCCGGAAAAACAAACAAACAAAACAACTGCCATAGAAGAATTTCACTTTTCGTGCAAGAGGCAGGATGATAGTTTACTCACGATAACATGGCATCCTACAGACGTTCTCACTGTGACCTTGGTGAGGTTGACACCAGTGCTTATCGTTGATCTGCGATTCAAACACATAGACATCGTTTACACGCGCTTTTTAGTTACCAGACAATTTCTGCTCTCCAGTTGCTCAAAATTTTACAAGAGAAATATTTTTATTTTATTCCGCACATGAGGTACACCAAGGAGCCCTTATTGCGCTTTGTGGGTGTGGACTAATGAAAAACGGCGAATGGGAATATTAATAATCATTAGTGGTCATTAATGATGAGTATAGTAAGAACTGGGTTTAGCAGTGCATGAAAGACCAGTTTACTGTTTTCCAAAGCGATTGCTCTCAAAAGGAGAAAGAACAAAGACTTACTTGAAATATACCGTGGTCGCCACTTCCATCATATTTGCCCTTGTGATATGCTCGCGTGTCGAACCGGCTCTCCCAATAGGCGAGGCACAGCCCTGCAGGAACAAAGTGAAGAAATCACTATGCTTTAGTACTGTTATTTTCTGTGTCACGGGAGTTGTAATGCCAGTGTGCACGTAGGAAGCAATATTGCGACAGAATTAAGTGTGGCATCGCCAAATATATCCAATGCAGTAGCGCAAAGCCTGATGTGACCGCAACCTTGCCTCATCCATGCAAAGCAGCAGTATAGCGTTTGCTTTTTCGCGTACCTTACTTCTTCCGTCTTAGAAAGCGCGACCCTATCAGTATGCAATTCCAACTCGCCCATGAAGCAGCAGTGCTTTTACGACAGCACTAAAACGCATCAGCGTGAAATATCGCTTCCTCGAGGCCTATCTTGGTTAAACATGAATGAGGAACAAATTCAATCATGTAGTAACGCGTCTGACACAACACCTACTTGCAATCAAGCTATGAAGTAATGTGTAGCACTTCGCAAGATATATAGGCTATAGGCTTGCATCGGTTGCGCCGCACACTTTTACGTGTCTACCACAATCGTGTATTCTTACCTCAACCCCCCAATTTTGACGACTGTACCGCAGTAAGCTTATAAACAATCTCTTACATTTTCAGCTGTGCTGGAAACGTTTATATAGACACGTTCCAAATTTATGGGCTAGCACAATGCACGCGTAGAGGATCCATAGAAGCAATTGGGATGTATGTGGAATAACAACAACAACAGCAACAACAAAAATGATAAAAATAGGATTGTTAACACGTTTTCTTTTATAGCAAGACTTTCGACAGCCAGAACAAAAAAACATTACCATCGTATGCCGCTCTAAGTTATTACTTTTTTTCGACTTGCTTTCACATATTATAGCCACAGAAACCCGGAGGATTAAACGTTATATACTTATTCCGTATCTTTAGTATTGTATTAACACGCTTCATACAATGGTAAAGCAATAAACAAGAACTTGTCTCTAGAGCAAGTTGTCACTTGAAATTTTTTATAAGAACGCTACTCACACTTGTCGAGGTCCCTCTTGGGGAACTTGAAACGGTCGTGCAGCTCCAAAGCAAGTTCGCAGCGGTCGTAGATACGAGCCCAGACGGCGGTGCAGCCGAGGCTCGCCAGCACCAAGCCCGTTAGCGCGTAGCTCGCCGGCCTCCGCCTGCGGCGCTCCATCTGCCGCTGCATCGGTAGAGAACGGGAACAAAGAATGCAATCGCTGTGGGATACACGTCAAAGTATGTTTTGATTGAATGCGAAGATATCTGCCCGGGTGTATATTTGGGCGCTGTGGCAATACATGAAGCCGTGGGTTTTAGGGACAGCACTGGAAAGGTAAACAGATACACGATAGAAATAAGTGAAATACGATTGGAGGATTGTTGAAAGAAAAGTGGGGAGAAAGGTCAAAGACAGCATGAAAGCCAAGGTCCACCTCCCGCGGGGCGCAGAAAGTTGGGCTGTGAATTGGAGTTTAGTTTCTATAGGCCGAAAATTTTAATTCAGGTAGACAGTGCATTAGTCTGAATGAAATAGTAACGATCATGAAAAAAAAAATTGAGCTTGATGACGCACTGGTCACCGCCCCGTTATAAAAAGGATGCTCATAGCATCCATCCATCCATCCATTCATCCATCCATCGAGAACCATTGCACCGCATTAGGATGGGACAATGGCATACCTTCTGTATCGGCACCTGCGAAGCACACGGCCGCTTCGCTCGAGCTGTGAACACTTGTTATCGCTCTGTATTGACATTTTCCTTACTCTCCAAAGCTAAGGGGGTTCTCTACGTTCAGTGGGCGCACGACACCATGAATAATGGGGAAATGCATTCATTATAGAAATGGCGTGATGCCGCCAGGCCACTAATCAACTTGCGCAGAAGGCCACTCTCACAGTGGCCTTCTAGACAAACACCGCAAAAGTAGCTGCGGGCCGTCGTTTGGATCGCTACAACACGGAGCAAATACAGTAAGAGTACTGCCAAATAAAATATCTTCATGGATATAGCATTTTGGGGGGAACGTGTACGGGAGCATCAGCGTCAAAGTAGACATTTTATTTTATTATTATTATTATTTTTTTTTTTGCAGATGCAGAACAATAAAGCCCAACTCACAAAACTGTTATTTTGTAATAACAATTTGTCCATCTATACGTTCATCTTCGCAAGTGGTGATTGAACGGCGTTTATTCTTGGTTGCAACTTCCGCTTGCGAAGTGTCCTATGAACACGGGCTCAATCAGAAATGGCCTCTGAAGGGCCGAAACGCTTTTACTTATTTAATGGGTGTCGAATCATGGGTTTTCAGACGGATATGAATAGGTATGCAGGTAGTAAAACATTATGTGGACATCACTTAGAGAAGGAATAGAAGAAAATTGAGGGAGGTTGTCCTGTATAAGTAGTAGGCTAAGTACTGACTGCCTGCCTTATCCTGAGAAATAGGGGCCCGTAGGGGGGAATAAAATGCCTAGAATGATACAAGGAGCACAAAATGAGGACGAAAGAAAGAAGCAGCAGACAGTTCAGCAGCAGACAGTCCTCACATTATTTGCGACCTCACATCAATACTTACGCCTTCATTACCCGCGTCATAAAGACCACTGTGCACACCCCTACCCCTACCCCCAGAGTTGCCGTTGGGTAGATTTGAAAAGGAGCCAAAACTGAAGCTAAAAGTAGCCAAAGTAGCCATGCCATTTAATTCTAGCGCCAAATGCGTAGCCAAATTGTAAAAAGTGATATTATGTATAGAGTTCCATATTCAACAGTAAATAAAATGATTTTGAATAAGCAAAAACGGAGTATAACGAGCATAATATTGTCCCCTCTTGCTTGGTCGCTAAGCCGCAGGTAAGTTGCAAATAAATGAATAAATTATTATACTTTCAGTGCGCATGCATACAGTTTGTCTACAAGAGATAGAGCCTTACAAAAGTAATTTTGGGCTAACAACTCAGTAGGTACGTAAAACGTTGTAGCGTTTTTTTTTTTTTTTGCTTATATAGGCTTTCGACCGAGATTAGTACAAAGTTACATGTTACCGGTCCAGCTTCAAGTAGCGATATCTGATTGAACATGAACAGTGCAGCTTGATTTTTGCTGCGGATATCTCTTTGACGCGCTGCGCTTCAGCATAATTATTATCTAGCGTCAGCACTGTCCTACATAGCCACGCGTTTCCTTTCATGCGCGCGTCCATCCGCCTTCTCAGACGGAGGGACGCTCGTTGGGTGCCTCCATGCGCACTAGCCCGCTGACGCGGCAAGGACATGTGCGCGCGTAGGCCAAGATGACAGAAAAGCTGGAAAATAGTGGTTATTCTTTAAATTTGCTTGCTGTTTGTTTTATCGTCATATAATAGGGAGAAATGGCCAGTAAATGCTCTAAAATATTAGTTCAATGTAGCGGGAAAGTAGCCATGGCGCCATCCTGAAATTTTTGTCGCCACTCAGGGTCGGAAAGTAGCCAATTTGGCGCAAAGTAGCCACCAACGGCAACCCTGTCTACCCCCCTTCCCTTGCCGGAAAGAAATCACAACAAAACATATTAAGGAGGCATTTCAAAAGGCGTAGGAAATCTTCCTTATTATATATTTATTATATCGGGTGTTTCAAGAAATGTGTCCGAAATCCTCAAAATCAGAGAAATGCGATATTTGTTCGATGCCTTCACAATTACTTCTTTTGTAGCCGCAGGCGTCTGATGATGGCTAAAGACATAATTTGGGACAGTAATTAAAAAAGTGTAATGAATTAACTTCCTAATTTAGAGGAGTTAGGCGGTTATGTCAAATGGGAGAATTGAAGTCCTTCACGCGAAGAGCCCATTGCAGCTTAGAGATTTCGAAAAAGCGGTCTCCAGTAATAATTGCGAAGTAATCAAATTCACACAAATTCAGCGGTGAAACCGAAACAGAAGCGCGGAAGAGCGCAAAAGCCATATTCTTCTGAGACGTTTGAAATGAGTGAGCGTCGTTATATCAATCATTAACCGACTTCGCTGTGTTGGTGTGCGGACCGCGCTTGCAATTATAGCACGCATGGCGCACATACGTTTAATGAACGCGGAAAAACTACACCTCTGGTAATCGTTGTTTTGAACAGTGACGCAATTCTGGTCGTCTGCTTGTTGCGCTCGTCGGTGCTTCGGTTTCGATTTCACCGTTGAATATGGTAGAATTTGATTACGCCACAATAATTACTAGAGGCCGCTTTTTCTACATCTCAAAGCTGCGAGGGTTTCTTCGCATGAAGAACTTCAATTCTCCCATTCGACATAACCGCCTAACTTCACTAATTAAAAGTTAATTAATTTAACTTTTCTTAATTAGTGTCTCGAATGATGTCTTTAACCATCTTAAGGTGCCTGCCGCTACAGAAAAAGCAATTGGGAAGACAGCGCGCAAATATCGTATTTTTCCTTATTTTTGAGGATTTCGGGCACATTTCTGATTACCGTTTGGCTAATACCGTTTTTTTCTTCTTCTTCTTCTTTTTTTTTCTTTTTCTCTTTGACGTGCAAACTGGGCTATACTGTTTAACTTCTCTTCACATACCGGGTCGCAGCAGACATTGACTGAGTCAACGACAGCGCTGGTTCCCCATGACTTGCCTGAAAACGACCAGGACATTCCGATGATGCTTCGATCTCTTCTGGACACCATATTTATGCTTTTGAATAAGCTAAATACTCCGACAGCCCGAACTGCCCTGAAACTGCTAGAGGTTTTTAATCCAGTGTTTTCAGCGCTTCAGTAATCACCACGGCTCGCCCACGGCCTTCTCAAAGGCCGCGATTTCCCAGTCGCATGTCAGACGCTGAAGTCATGTAGGTCAGAGAAGCTCCAGCCTCAGTGACTGGTGGTGGTTGTGGTTCGAAGAAGGAAAAAGGCGCCTAATTTCTGCAGCCCGGTCGGGAGCACGGCGCAGCGCCTGATTCAGTGACTGACTGTACTCCTTTGTGCGTGCAGTGCTCTCCTTCTCTCTTTCTCTTTTAATCCCCTTTCCCTTATCCCCGTTGCAGGGTAGCAAACCGGACGCTCGTCTGGTTAACCTCCCTGCCTTTCCTATTCTTGCTTTCTCTTTCTCTCTCTTTTTTAACATGCCGGCTACACTTATTTCGAAGTGCCTGCACTGCCTGCACTTCGAAAGTGTCGACAAGCCACGCCAGTGTGGCTGACGTCAACAAGCTTATTACTTAACCACATATTTCCCAGCCCCTGCTGCTTACAGGATGATGTTTTTGAAAGCAGGAATATCACGCGCACTTGCGACCTGCGGTGCCGAAATAGTGAGTGAGTGAGTGAGTGAGTGAGTGAGTGAGTGGTGAGTGAGTGGTGAGTGAGTGAGTGAGTGAGTGAGTGAGTGAGTGAGTGAGTGAGTGGTGAGTGTGAGTGAGTGAGTGTGTGTGTGTGTATGTGTATGCGTGCGTGCGTGCGTGTGCGTGTGTGCGTGTGCGTGTGTGTGCGTGTGTGCGTGTGTGTGTGTGTGTGTGTGTGTGTGTGTGTGTGTGTGTGTGTGTGTGTGTGTGTGTGTGTGTGTGTGTGTGTGTGTGTGTGCGCGCGCGCTCGCCGCTAGCGTAGCCAGAGGGGGGGGGGGGGGTTCAAACCCCCCGAAAATTTTCAATTTCGCATGTGTATATATACTCGCACGCGTGAAAAACGCACGCACGAACATACATAAGGCATGGTTGAACCACCCCACTCCCGCCGTGCCCCCCCCCCAAAAAAAAAGAAAAAAAAAGAAAAAAGCTGGCTAAGCCACTGGCGCGCGCGCGCCCGCCTTTGTTTAAAAGCCCTGTGGCGGGCGATACAGGAACCGCTACACATAGTGCGTTTCGCGTTTCGAAAAGCACACTGGTCTGTCATTTGCGAACCCGCATCGACGCAGTGTTACAAATCGCTTCTTGATTGCCAAGCGTTCGAATATGCGGCGTGACAAACATCTCTGCTGAGCTGGTTATCATTTTTTGGGACCCGTCGGCCGATCACCAGGAAAATAGCGCGGCACGTCTAGCAGAAGCGACCGGTAATATACGGGGCCTGGTCCACGCGACCGCCGCCCGCCGCGCCTCGGGAACATCTCTCCACGTGCTGCTCAAACGGAGAGGGGCTTTTTGGAAGGAGGGTTCAGCGCCCACAGAAGACAACTTCCTCTGCCGCCAGGAAAAACTTGCTCGCCTGAGACGTGTTCCAGTCTGCTTATCTGGCCCAATCGCACTTTTTGGCTGCTTATTCCTGCCGTGAGCGTTTGCTCTTTTCCAGTCTCTCATCGGGTCTCTCCCCCTCCGGCCGCCGTCAAACATGGATTCTTCCGGAGGGCGCGCGCCTCGCGGTGTGCACGTGAGCCGCAGCAGACCGAGGGTTATAGCGTAGCGATGGGTAAGATCGGCTATATTTACGCGCATGGACGCCGATCATTTGCTCCCGCTGAAGATATACTCCCAGTTAGCAGGCGCCCCTGATCCTCCTTCTTCTATGCACGTACGCACGCAGACAGAATACACATGTGCTCGCACGTCGCAGTAGTTTGTTGCAGGAGCAAAATGCGCTTCCCTGGGGAATATAGGTCGGCGGCACGTTCTATTGTTTGAAGATATCGCAGTATAAGAAAACGGCCGAAGCTGAACGTCCGACTCGGGAGCAGATAGAAATGATGCCGTCACGAGATATTAAAGGTGCTGCTGTTCTCATTCAGCGCATTTCCTGTGAAATGGGCGCTTTATCGAAATAAACGAACGAACAAAACGTAGACGAAGAAACAGGGCGTGCAATAAAAGTAAATTAGAAAAGCTTTTCACAGCCTAGAAATACGGATATACATGGCATCTGTCTGCTTGGCTCGAGGCCTCGGCTTCGATTTACCGCAGTGGTTGCTGTGTTCCGATGGGGGCGGCATGTATTGCGTTTGTGCCCTTCGTTTTATGGGAGCCTTAAACTTAACCGCGCGGTGAAGCTTTTCACAATACGGCGGCTCATAGCCTCTATATGCGCTCTTGAACAGCGGCGCTACCAATATTTGAACCCCATAAGTCTTCCTGGTAGCGCTGGGTAACAAAGCCATTGAACAATTTTCATGCAGCATTAATAATGCTTCGCTCTTTTAAACTATATATCTGCGGCTAGGTTCTTATATTGCTAATCCTTCCTATTAATTGTCTTTTATTCAGTTTTCGCTGCAAGCACACGCTCATATTCGTGAATATATGTCAAAGAGATCATAAGAGCTCATCGTTTTTTGCGTTCATATTCGTTTCGTCGCATTTTGATCTCGCCTTTCTCAAGTTGCCTTTCGGGACGCTAGCCTACTTGTGTGTCCCGCCCAACGAAGTCACTTTTAAACTTCCTCAGAGACACGCGGTCTCTTCGAGGTGTTTTAGTATCTTAGGGCTGTCGTGTGTTTTGTGCATGTTGTTTGTTTACTGGGCTTGTCATTTCATTTTTGATCAAGCCCTCTTGTATATAATGGTAGTCTAGAGGCAAACCTCTCCAGTATACTCGAAAGAATCTCTCTCTTTCTCTCTAAATGCAGTCTTGTCGAACTGTGCGGCAGCTGTACAGTGAACCTTTATTGTCAAAGCTTGCGTTTGCTCCTGGTCTTATTTACCTGATGATGATGACAAGTTACGGAGGTTTCGGGTGTCAGACGCCGGTGATATAGCCGAAGGCGAGGCAGCGGAGTTACTATCATTGGAGCGGAAAAGAGAGGTGCCCACGGGGGGAGCCGTCATCCGAGCGTGTCGGTCCGCCGCGCGCGGAGCAGGTGCCGCCTCGAGGCTGCAATCAGCGGCGTGTCACCACGACGACCGCGATGTTCGCTCACCGACTACTGAACGGGTAGTACCTTTCTCGCAGCGTGACAGCTTTCGTGGTCACGGTCAAGCCCACAAAACCGATGCTGTATATGCTCGAGCGGCTGATAGGGCCGTCAGCCAGCCGCTAGATGAAACGCGGTGCCCCGCGGAGATCCTGCGGGGCGTCATGGCAGCCCGCGGGATGAGCACGCTCGCGGACAAGATATAGGACATTGCGCATCGTCTTTGAATTCCCAGGCTCTCCCACTCCTCCTCGCGCAGGCCCACAAATGTCCGTTACATCTGGCCTTGTCAAGCGGAGATCACGACCAGCTGTCGACAGATGTGTCTTCCTACGTTGTTTACAAATCGACCAGGCTGCACGTGCCACCGAAGCTGGCAAGACCAGTGACATAACATATCCTGCGAGGCAACATTGAAAATACGTATCGGGACGGCATGGTACTAGATTACAAGGGGTGTATACATAAGTGCCCCTTACTGTTGGAGAGAGAATGTATCACCGCAGCTGAAGTACGTCTGGCGTTTTACTGCACAGTTTCTTTTACGGCATCTCTGAAATACAAAGTGGGTCAGCATTATCCACCTGAAAGAACACGCCGTGTAGTATGTGTTAGATGAGGAAGCGCATGAGCGTCTTCCATCGTCTGATTTCTCAATCGATCACCGTCAAAAGCCTTATTAGAAAGGACTCCACCATGCCGCGGCAGCATTCGATGGTATAGAAATCCAAGTACTGTCGCGTACTTACAGTTAGGTACACGCTAAAAAAAATCACAGGTTGTTAAAAACGATCTGAAACCCTTCACTACGGCGTACCTCGTAACTCAAGGACTAGTTTTGGCTCATTAACGATAGTAATTTAGCAAGAAAAAGGGGGCCTTTCATGACGTACTATTCGCATGACTTGTGCGTTTGTCGTCATCTGTGTTATGTCTGCCTTTTTGCAGGTGGATGCTTTATATATTAGCCCATTTACTATACTACACACGACTAATCACTACCACAAAATGAGCTTACCGTGATAAATACCTGACACTTTCGGTGGAACTTGCAACTAAGCACGTTGAAGTGCGAATGCATGCAGGTATTTCTCAAGCGTTCAACCGTAAAGCGAACAGCGTTGCCTAAACTCAATAGCAATTTAAGAAATGGCATGACATCGGTATCTTTGTGTCACAGTAACAAGCAATGCGATCACGTACTAAAGATAAGGGCTCACTTGGCTTAGTTTCATCGGAAGCTACAGTTTTCACTCTCCAAACTCTGTTAGTAAGGTATTTTAAAAAAAGATCGAGTATCTTAGTCGAGAGTTCGGCGAAATGTGGCTTGGCGAGTAGCGAACATTGTTGAAAAACCGTAAACTCTCCTAAACAGAAAAAAAAAAAACAGGAAAATATTGAGTATGGGCCTGCCAACTCGCTCCCTGCCAATCTTAATCCCCTATTACAGTCGTCGAGCCAGTACTCAAAGATAAAAAAAAAGACTTACAAATGAATAGAAGTAGGTTGATCAAGAAACAGCCTAGTTTGCAGCACTGCAGCAGCGCTCAGGTGAAAGGGTAAATTTTTGACAATGGTGACGGGAGATAGAAGACGGAGGACTTGAACTCGAAGTACAAAATTATATTTTGATGATACGCGTAGTCAACAAATCGTGCAACCTTCGTTTTCTTCTCTTATATATTTGTTTTCAGATCTATCTGCATCTTTTATTTCATATTCCTCCTCGCTTATTATTGAAATAAGGACAGGCAAAAGATTTAGTCATTCATAACTGTAACGGCACCTACCTTCGATGTAATAACTGTAATAATAAAAAATAGGTTGCAAGAAGAGAAATTTTTGTTCGTCACCTATGTATCTCTTTTTTACATTTTGTTTTTTGTACGTACGTTTTATGCAACATCTGGTTTCACCCTTGAATGTCACTATTTCCAGTAACCCCTTTTTTACCTCAAGAGGGTCCTTATAGAAAAGGATTATTAATCATGCTGACGACGATCATGACTTGTAATAAAAATATTACAATGAAGCCGGATATTCAAGAAAACAGCTTGAGTCTGAGTCTGTTCTTGCAATGCTCTCTCTTCTAGATATACTTTTTACAGTCTGTTCGCATATAGACGTGTCCAGTATGGAAAAATTGAGGAAATATTTGCGGTGCCTGTTATTATTCCTAGGTCCTCAATTGCACGCTGAATACAAGCTTTAAAGAATAATCTGGGCCGACTGTGAGATACGCCATCTACTATTCCACAGACCAGAAGGTTTTTTTTTTAAAAAATTATTATTGAAATGATGAATAAGAGAGGTTGGTGCCTTTATGAGGTGTTTAATACAGACCAAGTTTTCTCATCACAAACCACTAATTCAGAATCTAGTGAACATATTCAATGGAACAAGTAATACATCCAGCCAAGGCAACCTTCTCTCGCTTTTACTTGAAGGAGGCTACAAGTGTACCAGCGTGGTCTTCAATGCCATATTCGCTATCCGGCTCTCTTGCCATACACTCCTCAAAAGAAGTTACATCTTGCTATTTTTCATAAGTCCTGATTTGTCACGTACATAGATATCTTTAAAAATACACGTTAACTCTTTTGGAGATCACTATATTCTTTTCGGAATGTCGTGGGAGGCACGGTTCTCCAAAAACGAGTTAACGTGCATCTTTAAAGATAACTACATGTATATATGACAAGTCAGGACTCATAAAAAATAGTCACAGTAATGTTTCTTTTTTTTTCTTAGAGTGTGGGAGCAGTGATGACTGGGAACTATAACGCACTTTATTTTCCTGGGGGGGGGGGGGGGGGGATGTACTCTCTGAGTACAGCCTTTTCTCGACATATAAGTACGCTGTAACTCAAATTGTTCGTTGAATAACTAAGTTACTCCTCTCCTGAAGGAATAGTCCGCTGAACGAAGCCTTAAGTCGAAAAAGCCGTAAGGCTGTTTGAACTTCAGACTTCACGCCAAGCAGTAGGCAATGCTGAAGCTGTTCTTTAAACGTAGGTCGACGATTACGGCGATCCAACGTCCCCAAAGTCATCTTTAACTATGCTGCACGTGAGTGCAATGTTGTTGCTTTTTTCTTCTCTCTCGCGCCTATGCGCCTTGACGCAGCCGTACTCATCAAAACGCGGAAGGAAACACTGACCTCGGTGCTGCCAGATGCCTTGTTTTATCCTCTGTCGTCGGTGTCTTCTTTGCCAAAAATACCTCAGCGTTCCAAAACTTCCGGAGCGCGATGTCGCCGACCTCCCCGACCTGGTATTGGGGAGATAGCGCTCCAATGTCAGCCTCAAAATTTCGAGTGTCGCGCACGTGAAGGAACTCGGTGAATAGAAGTCGCCTTCGGTTCCTTGGTAGGACACGCCGAGTCTAGCCCTGGGCACTGCTCCGTGAAGTCAGAGGTGGCATCGCTCTTCTCGCAAGCCGTAAACGCCGGGGGGGATAGACCGGAGCACGTCTCTATGCACGCGACGTGAGCAGCAGAAGAGATTCGTCGCCGTTCGCCTCCAAACTCGCCCGGTTTTTCGGTGCACTGGTGTATATATACGTTCTGTCGGGAGAGAATGATGGCCAGCGTGACTGTGCAGATGCTACGTCACTTCCTCGTGGTCGGCGCACTTTTAGGGCACATTGTGCAACATTGCGCACATGGGGCCACGGTCACGACGTGATGGGTGCGAGAAACTTTGATTGCGGTCTTTTAATCGCGTTGACAGCATCGCCGCGAAGCAGCGGTGTGAGCGAGCGACATCGCGTATGTCAACAAACACGAGCTCTGCCTTTGCTTTATTTGTTTTCCTCGCTGAAGATACGTGCGCAACGACGATAACGGTCGGCGTCCTCTTCGCGCTTCTGCTACGCTTACTGGTGCCAGAGAGTTTCGAGAACGAACGTTGACATTTGCTAGATTGAGGCCGCGCCTTCTTCCTCGTTTCGAACTGATAGATTTTACGTCTCCTCGCCTCCACATGACATACAAAAGAAAAAGAAAACGGCAAACATCATGTACACTCATGATGGCTGGTTGTGGCGGAATGTCTCTTATCCAATGTCAAGGATTTCCCGCAGTTGCGCAAAGGGCGATCGACTTGTTATATGAGTTTGTTTCTTTACTGCGTCTGCCGCTTGTTCGTTCAGTGACATTCGATGCTCGAAGTAGGATTGCGCGACGGCCTCAATTCAGTCGATCGCTGTGGAGCGCCCGTAATACGTCGTAATAAAAATTTTGTTTCCCCGAGCCGTCAGGCCCGATGAAAGAGCATCCAAAGGAAACACGGACTCTGAAGTTCGTTTAAGCGTTGAGTTGCGAGGAGTAGCGAGGAGCAGCGTGAGCCGTTTTAGATGGATCGCAGTACCAAGGCGGATTTTTTTTTTTTGTTCCCCAGTGAACCCCTCGACGAACTTATATCTAGACTAGTGAACTTTCAGTGTTCAATAGGACTGGGCTAGTCACGATCATATGAGTGTAAGCAATCTAACATTCCTCTATACTAAATTCTACAGCTAAAGTAACAAAATAAATATTGGGTTTTTACTTGTAAAGGCCCCAGTCTCAATATGAAGCACGCCGTATAGGTCCGCACTTGTCTAAGCTTTCACGTACACTGGTCATGCAATAAAATAAAATAAAATAAAATAAAATAAAATAAAATAAGATATTCTCTTTTGATTGTACTGTGCATTGAGTTTCCTATGTTTGACAATTTCACCGAGAAAACTAAACGCTAAGTACAACTTTAATATAATTACTGACAGCATACAGTTACTGATTAAATTAGGCAAAGTGCTCTAAGCTATAAAAAAAATACGTGTACGCAGAATACGGTGTGTACCAAAAAACCGATGCTAAATTTCAAAATACCATTCGTGCATGGGATGCAGCGGAGATTAGAGATATACAGATACGCATTTAACACAATGTAAAGCCCAAGTTAGAAAAACTATTACATGAACGCAATGTGCTCAATACAGCACAATGTTCTGAGTCATAACAAGGAACTTCGTAAATTTTGCCACAAGAAAGGACTTGGATGTTATGTGGTCGAGAACCTTACTGCCGTTGATGGGGAGGTCCAATACTTACTTTATCTTGAACATCACTTCCAAAGTAAGGTCACACTTTCAGAGAACATGAAGATGGTGTGACAATGTGAGGCATAGAGGACTGTGAGGATAATCCCCATTCACATGCTACAACCATGATCTTGTTGTTGTTCACTTCTTTCTGGAATAACATTCGAAAACCGGAAGTTGAATATATGCACTGACACTGAGATTATTAGGTTAACATATTTAGGTGGCTTGGTTGGGAAATTTTCAAGCAGGGTTCTTGTATTTCGTTAAGTTGTTAACATAATATACTTACCTTTCGGTGTGTTTTGTTTCTAAAATATATTTGTATCCTTTCGCACGGCTCTCTCACGCGCATTGGTTTTTCGTTAAATTAATAAGTATGTCATTGTGTACGTTTGATGTCAGTTTTCACACAAGTAGTGGTGCATAACCTTTTATTGGGATCGTAATAGGAAACGCAGATGCCCGGTAGGCGTTCGAGTTCGTTTCGCTCGGCACGTACGTCTTTTTCTGGATTGTGAGAAAAACTATATTTCAACGTCGGTTTCATTCGTTTACTGAACGTATTCAAAATTTTTTTTTCGTAGGAATATTTTTCTGGTTAATCTTCGCGAGCAGGTTGCCCATCTGTTTCTGCCAAATGGGGGAAAAAAAAATCTTTTTTCAGCCCTCCGTTTTCAGTCACTGGAGGTGCTCTGCTTCTGGGTACGAGGTCGTGTGTTTTTATCTCGGCCGTGGATAGTTGTATTCATTTATTATTTCAACATATTTTGGAGTAACGAAACTATACCTGAATGTATTTGTTCTTGCGCTCTAGTCAGCGCCCTACTCTGAGTATGCCTTTAATTTCTTTGTGTGAGTATGTGTGTGTGTGGGGGGGGGGGTAGCTCGTAATTTCATAGCTCGCCTAGCTTGCCCAGTTTTGTTATAGTTCCGCACTAGTTGAAAAGATTGCTGTACTGCGTATGCTCGTGTCGTGAACAGTCGGCGTTAATGTGCGGGTCCCACATAATCGCTACGCTATGTAATAAAGCTGCGTGTTCCAGTACAAGCGTTGAGCGCAAGAAGTGTTATTTAGACTATACGACTAGCATTTCTAAGTTTGCTCATAAGAAATATGTTGTGTGGTGCCGACAACGAAATGACTGATTTATGTGTAGACCGGTAAAGCTTGTTGGTTAGTGGGACGTCGAGATAATGTGGCGTACACCTTGTTCACGGTTAGGTCGGATGTCCCAATGTCCTAGCCCTACCTAAATGTTTGTGTAGGCAGCACTAGCGTACGGCACATGATATACTCACGAAGACATTCCACCCAGCTGTTACGGTTCTTTTGTTCTGGAGAAACAAGACAAACTTAACGATTATCGAATGAAACCATATTCTTTACTTGTCCTTCAATATATATAGACGCGCACCAGCCGACCTGCGTAATGTAAAATAGTTTTTGTTCCTTTTGTATCCAGCCATAACGATCATGTTACTGCCTTATTGCTGTCTCCTTATGCCTTTGGAAATCAGTTGCGTTGAAGCCAAGACAGATGTTGCTGTGGAATTTTTTTAAATAGAAAATTCTCTTTAGAACCATTTTTAGACGCAAATAAATTTATTACTATTAGTCGTAAGTATGTATGCTGGTCGTCATCATCGGCTTCATAAATCACGATATAAATGTCGGACAACTCGAAAAAAAACCTGAATTTGCGCCTGGTCCCAGTATATTTTTGGGGGGACAATTTTCTATAATGTTGCGAGCAGCATGTCTGAATCGTACATGTGCAAACGGCTCCCTCTCTTCCAGATAAGTGTGAAAGCAGTGAATTATATGAGCTGGAAGCAATCCACTCAAGATTACAACTTTCTGTGAAACACCCGAAGCTGCATTTGAGTGAAGGCTAAATGCAACAACACTCATATACTTAGATAAGCAAGTTGAAGAGACCATGATATTCGGTGGACAACAGGGCTACAGTATCGAACAAACGTTTAGGCAAAAAACAAAACAAAGCAAAACAAAACAAAGAACAAAACAAGACGACACGGGCACTGACAATCAACTTTCTGCGCGTGCATAACGCGGTCGACCACTGAAAATTGCGCAAAGTCAGCCAGCCTATGTGTCTACCTTAAGGAAGCCAAGGTTATTCAAACTAATCCATACGGCTTTTTTCGGGGTGCTAAAACACCTAATCTGACACTCATGGCGAGATCACAGCTTCATCATTTCTTTACAGCGGCTGCACTTAAGAGATTGATATCTGTGAACACCCGGGGTTCGAACCTAATGTGACACTCCTAGAATAATCCGCAGGCCCTCCACTACAACATCTTTAATGCATATTCTCGGAGGGAAATTTTCAAGTTCGTTTTCACTTCAAACCGCGCTTTCATTTTGTAGCTTTCCTTATGCATTCATCGTATTACGCAGTAACAATGGAACGGTGGGAGCCCCGAGATTCTTCTTAATGGAGTTACGAACCCAGCAGTCAGCTTAAAATGAGATGGTGCGGATTTCTCTGCTGCACGACTCAAACTTTTCTTTCTTTCTTTCTTTCTTTCTTTCTTTCTTTCTTTCTTTCTTTCTTTCTTTCTTTCTTTCTTTCTTTCTTTCTTTCTTTCTTTCTTTCTTTCTTTCTTTCTTTCTTTCTTTCTTTCTTTCTTTCTTTCTTTCTTTCTTTCTTTCTTTCGACTCAGGGATCATCAAGTCTTGGTGTGGACTAGCCTCTATCAACGAAAAATATTAAACCGCTGAGGGCGAGGCGCCTGCACGCAATAAAGTACATGTGCAGCGTACTTACTGTAACCGAAAAAAGAAAAAAGAAAACAGTGATGCCTGCTCCGCTTTGACATCACGAAAACATTCCTCTTCTCTGAAGATGATGTTGTTTATGGTCGAAGAGACTAACGACTATTTGGTTTTATTGTACACAATGGCGTGTAAGTAAAGCATAAATTAGAATGCGCTTAAGCTATATAAACGGTGTTGTTCAGCAATAAACGGAACATTTAAAAAGGAGTTAATGTTGCTGCTTTAATAATATCTGGGGTTTTACGCCCCAAAACCACTATTTGATTTGAGAGACGCCGTAGTGGAGGGCTCCGGAAATTTCGACCATCTGGTGTTCTTTAACGTGCACTGACATCGCACAGTACACGGGCCTCTACCATTTCGCCTCCACCGAAATGCGACCCCCCGCGGCCGGGATCGAACCCGCGACCTTCGGGTCAGCAGCCGAGCACCTTAGCCACTGATCCACCGTGGCAGACATATTGCATGCTTTAGGAGGAGCAAATAATATGAGCTTTGCTAATAAATAGGAGTCTTGTTTCCAACAGAGTGAATCAAAACAACTGTTCCCAGAACACTACAGTGAAACCTCGGTGATACGAATCTCACGGGGCCAACAAAAATATTCCTATCATCCGAAGTTCGTATCACCAGAAAGGGATGGAAGGTTAGCATGCGTCAAAAGAAAACTGGCGTACATTTTTATTTATTGTTTTTCAGGGCCGCAGCAACGTCAGGAAGAACTCTGAATGATTGTCAGTTAAGTTTTTGTTTTTGGATGTAGGCCTACTGCGGCGAAAGTAACGGAAGAAGCGCTTTGACGCGATAGACTAAGGCCACAAAATTTCAGAGCCATGGTCCTATGTTGTGATTTTGTTATCGCGGAGGTGTTGGGGATGTTTCTTGGGAGATTTATGGCCGTGCCAGCACAAGTGCGACCTCATATGTCGCTCATGTTGACGTTGTGAGGCCTGACTCTTTCGCCAAGACCGTCCTCGCCTTCTTTCGGTCCTCGTCCACCTTTCATGGAATGTCTGATGCACGAGGCAGGCGCGTGTAAACACAGTACAAGGACAGCGGCTCGCGTCGACGCGCTAGAAAAAAAGAACCATGGCGCCAATGCCTTTTGTAATCTAAACGCGAAGGCACACGGAGGTACATTAGGGCCTCAAAGATTCGCGCACACAATGTCGGATGCCGTGACGCGTCTCTGAAGGTTTATTCTGACCGTAAGAAAAGTATTTACGAGTTTCTGACGATTTGGCGGTGCGGCGCGCATGCACGCGCTTGCGTTCCTACGCTCGCACGTGCTTGGCGCGTCTTCCGCGACAGCGCGGACAGCACCTCTTCGTACCTGGGCGGTAGCGTACGTTCGCATCAAACGTCACGGGAGAAAATCGGTTCGCAACAACCGTACTCCATTACATTGCAGGCCAATGGGCCTTGGCCGGGACCAAATAAAAATTCGTATCACCCCGAAATTCGTATGAGCTGCGATCGTATCACCGAGGTTTCACTGTAATAACAAATTATTAAGGCGAAAGCCTTAGATGCCCAATCAAACACGAAAATTGACCGCCGGCGTCCCGCGTCGGCGGCGTCAACACGGGATGCAAAAAAATTATCGTCTAGTGATGACACCACCATATGACGTCATGATGACGTCACATATCGCCAAATTTTGTGACTTCATCATGACGTCACTACATGTCATCATAGCGTTCCACTGCCTCCTTGATCGGCGCACCGATCACGGAATCAGGGTAATACCAGGTGAGGGGCAGAAAGCTTTCGCATGGGGGTGGGCGAAGATCAACACATCGACTGAAGAAAAAGATGGCTTTCGCCTTCGAGTCGTCTTAGGCGAATGCGTAAGGGACTCTATTATGCATAAGCTAACTCCATTAGGATCCGATCTGGCGTAACTCTGGAAAACGCTGGCATAAGTAAATACGGCCGCTCCAGGGAGCGAAGCAGTTTTTTTGCTGTCTGTCGCTTCAACGCAGCACGTACAAGGGTGTGAGCCGTCTACTAATCTCAGTCGAGATAGCGCGTGTGACCACGCCCTTTTCATCAAAGTTCGCAGTTGCTGCCCGAGCAACGCAGCCCTGCCCCCACAGGCATGCCTTTATGCTCCTACGCCCGATGGAGCTGGCCGGCTAGTTTAATTCTGCTTGAGCCGCGCCCGTCTGCAGCCTTCGCAACCTTTCGCTGCCACATGGAACATACGACGCTTGGGGCGATGTTATCGATTTGTACTTTATACGGAACATGACGGCGACGGCGAAAATGCGCCTCGAGTGTCCGTATAATTGTTATCGCCATAATATCGCAGTTTCGCGAAAAATGGAACGTTATACGAAGAAAGGCCAGCAGCTTTAGGACCAAGATGAATTTTGGTAAACATGAGCTTGCTAAGTAAGCACATGTGCTGCGGCGTGGCAAGACCCATATGAAGAGAGAGTTTCAACGACCGCGGCAAGCTGCGTGTAGAATGGCGGTGTTGACAATAAGATAAGTCTGCTTCCACATGACGTAAGACGCACCGCATCCATCCATATTGGTGCTATAACATGGTGGCTATAGGATGGTGTGAGCGTATAATATTGAATGCCACCGAACACCGTAGGCCTGTGGGCGAAAATGTGCAGCAGAGACACCACGCGCTTCAATGTCACCTAGACGCAATCGCAACGCTGCTCGCATGTGCACAAGTACTGGCAGCAGAATCATCGCTCCTGACTACAACAAATGCAACTTTCCGTCATTGCTGGTCCTGCGAGAAGCGAGTGCCAACATTTGCGCTGGCACTCGCTTGAACGCGAATTGAGCGGTGGTAAACATATTGTACACGAAGTTGCCAGCCTTCGATGCAACTTACTTCGAACTCGTCGCTTCGCACATCGCTTTCAAGATAAGGCCTGAGAGGCGGTGCGAAGCTGCACCCTAGGCCCTTTGCGCCATCTCGCACGCAGTTAGTCAAAAAGCATCTGTGACCCTAAAGCAGCTGCAGTAGCTCATAGACGCGCGCATCGTCCACTCTAAAGGATGTCTATAAATATCTCACCGTTTGCCCGGCGAAGTATGTATGCGCTCGTGACTGAATCATCCAAGGCGCCTCGTCTCGGAGCGAAGGGCCGGTGGTTCAATTCTGTGATTCTGTGATTATCCATATAATTGCTAACGCAATAAAACTTCAAAACCAGTAGAGAGGTCGCAGCTTTTATATAGATTTATCTGTGCGATGTATTTATTTTTTTCATTAACTAGTTCACTTATCGAATGCTACGTTCGTTCTACCATCTACGTTCTACGTGCTACGATCTCCGTAAGCCTCTGCATTGATCTTCTCGCCGAACATGTTAAAGGGACCCTGAAACGGTTATTTGAAGCTTTGTCAGCGTTTAGACTAGAGCATCATCGAACCATTGGCACCACAAATTTAGCGGCACGCCGTGTACCAAGGCGGCTACGGACAATTATATCATACCCTCCTTCTCACCCATGCCTTGCCTCCTCAACTCATGAGACACGCTGGCATCGCTGGCGATCGCAGAGCTCACGTGAGCACACTCGACGATTTGAGCTTCGCCCAGTGATCACCTCCGAGATTGCACGCCGACAGGTTGCGTGCATCTCGGAGACCATAGCCCAGTGCGCCCGGCAGCACGCACGCCGTCTGGCAACAGACACAGTTGATATCTTCTCCGACAGGTGCCGCCACCCTGCCAGCCAATTTTTGTGCGCGCACACCGCAGCCCCAGTGACGTCGCCAGCAGCCCCAATGACGTCGTGCCCACACTGCATGTCGTACTCGCAAGGGGCGGTTGAAAACGCGTTGGGCTGAGCCGCAGTGATCTGCAGCGATTCGCAGCTTTATAGCGTTGTAATAAATTACACAGTGTAAGCAGAGAGCTTAAATTAGTCTGTAAATGAGCCTTAGGACTTGGTCTACTGGCCCAATGTGTTTGTACAAAATCGTCAAAACCGTTTCAGGGTCCCTTTAAAAACCTTAATATCACTGTCACAGCCCGTGATTCAGATGCAGTCGCCGGACAGATTTTAAAGACTGACCAGTGAGTCCCTCGAAACGCCCCATGAAAGCAGGGACCAATTTAAAGGGGTCATGAACGACTTTTCGAAGTGATCATCGAATGACTTCAGTATCGCAGTTTATTGCCCCACGAATCGACTGCCGCAAAATTTCTCGAATCTGTCAAGAACGAGTGGAGTTACAGGGACTCGTCGCGTGCTTCAGGCGCTTTTTCGCTTCTCTCTTCCCAACGGGCGTTCTGGAAGCTACACAGGGAAAGATGGCAAGGGGGAAAGAGGTTAGGTCACCGTTCGTAATAACTAGAGGCCGGATTTTTAGGCACCAAAAAAGTGCGTTTTAGGCGCCAAAAAATAGGCAGGTAAAACACCGTTTTAAGCCTCCAAAGTCGTAAATATAGGCACAATAAATTTTTACATAAATTCAAACAACAACAACAAACAAACACGTGCGCGACCTGTATCTGCAACAGGGAGCAAGAAAATGTTATTGTTTATGATAGCAGAAAGGCCGCAACGGTTGATCATAGCCATGCATTTTCCCGTAGGGTTCGCAGAACACGGTCTTTCCTTTTATTGTCTAGCATGGTGGGTCAAGTGTTTAGTGTCGAATGAACACACTCTTTGGTCTCTTTCTTTTCGGTACGGCTGAGAAAGGCAGCGTAGGAGCAGATAGAGAGACCGCTAAAAGACCAGAAGAGAGGGATGCCTCGTATTAGCCGGGTCTAATCGCGTATATACGGTCTATTTCTCTCTTGTCGGTGAACACCTTAAAGGGTGCCTCACCAGGTTTGAGCATTTCGAGCTGACAAGTGTAATTAATGCATGCACTGGGCGCTCACGATCACGTCTGCCAAGATTTGCAACGCTACGCATCGCGGAAAGACGTGAAATTTCAAACTGAACGCCCCTTGCCCTTCTCGCAGGCGCGCACCCCAATATGGTGGGGATACAAGGAATGGTCCTGCTCTTACGTGGCTCCTTTACGTACACATTGGTGCTCTGACGTCGCTCACTGTACACTCTTAATCGGGTCCTGGTTAAATGCTGGCTATATCCAGAAAACCAGAGAAAAAAATTTCCTGTTTCCTGGCTATATCCAGCACTTTAAGCGGGACCTGATTGAGAGCATAACACGTGACATTGCGAGAATTATTCGAAGTGACATCTGTAATTTGTGTATTCTGTTGTTGAGCAGGTGAATGAAAGCTGAAAGAAATAATAAAAGACAAAACAAACGGAATGTTAGCGCGTTTTTATTTTTCTTTTTTATTTCGAATCGCAGCGAGATGCTATACACTAATTGGCCTCCGTCTCGCATGCGTTCGTCTTCTCGCCGTTCTCGCGGCGTGCCAGCGCCTGCCCTGACAACGCTTGGCGTGTTTTTGGTGCATCGTCTCTGACAGCAGTTGCAGCGGTGCCACACGGTGTATATCGGTAAGGATACATGATCCGTGCGAGCCTCTCCAAACGTACGCGCACTGAGGAATCCATCCCAGAGAAACAGGCAATACACTACCGAGAATGCCGAAACGACACAACATTGATGGCATATGCACGTGACCTTGTGCATGTGAGCTTGCGTGCGCATGAAGTGTTGATGCATATGCGTCATGTGATCCTCCGGCTCCGATACCGAAGAGGGCAGGGAAGGAATTAGGCTTGCGATGACTCCACGGGGCTATTGGCAAGGGTTTCAAGTTTGCCTCTTGGCATCATGGTTTCGTGGCTGGCAATGAATCAATTTGAAAAATTATCGTGGTACACTGCTCTTCACTGCGCAAGCAACAGCTTCCAGTGTCTAATTACAATTTCTTCTGTGACCTGGTGAGGGACCCTTTAAGAAGTAAATTACTAACAAAACAAAAGCCGCGTGCGCATCACATTTTTATTTCCTTTGATCCACACTCGCCTTGCCCATGACGGCTCCTCACGGTTTTGCATTCTTTCTCCACCTCCCGCGGCAACACAGAGGGACCTCCTGTTCCCTTCCTACCGCCACACTCAGGTCTTCAGGGCGGTTCTTCAATTCCTTCGGCACACTGGACTAGCGTCTGTAGAAGCCGCTCGGCGCGTCCTCGGCCATGCATGGACGCCACTCTCCTCTCCTTCTCCCTTCTTTACTTCTCTCTCCCCGTTACCCTGCAGACGCTGAAACGTGCTTCCATTTAGGGCTGAAGAAATAGCGTCTTTTCCTGTCTTTTACCTCTCCTCCACCTCTTCCTCCAACAACTCGCACTATGTCAGCGCTGTCGCGTATGGTGGCCGCCACGTCCCATTTCACAGCTGCTAGCGGTTGTTTTTCAGAAGTTGGTTGAAATAGAGAACTTGGTTGAACCTCGTAAAGTTCAGAAAGGTCAATCTTGCCCTGTGACATGAATAACGGTCTCAAACCGCACTCGAAAACGAAATTTGAGCTTAAATAGTTTTCATAAAGGCGCCAATTCTGAAAATAGGCATTTATAGGCACTTATCGGCATTTAGGCATGAGCGCCGAAAATAGGCATTTATAGGCACAATAAAAACACTATAAAACTCCTTCTTAACTTCTAATTCATGCTCATATATCAAAGCGGCACGATAGGAACGCAAGGAACAAAATAGGCATTTGCCTAAAATCCGGTCTCTATAGTAATAACCTTGAGCGTGCGTGATGAAACGCGATCGCTCTCTGCCGTTGTATATCCCTGTGCGCGCTTGCGTGGACATACTCTGTAATGTTAGCAGACTATAGAGAGCGGCGACGGCACGTAGCGGCACCCCGTGGCGAGAAGCGCGTCTGATCCAAACGTCGATGTTGATTCATGTCGGCTACTGGCCAATAGCATGCTATCTGTTGTTCGACGTCAAACAGCCGGCGTATGCAGCTCTGAAGAGAGTGAGCACAGGCATCTGTGCTCACTCTCTTCGGGTGCCTGAGACAATGGCACTTTCGCGCTCCTCTTCTAAACTTTCCTTTCTATTATTCTATTCAGCTGGGGTACGGAATTTTGAAGAGGCACACAAAAGAAAATACTTTGCTTTCCTAACACTTAATGGCGGAAAGCCCAAGTTTCTGCCATTCAGCCTTTTCTTCATAAACGCCTTTGCGAACAAATGATCAGCCATTGAACCGCGTTCCATGGAGTCCGGTAATTTAGCTCGATTCTAACGGAACGATGGCAGAGTGACGGCAGACAAAGGTAGCAGAGGTGCCACAACACTTTAGGCAGAAGGACTTCGCCGTAAAATTCAATCCGTAAGTCTTTTTTTTATAAGGCCTTACACAATATAATGTTGTACTGGTACATTCAAGCAGCTGACGTAAACAAGAGGGCGCAGGCACAGTAGTGTACAATAACTGCAGAAATTATTAAAATATTACGTGTTTATCACTGCCACTATAGTCCGTGCATTAAGGGCTAAAAGTCAGCGTGTATATATATATATATATATATATATATATATATATATATATATATATATATATATATATATATATATATATATACAGGGTGTTCTTTTTAAATAATTCAGATTTTTTATAAAAAATCCTATGACATTAAGGCTCCTGTCGTTTTCGCACACGAACTCCACGTCGAGGCGGAAATCCTTTAGCGCAGTAAGCATGACACTGTTGCGACTGATGAACAAAAATTCGCTATTAACTTTTTAATTATTGACTTGAGGGCAAGTGTTTATATTGCAAAGTTGTAATGCGTGCCAATTTATGGCATACCTATTTTTTAGAAATCAAAAAAGTTGCACGTAGTTCGATATATTCATCATCCAACTTGACGGGCGAAATCGAAACTGATCGCGCAAGGAGCGCACGAAGTGCGACCGTTCTACTACGTCAGACCGGAACTACCCGTCACATGGGAGTGACAAAATTTGAATGACGGCTCGCCGTGGCCGTATGTTTTCGTGAAAAGCTGCAAATCATCTTACTTGTGCCGGCGCATCGGCTTACTTTTGCGCGTAGTGTTTCGTGCTTATCTCTTTCTGTCGAACTGGGCACAGGAACACTGGAATAGCAACGTTTTCTTTGTCTGAGAAGCATAAAACACTGCGGCGACCGATGCGGCGCTTCTTGCAGACAGCCGAAGCAGTTTCTCGCGCCTCTTTATAGTTTAAGAAATAAACAGATATGCACCACCCATCGCACGCAAACATTAAGCTGTCTGCTAGCGTATTTCAGAATGCTTGCCGATTTTTCTGACCAGACTCCGCTTTGGCGTGCCTTCATTCAAATCTCGTCACTTCCCCGTCACGTGTCATGCCTGTGTTCCGCCACTCTTGGCGCGCGCCGGGCGTGATCAGCTTCGATTTCGCCCGCCAAGTTCGATGATGTATATCTCGAACTACGTGGAACTTTTGCGATTTCTAAAAAACAGGTATGCCATAAATTGGCACGCACTACAACTTTGTAATATAAACGCTTGCCCTCAAGTCAATAATTAAAAAGCTAATTAACGAGTTTTTGTTAATTAGTCACAACAGTGTCATGCTAACTGCTCCGCCTCGACGTGGAGTTCGCGTGCGAAAACGACAGGAGCCTTACAGTCATAGGATTTTTATTAAAAAAGTCTGTATTCGGTTAAAAAAAAACAACCTGTATATATATATATATATATATATATATATATATATATATATATATATATATATATATATATATATATATTACTCTTTAATAACTTACGCGGATCTAATTAGGTTGGGAACTAAGAAGGCAACGCTACAAGTTAAGAGCAAGAGAAAATGATACTATGACATAAAAAAAAATTAGGAACAGGAAATGCGCGAGGCGATACCGCGGTGTTATTACTAGAGACCGGATTTTAGGCAAATGCCTATTTTGTTCCTTGCGTTCCTATCGTGCCACTTTGATATATGAGCGTGAATTGGGGGGTTAAGGAGGGCTTTTATAGTGTTTTTATAGTGCCTATAAATGCCTATTTTTGGGGTTTGCGCCTAAATGTCTATGAGTTCCTATAAATGCCTATTTTCAAAATTGGTGCCTATATGAACGCTATTTAACCTCAAATCTTGCTTTCGAGTACAGTTTGAGACCGTAATTCATGTTACCGGGCAAAATTGACGTTTCGGAACACTGTGGGGTGCAACAACCTATAGTTTCCCTTGTTCAACCAACATCCGGGAAGCAACCGGTAGCAGCAGTGAAACGCGACGCGCCGGCCACCTTACCCCACCGCACTGACATGGCGCGAGCGGTTGGAGCAGGGGGAGAGGAAAAGACGCTATTTCTGCAACCCTAAATGGGAGCACGTCCCAGCGTATACAGTGGAATGGGGAGAGGAAAATAAAGGCGGGAAACGGAGAGGGGAAGAAGAGGAGAGTGGCGCCCATGGCCGAGGACGTGGCGGGCGGCTTTTACCGCCGGTTTTCCAGTCCAGTGTTCCCATGGAATTGAAGCACCTCCTTGAAGACTTGGGCGTGCAGGGGGGGCAGGAAACAGGAGGTACCTGTGCGCAGCAGCAGGAATATGGAGAGCGAATGCGAAACCATGGAGTGCGGTCAGGGGAAAGTAGAAAGTAGGTAAAAAAAAAATCAGATGTGCACATTTCGCTTTTCTTTCGTTTGTACTTTGCTTCTTAAAGGGCGCTTCACCAGGTCACATCAGAAATTTTATTCAGATACTGCAAGTGTTTGCGTGCCCAATGAAGGGCTTTGTACCAGAAGAACATTTTAATTGGTTCATTACGAGCCGCGAAAGCATGATGGCGGTAGGTGAGCTTGAAACCTTTGCCACTCGCAAGCCAAATTCCTTCCTTGCTCTCTTCGGTATCAGAGAAACTCTGAGCCGGAAGATCACATGACGTAGACGCATCAACACGCCATGCGCACGCAAGATTACACTATATGTGCACATGACATGCCCAAGCCAGGTCGTGCGCACAAGCGGTGTTGTATCGTTTCGGCGTTCACTCTATAGTGTACTGCCTGTTACTGTGGGATGGATCCTTCTAAGCATTTGGAGAGGCTGGCATGGATCCTGTATCCTTACCACGACACAGCGCGTCGCACCGCTGGAACTGCTGTAAGGGACGATGCACCAAAAACATGCTAAGCGTTGTCAGGGCTGGCGCCGGCACGACGCGAGAACGGCGAGAACACGAACGCAAACGAAATATAGGCAGCTAAGTCTCGCATCGCTCTCGATTCGAAGAAAATAAATAAATAAACACGCGCAGACATTCCGTTTGTATGCTTTAATATTTCTATCAACTTTCATTCTTCTATTCAAGCAACAGATTGCACAAATTACACATGTAGCCTCAAATAATTCTCGCAATGTCACGTACTACTGTGACGTACGCAGGACCATTCCTTGTTGAACTTCACCTCCCCCACCTTGGTGGGCGCGCCCGTGAGATCAAGAGCAAGCGGCGTTCAGTCTGACATTTCACCTCCTTTCCGGGGCGCGTAGCGTTGCAAATCTTGGCAGACGTGATCGTTAGCGCGTAGTTCATGCATTACACTTCTAGCTCGAAACGCTCAAACCTGGTAAGGGGCCCTTTATGGTGTTCACACAATGAGGAGCAATTGACCCTGTGCGATTAGACCCGGCCAATACGAGGCTAACAGACCCTTCTGGCCTTTAAGCGGTCTGGCTATTGAACGCTGTGGCTGCCCTTCCCAGCCGTGCCGAAAAGAAACAGACCCAGGAGCGCGTTTATTCGATGGTGGACACTTAAATCACCATTCTGGACAATAAAAGGAGAGACCGTGTTCTGGAAACCGTGCCGGAAAAAGGATCATTGCATGGCTATGTTAAACTATTAAGCGCCTTTGTGCCATCATAAAATATAACATTTGTTTGCTTTCCTGTCGTAGAGCAGGTAGCGCACGTCTTTATTCGAAAATTTGAGTTTTTTTTTAAAAGTTTATTGTGCCTATATTTACGATTTTGGGGGGCCTAAAACTGTATTTTGCCTGCCTACTTTTGGCGCCTAAAACGCGATTTTTAGTGCCTAAAAATCCGGCCTTCTAGTTATTACCATACATTGAACAAGGTGCCGAGTGACATACACCGCAGATCTAAGATAAGTAGTCAATGCCTTGCAAAAAACGAAAAAATAAGGGAAAAAAAGACAACTAAAGGCAGGACGGGAAAAATCGGGAAAAAAGAATACTTGCAGAATTATGCTCACGATTACTGCGGCAGACGGTAATGCGGTTAGCATTCAAGCAGTGTAGCACAACATATCTCAAACCGTGTTCAATTAAAATCTGTAGTGGTCACGCGGAGATTTTTATTTGATTTTTTTTTTCGTATCTGCCCTGGTAGGCAAAGGTGTCGCGTTGCTAGATCGTGGGTTTAATTTTCCCCAATGCGACCGTATTTCGATGGATGTTAAGTGCTAAAACACCAGTGTCTTACGATTTATATGCGCGTTAAAGAATCCAGTGTGGTCAAAAGTAATCCGTAGTCCTCTACTGCGGGGTGATTCATAACAATATTGAGGTATTGAAACGTAAAATAAGAAAAAAATATTACTTCTTAAATTTCTTATTCACGGACGCTTGCAAAAAATATTCACTAAACGAACCCTCTCAACCACAGCCATTGTCGAGCCGTTAGGACTGTAGAATTGTTATTAGGCGTACGTGCCTTCGAATTAACGTCATAGGCATTTTCATAGGCTTTTTCAAAGCCCAGCACCTTGATTTTTAGAGTCACATTGTTCTGCGATGCAATGTGACTTGCTTACCAAATTGAACCTGGTAAGGGTGTAACGGGGCATCTGTATGTGGACGTTCATGGTTCACTCACTGCAGACTTCCGGGAACGGGCTTTACGCACGCACGCACGCACGCACGCACCCACCCACCCGCCCGCCCACCCACCTACACACACACACACACACACACACACACACACACACACACACACACACACACACACAAACGCGCGCGCACGCACGCACGCACACGCACACACGCACAGAGAGAGACAGACAGACAGACAGACAGACAGACAGACAGACAGACAGACACGCGCGAGCGGACGGACGGACGGACGGACGGACGGACGGACGGACGGACGGACGGACGCACGCACGCACGCACGCACGCACACAGCAGAACAAAACGCTGACCGAAATGGAGTCGTCGATATGAGAAATATGAGTGTGCTTCCGGGAACAGAAGTGTAATGATCGATTTCAATTGTGTACGCTAGCTATCATGACGACTGCTTATCTTCGGGCGCAAGTACTCCAGTATAGATTTTCGGAAACCCTGCCTTATATGGACTATTTGTGCTTAATATTTATTCACGGGTGTGCCATGACCATTGCCTTTCTCTACGGCACCTAATAAAAGCTCCCTCCTTTGACCTTCATCGACTGCCCTCGAAACACGACTCTCGAGCGGTCGCTCTACTTTATCAGCCCTTCCGTATTCCCAAGCGTTCTCGGGAGGAGAAGACACGAATCGTAACCTGTCCTCCTCAAACAGTCTATACCCGCAGTCGACCTGTTTAATGCTACGGATGCCAGTGCGGTTGCAACACTGTGCAAAATATATCCCGTACTGCACTACCGCAGTACTTATCTTGTTGCTATTTTTTATTCTTATGTATGTGATCAGTATCGCATGCGCTATATATAAAGTGGTGCGTGATACATCTAAGGAGCATATCACAAAACGAAGCTCGAAGGTTTCCCAAGCCTGTCATCCGTTGTTTGTATTCCTGTCTTTTTATTATTATTATTTGTTTTAATGCTGTATTACCCCGAGTATATACAATATCAGCTGTCCCAGCCACGTCTTGGGGACCAACAGTTCAGTGGACAATTTCATGGAGCAGTATTCTTGAGTGCGTGGTTATAGATCAAACCGAGAATTTTTTGCCCCTCGACAAGTATAAGAAAGTTGCACATAAGGTGAACTAATTCAAGGCGGGATGAATACAAAACGAGTGTTTCCTTGTATGTGCATTGCTCCCTACCTCCAAATTTACGGGCTTTCTTTTTGTTTTGTTTTTGTTTTTTGAAAAGAAAGAGAGGGTGATTATGTACCGAACAGCCCTCCCAGAAAACAGTGAGCGGTTGTGAGCAAAGAAAATGCTCGCCTGGCAGTATAGATATCCCGTATACTTGATCCTGCTCCTGCCGAGTACATCGTTATCGGCCACCAAGACGGAACGTTTTTACGCCTTAAAAGTGGACATGTGGGGGGCTGTATGTATACGTGCGCGTTCGCGACGGTGAGTCGTGTATCAGAGTCGTCACTGAGTGCCGAGTGCTAAGCACGGTTGCTGCGCTTGGCCGTGAGGACGCCATTAGAACGAGGTCAGTAAGGACGCTCCTCCCACCCTTTCTTCGCGCTCGCCGCACTTTTCCTGCGTGGTTTGAGATGCGTCTGGGCGAAAAGAGCAAAAGTGAGTCCGAGTAGCGCCTGTTCGTGCGGTTTCTGGACAAGAGCCTCGCACGACCCGATTTCCATTTCCACCGCTCGTTGCACGCTCGCCTTTAACGTTGTCTCCACGCTTTCCCGCAAGCCGCTCTTGAATTCAAAAGCCGCGTAGAGCCCCTTCTTTTCGCCACAGAAATAGATTCCTACTGAGTCGCCGATACGATCGGAGGACGCTGGCTCTAAGGAGGAAACTTTCGCCCTCTAGATATTTTCGTTTTCTTTTCTTCTTCTTTTTTATTTTTGTTTTTTTTGCTTTTTGAAGAAGGCACCTGCTTTTGTTCGTGACTCCCTCCGTCTTAGGGCGACACCGAGCGCTGCGCAGCCGAGATGTGGATTTGTTAAAACCGCATCCTAGAGCCAGCGATGTAAGCTGCGTGAGATTCAGCGAAGTTTTAAAGAAATTAGGCTACAGTTGAAATTTTGATAAAGCACACACTAAGCAGTCACCGCGCATTTGTCGAAGTTAACTTAATCGAAATAGTGAAATGATATTTGTTTGGATTGCGGTCTTCTTTCATATGTAACAATACTGCATCAGAATGCTCTTGAAACCCTCTGTTAGAAAGTGAGGTGTACGACTAATTGTAGATGTTTTGTTTTTCTGGAGGAGAAATCATTTGCTAATTACTTTCGCATTGAAAGGCATACCTACCGTGGAAGCAGAGAAGCTGAGATGTTGGGCTGTTAATCTCGAATATGCGGCTTCAACTCACGGCCACGGCCGCAGCATTTCGATGGACGTGAAATGCACCCGTGCCTTCTGAGTTAGGCACTCATTGAAGAAATCTGGGCGGTCGAAATTAATCCGGCGTGCACTACGGCGTGCCTCGTAATCACATCCTGGTTTTGGCACGTAAAACACAAACTTTAATTTTAACAAAATGCTTAACAAGGGTTGTTTGATGATGCGTATTTTTTTATGAACTTCCTTTATAAAAAAAAAACAAAAAAAAAAAACACCAGCAGATCCCACGCACTGTGGGAATCGATGAAATGCGAAGCAGCCAGCAAGGAGCAAATCATACTGTACATAATATGCATGTCATGATTTACATGTTAGGACCTGCCACTTATGTTCGTTATACAGTCACGTCCCGAAACACCAATTTTGGTGCATATCAAGCTAGCGAAACGGCCGTCAGCGCACCATGAGCGTGGCATGTAAATCATGTTGTACATGACATACAGGTCATGATTTTCATATTACCACCTGTCATTTATGTTGGTTATGCATAAATGTCTCTTCGTACTAATTTTTGGATATATCAAGTTAAGAAAACGGCCTCAGGAGTACTACGGCTATGGCGTGTAAATCATACTTTTCATGACAAGTTAGTCATGATTTTCATGATATGACCAGTGATTCATGTTCGTCATACAGTCATGTTATGCCATACCAGTTTTGGTATAAATCCCATTAACGATACGGCCAGGAGAGCACATATTCGTAGGCGGATAGATAGACAGATAGATAGATAGATAGATAGATAGATAGATAGATAGATAGATAGATAGATAGATAGATAGATAGATAGATAGATAGATAGATAGATAGATAGATAGATAGATAGATAGATAGATAGATAGATAGATAGATAGATAGATATGCTCAAAGTCGCCGAAGTTCGCTAAGAAATGCTTCGCATTTAAAAAGAGCGGCCATCACCGTTAGCAGCCTTCAAGGCTTTTCGTCGACGATACATTAAAACATAATTTAGCACACATGTATTTTATTGAAAACCACGTTGACACTGAAGTCCACAGAAACGGCAGAACATCACTGAAGCTGTTACTATTCGGTGCCGTGACAAACAACGACATGGTAGCGCAGCCATAAGGTTAATGTTACAAAATAGTGGCTCTATATGCACACAATAACGGTAACAGGGAAGGGCGTGGCGAATTGTAATTATTGTCGTCACAGTCTGTCATCAGGTGGTCTGAGTAGCGCTTCGCCCACTGTACGTTCTTCAACAGGAGATACCAGTAAGGAGCAGTGTACAGTAAGAAAAGAGTAGAATCAATCCAATGGAATCTTTGCGTGGTACCGGATTTAGGCTATTCGTGATTTAGAAACGCCTTAAACCTTTGTGCTACTGTCCGCATGGCTAGTCTTACATGTACGAAGGTATCTACAGTTTTTATAATGAAGGAATTACGGCGTGTTTCGTCCCGTACATACATAAATGCAGCTTTTTGCAACTATATTCACAGAAAAACCTTACAATACTATATTTTTACTAAAACTGCTGTCAGAGCACCATCCCAACTAAACTTCGAACACTGAGTAGAGCATCGCTTCTGTCCCGCCTCGAAAGTGTCACATAGGAATTTTCCAGCGCATTATTTTCGGGCGTGTTATTGTTCGTCAGTTCCTTTGTTTCGATACTTTCGCAACACTTTTACTGCAGAAAGAAACGTTATTTTTTACCTTCCCGCCACCTCACTTCAGCTTCTGCAAAAACACAATTTTCGAGTTTCATGCAGAGCGACGCCTTTGTCTACGCGCCGTCCATCGTCCATATATGCCCCGTAAATAAAGCCCTCGCCGTCTTGAACGATGAAGCCCGATAATGACGCGAAAGGCGACGCTGCCCACTCTCGACGACGCGCCGCTTTCGCGATGCAAGCTCAGAAACGGGCGCCATCCGCGACCGTGCGTGTCCGCTCAGCCAACGACGCCGCGAGCAGCGTGGAAGACAAGAACGGTGCATCTGGGACGTCGCGGCGGTCCCTTCGACGGACTCGTTAAGAGAGGGAGGACGCAGCACAAAATAAAGAAGGCCCGTTTATCTGAGGAGAGTTAATGGCCTACCGCTTCGAGCAGACTTCGCCTCGGGCTGTGCTTTGTTTCTCCTTTCCAGCTTCGTGTGAATACGACACGCGAGTGGGCCGCATAGATTCTTGCTCTTTTTTTTTTTTTTTTTTTTTTTTTTTTTTTTTTTTTTTTTTTTTTTACCGAACTCCGCAGCAACTCTATCTACTTCGTCCGATCTCCCCAGGCATAACGACGGCATTGTTTGGAAAACTGGACACGGTCTCCGTGCCTTGGCCTGGCGTGACGTTCATGCTTCGATCGCTGCGAGCAGAGTGTATACACGACGACCGTCTCTGCCAGCGGAACGGCACATATTTGAATCGTGCGTGGTCCATTTCTCGAAATTGGCGATGCTAGGGAAAAAGGAAAGCGTTTCTCTGTCATTTAATTGTTTGTTCTACTATCGCTCTCTGTAAAGCTTGCAACGTCATCATACGGATGAACAGTAATAATAATATCTGGGGTTTAACGTCCCAAAACCACGATATGATTATGAGAGACGCCGTAGTGGACGGCTCCGGAAATTTCGGCCACCTGGGGTTCTTTAACGGGCACCTAAATCTAAGTACACGGGCCTCAAACATTTTCGCCTCCATCGAAAATGCAGCCGCCGCGGCCGGGATTCGATCCCGCGCCCTTCGGGTCAGCAGTCGAGCGCCATAACCGCTAGACCACCGTGGCGGGGCTACGGATGAACAGAGTCATCGTATCAACTGCATGCTGCGTCACTCGACACACGTGGTATTCGTGTGTTCGTTCGTTTGTGTGCCATGTGCAAGCAAATTATCTTTGGTTCACAAAAACTAATCGCTGCGCCCGAAAAGAAACGGGAGCTCGCTGATCTTACCGTAACAACGATTATCTAAGCGAATCTGCGAATGGAAATTAAGCCAAGAGCGGAGGAGGGAGGGGGACATTACCGGCAACGCTCTCGCATACCTGTGTTTATCACTGTCTTGGTACTGTTTCCCAAAAGTAAGCTGCGCGCATGTATTCGCAGAACAGTGATTACGCTAGAACGGTTCATAAGAGCATATATGCCAATCAGCACTTATAAAGCTGTCCCAATAGTACCTTACACCATGCCCTGCAAAACCGGATGTCTCCTGTTTTCTTATTGTTTATTCGCAGTTTTTCCTATAATAAAGTAAAGGAAAGAAGTCCAATTTCTGAATCGCTCTTAGTTCGAGAACAATACATAAATCTGGCCCTTGCTTACAAAATGCTCTTACGATATAACAATTCGAAAAAAAAAAAAAACCGGCTGATTTTCGTTGAGGACATGTACGACAGAAAACAGTGTGGATTCGGCCCCACATACTCTTTTTCCGTTATGCATGCATGGAGACGCAGGCAATGAGGCAGAAAAGCGTGGATATCGGAGCAACACGGAAAAATACGTTCCTCGCGCTATACCAGCCTTCGTCCTGTTGGCTGTGCACGCGAAGAATCCCACACGTACACTCACAAGAATCTGGACGTGCAGCAGTGGATGCACGCCTTTGCTTCGTGGAAATCTCACGACCGCTCCTCATAAGACGACCATGTGCCTTTGTGCTCAGTTGTAGCGCTCCGAAAAGCACATAGGTCAGGCCTCAGTCCGAGTCCGAGGCGTGGGAACTGTGTGCATTATATTCGCTCTTTCCGCGCGATATATATATATATATATATATATATATATATATATATATATATATATATATATATATATATATATATATATATATATATATATATATATATAGCGAGTCTTTGCGAGGCAAGCGAGCAAATGTTAGTTGCGCATCCTGAAAGCTTCGACATCGCGGTGTTTTCCCGTGCTCGGCAGCTTCTTCAACGCGGCTGCATTATCGAGACGCAGACAATAATCTGTACACTTCCAGAAAATTCTGCCCTCAAAACTTCATTGCGGCTTCGAATTAAGAAGCAAGCCACAGTGCCGAGCTTAATGTTTCCCGAAGCGGCGCTGAAATTAATGTGGAATTGAAAAGGTTTTGCCAAGTTTGTTCATTCATTACTAACTAACTATGTGTACACGAAGGGTGTCCAGTGCTCGGCTGCTGAACCGAAGGTCGCGGGTTCGATCCCGGCCGCGGCGGTCGCATTTGGATGGAGGCGAAATGCTAGAGGCGCGTGTACTGTGCGATGTCAGAGCACGTTAAAGAACACCAGATCGTCAAAATTTCCGGAGCCCACCACTACGGCGTCCCCCATAATCATATCGTGGTTTGGGGGCGTAAAACCCCACATATACACGAAGGGTGGTATACCTAGGTATCGTGAATACATACATACATACATACATACATACATACATACATACATACATACATACATACATACATACATACATACATACATACATACATACATACATACATACATACATACATACATACATACATACATACATACATACATACATACATACATACATACATACATACATACATACATACATACATGCGTGCGTGCGTCCGTGCGTACAATAGGAACCCTGGAGGGAATTGGGGGCCAATTCGCAAAACGTTTTCCGTAAGTGCTCTTTCCCAATAGCCGAACTGCTTCGCTGATGATGATATGCTTCCCCAGCGGCGGCTCATGACAGGATAAGCAGACTCAGCGGTGTATGCTTGTACTACCGCAATCAACAGGTTCGTCATGGCACAGCCGCCACCCTTCGTCGCTGTCCAGTCGCCTTTATGCGTCAGCACACGTGGTCGAACGCTATCATCGTTTGTACGCGGAGTATTAATGAGCAATGCAATAACGGTGCTAGAGTGTACGAGAACAGGGGAGTTCTCGGAACGATTGCAGCATCATTGTACAGAAAGCGAAGCCCAAACAGGGTCAAGCAGCTTGTAGAGCTGCGATCGGTAGCCTACAATGTGTCGTCGTTTAAGGGTTGTGCGCGGCTCCGTCAAAGTAGTGCAGGGGTAGAATGCCCGCTTCCCACTCAAAAGGCCCGGGTTCGAATCGCAGCTGTAGATGTTGGGTTTTTGTTTTAAGTGCCACTTATTATAGCTGTGCTAGTTTTCCTTTGTTTCTGAAAACTACCTTGAATTGCCACGTAGACGGCGCCACGTAGACATCAAAGCATACCGTACCTCATCGACACCCCTTTGTACCGACATCACAAGATACGAGTAGACCCCGCCATGCCCCGCCACGTTAGGCGCCATCCCTGAAGACTGCCGAAGTTACGGATTCCGACGATGCCGTTCAGTGTGCGTCTGCCATGCACGCAGTGAGCTTTACGGCGGTGTTCGACGACGTGGCCGTGGACTTGACTCGTCTCGTCGACGGCACGCATTACCTAGTCGTCGCTCCCGGAGAAGGGCAGGTTCCCGTGTCCCTACTCTACGACGAACACGCGGAGGAGTTGAAGTTTCCGCATATATACTTCAGCCATCCGCGAAAAATGAAATGTCCCCACGCCACGCCGTTCTCCAAAGCCAGTGAGATACGGCGCTCGGACCGTCGAGGCGTGGAACCGGCTCACATCTTGTGCATGGCCATGACATGGCCATGAAAGTGGTTCGGTTAACACGTAACCAATAATTGTGAAATGTTTCAATACACCGTCGGGGTTAACCCACTGCTAAACACCGGGGCCGCACGTTTCAGCTTCGCTAGTTAACCATCTGTACGGAGTGCTTGCATACGGTGCTTGGGCGGTGATTTTTCGATGAATGCCGTGCGGTGGCGCTGAAAATGTTTAAGCTCACTGTCGAATTCCTTCCATTTCGCTTCACATTTCACGTTCCTTTTTCTAGCAACACGTATAAACTGAAGCTAGTTTTAAGAAACAAAGGAAAACCGATGCAGCTATAACAAGTGACACTAAAAATAAAAACCCACCATCTACAGCTGCGATTCGAACCCGGGCCTTTTGAGTGGGCAACGTGCTTTGGAGCTGCGCGCAACTCTTGAACGACGACACATCACAGGCTACCGTTCGCAACGCCACTGGCGGTTTTATCCTGTTTGGGCATCACTTTTCGAAAGTCTTCCGAGCACTTGCCTCTTCTAGTACATTCTAACGGCGCGAAAGTGGGCATGTCGTGTGGTATCTTTTGTATTTCGCGGGCACCCGCAGTAAACAGAAAAACACTAATGCTTATTACACAGAATGTTAAAAACTGTCTAATTGGGCGTTTTGCAAAGTGATCTACAACTTTCTGATTGGAATTTTATGCCCACCTTCGTTGCTATAGAAGTTAGTTAATTAAGTTCGCCTAATAAGGTAAGTAAGGAGAACACAAAAAATAGTGTGACTTACTCCATGCAAAAACCAGCAACACGCATTTGGTCGCGTCGTCATCAAGTGCCTGGGCATATTTTTAAACTCTGGCTTGACGTAACTGGGGCACCTTGTATAATAGTATATCCGCCATCACGATTGGCTGACATGTGCGCTTGCAAACGGTATATAGCGTAAGAAGCAGCTGTCAGCCTATACAACAGTTGAGTATTATTAGCGAAGGCGGCTTTGCCAATGATAAACTTCTCTTACTGACGAAGATCTCTCTGAATCCCGACAGAGACACTTTGACATCACGAACACGTTGGCTGGCGACAATCATGAAGATGCTAGTAATTAGTATGCCTTAAAAAGATGTAGTTCGTGTTCGAACTAGCGTAAGGGCGCACAATTAGCAACAGAGCACCACCTTAAAGACAGTGCACCGTTGACATGATCGGGGATGCAGTCTTTGCACTGTGCTTGCTGTGAACTGCGATTACACACCATCGCGTCTATCGCGAGGGAACGATATCATGACATATGGGAGATCGTCTCTTTAGACAAAACTTTTTTTTTTTTTTTTTGCGAAGCGACCGCCCCTCATCTGAGATTACGCGTACAGAGAAACCTCGAGGGGTCGTGCAAGGGCGAAAATCAGCCAGTCCGCGCTGCACTTAACGTTTAGCTACGCCTCGCGCGCTCGCGTGTGGAACAGCGCGGTCGTGCGTGGTGTTCTTTTCGGATCAGCGCCGCGAACAGGATCAGGTGGCGCGGAAAAAGAGGACTTGCCGCACCATGAGTGCACCGAGAGGGACATCGCACGACATGCACGGTTAACCACAGATGAGCTGAATCCTACTTGGGCGTACGCCCCGACCTTCGCAGCGCGCTTAGAGAATGTGGCATACTCGCATTTCTGAACGTCGTTTTTGCGTATATACAAACCGGATTTGCGTGCGACCCAGGCAGCAGTTTGGTGCTTGTTTTTCGCCAAGTTTCAGCACGGAGCGCTTCCCGCCTGCACGGTATCCTTGCGCTGCCTGTTTGTTTAGTCATGGCCACGCCCAGTCTGAGCTCCCTGAGTTGTTTTGCGGCATCGGTTATGCTGATATATATATATATATATATATATATATATATATATATATATATATATATATATATATATATATATATATATATATATATATATATATACACAGACGCACTTCGGGTGTGGTGTAAGCGTTAAAGATTTGGCGGAGACACGCAGTGCAGCATGTCGTATATGTTTACGGTGCTTATACTTCTTTAGCTTATCTTATTTTTGGGACGAGGTGTTGAATTGTGCTTCCTGAGTTATACTACATGCGCAACCAAAGCTCGTAATCTTTTTTTGGCAATTTTTATTGAAAAATTGATCATGCATACGGGGTACCGTAGCACTGACAACTGGGCGAGTTGGTACGGATGAATGGATTTTGAACGGCGCGACAACTCAGACGAAAATACGAAAGAGCACACGTCAGAAGTGCGGTTGCGTGCCTCAGTTTAACCTAACAAACCTCATTTCAAGACATCATGACAAGACAACTCGGGAAATAATTGAGGCATGGCACATCCAAAATAAAAATGATTCATGTATTAGCTGTCCCTCAATCGCGCTACAGGATAAGGAAATCTTGTACCTTAATGGATAACATGCTTTGGTTTTGTTTGTTCTTTTGAGTTGTGTGTAGCCACATGTGTGGATATATATGATATGTGCTATTGAATAAACTTCAGTTGTGAGTTGGCGCTTGTGTTCGTGTGTTCTTTCGTATTTTCTTCTGAGTTGTCCCGCCGTTCAAAATCCATGCGGGGTACCATAGTTTCAGCAGATCTGTCGCTTCCTGTAATTCTTGACAGAAATTTAAAAATGAGACATTTCTTACATTTGCTACCATTCGAAGAAAGCCACTAAAACATGGAAATAGGAAAAACGTACAGGTAGACAGCATAGTTAAAAACAGCGCAAAATATACACGGACAAGATGCATACTGTATAATAGCGCTCCCTGTGTGCGTCTTGTCCCTGTTTATTTTGCCCGGTGTTCAAGGCCCGTATTCACAAACGAAACTGATCCTTAACTTATGACTTAAGTAACCTATCGGCGCTTAACGCATGTCACTGAGCAATCTTGTAATTAAGGTAAGCTTAAATCGGCACTTAACTACCGGAAAGTAAACTGAAGCTACTATAGCTACCTTAAGGGCGACTTTCGCTGTTTTCTCGTCAAACAAAATGGCCAACTACTGCGGCAGTCTCGCCGACTTCGCGGATTTTGCTGGCCGTGTTGAAGAGATTACACAAAATGAGTCATATCGTTACGTGCCGCCGTTACGCCCATGCAGTTCTCAGATATCGGCAGAATCCCATACAGGCGGATAATAACGACGCGGAATTCCTGTCGCGGTACCACTTTTCCAAGCGAGCGGTGGCATGTTGCAAATGCTGCCGCTAGGTCCAAGGACAACGAAGGCGGTCATAGCTTTCCGCCAAAGCATGCCGATGACATGCGTGGAGTATATTTGGGAGGTGAGGCACTTTCGCTTGCTTCATTAAACAGTTTTAGTCAGGCGTCCGCCGCAGCTCGGCAGACGCACGCTTTCATTAGAAATGGCTGGCAGCGCGCGTCTGTATAGAGCTGCTGCGGGCGCCCAACTACATCTGGCAGCCTGTGTTTGCAGAACAGCTGTAGACGCCCGAATAAACTCTTTAACGGAGCAAGTGAAAGACGCTCATCTCTTAAAACTTTTTTGTTATTTTTGGTTGCTTTCATATGGTAACACGCCCCTTATTAAGAGAAAAGGGAATACACACGGACGCTCTGAAATAAAGCTTAGAGAAATACACCAAACGCTGAAAAACAAAAAAAGAATTCAAGCAGCGAAATGTACGTAAGGTGACAAGAGAACCACTCGTTTTGCACGCGACATCTCACCACAGTAACAAACACACTTGTAGACGACAAAATAACTGCGAGTTGTGACGGCCACTTAATAGCGATGGTCGCTGAGCGGCGGCTGCTTTTGTCGCCAGCCGAAGGCTGGAAAACTGACAAAAAACGAGAAATATTTCTTTCACCTCTTACTAAATGCAGCTTGATAAAGACTACAACATTTACAGCCAGTGTTACGCGAAAATTCGTCATTTATTTGTGCTTTATTTTATGAAACAAGTATGAAAACTTCTAGAGCCTCGTTCCCAGGAACCTTACTTACCCAGAAAAGTAGTACTTTCATAAATGAGCCTTAAGTGCAGTTTTTGAGACTTTCCTTAAACTTGTCTAAAACTTATACTTACCTTATGCTTTCAGAAGTTAACTTTTCGCAAAACTTATATTCTGTTCATGAATACGGGCCTAAGTATGGATACGTACCAAGTGGCTCGGATTCACCCGCTATTAGGCAGAAAGCAGACACAGTGACACAGAGGAAGCCACCTCTTTGTCACTGTGCTTGAGTTCTGCCTCTCAGTTTTTTTTTTCTATTTCCACTTTTTTGTGGCTTTCTTCGAATGTAACCATGTTCCAGCATGCTCAACACTCAGCTCTTTTGCTGCCATGCATGTTGGAAATTTATTCGAGATGCTATATTGGAAAAAATATGACATCAAAAAGGACTCCCCTTTTGACTCAGACGAAGGTGATAGGTAGAGCGAGGGATCAAAGAGCGCGTTAAATTCCGGAAACATGTTTGTTAGCGAGGTATCACGCAGATAGGTGTTTAGCAGCCATTAATTGTTTTGTATTCAGGCAACAGCTTGATATTCTGGGATAGGTAGAAGCCCTTGGGTGAGGGTGTGTGCTGACGATCACGACTGCTTCTTGCGCATGCCCATTGTTCGAAAAGGCAACATGCTGTGTTTCCAACAAACTAGTTACTAGCCTGCACTCTCTCTTCTTCGACTATGCAGTGTTTTCGCTTCAGCACTGCCTTCCTTCTCAAATAATCTCTTAGCAAATAGACCCCCCCCCCCCCCCCGAAGTTATAATGCATGCATACAGCGCCCTTTCAGATAAATAACCATGTATCAGACTGAGCCCTATGCCTCAAATGTCATGATGTCGGAATTTAAAAAAAATAGCCTGCTTGATGAAATCTAGCGCCATTTCAAATCCGGAAATATATATATATATATATATATATATATATATATATATATATATATATATATATATATATATATATATATATATATATATATATATATATATATATATATATAGCAACTTTATTTTCTTTGAACAGAAGGAGTACGGGACTAAAAGCTCGACGAATAGCGTGACGGGGTGCCGACCCCGTTACAACATGGCAAACATCACGATTGCTGACAGTCATGCATGAACAGTACAAAACAAATCGTACAAGTATAAGAAATAATCAAGTAATGCAAACTTATGTAACAATGTGCTAAACAATACAGAATGATCCATTTGTATAGTCATGAAGTGGCATGAACATGAAAAGCAACGATTGACAAGAATAGCGGCAAAAATTCGGAGGGATGTACTATTCGTGAAAATAAATGAGCTAGGCGTGTATACCTCTGAGGAAAAAAAAATTAGACGCCTAAGAGCCACCAGAATACAGACGAAGCACAAGAAAAGGACGATCTTTTCTTTTGCTTCGTCTTTCTTCTTGTGGTGCTTAGGCGCACCACAAGTACTGGCCGTATAACGCAAAGGGGTTCGAATCTGGGTGGCTTGCGAGTTCTCTGCTTGCGAGTTCTCTATGACACGGTCCCTCCGATTCCTGGTTATCTGTCACTCCCAAATACTGCATTGAATCAACGTTTTCAGAAGGTATGCGAATCTCTGCTATTCTCGCTCACAAAAAAGAAAAAAAAAACAATACTGGGCTATCAAACTCTAAACGCACTTACGGAAGGGTCTTAAATGAAGCCTACAGCCGCATTCCAAACGGTCGCTTTCAGGACAAGACACGGCAAGGCATCGATGCAAAAAAAAAAAAAAAGTACCAACTGAACAAAGGAGCCATAAAATGACGTTGTGGAAAGGAAGCCTAATGGCAGCGACGGCGGTGGTAGAAACAACGTTGGGCTAAACAGAAAAAAAAGTGGAAACAAAGAACAATTCGCGAAGTATGCGGACTCATCTTACGGCTGCTCGGTTTGTCCGGGACGGGACCTCGCAGGGCACGCCGTGACTAACAAGCTCAACAAGAAGGACGGTGGCCGGGACGCCTCGAAGCGTGAAACTGTCTCGCGAGTCAAGTGCACGCTCTGCGGGGCGTCGCGGAAGCGGCTCCGGTCCTGCGATTCGTGCACTCGGCGCGCTTCACGGAATCAACCCGAGTGCGCATGCAAACCCCTTTGAGCGAAATTCGTCTGCGTAAGCGTGGTGACATTACGCGCGACCCAATTAACCGGAACCTCAATTGTCAGCGCGCCTCCTTCAGCAGAGGTTTAGGGGCACGTTCTGCTTACGGGAAACCGTGGCATTCGCGAGTTCTCGAATGAGTAGTGAACTCCAAGGTCGCTTGACAGGGCATGGACCGTCAGAATCATGCACCGTTTATGGTACGCCGCACATGCTCGCTACTTCTTTAGGCAATAGCTGTCGGGCGTGTAAACATTCGAGAGGCTCCCGTTTGGACGAATGTAGGTCGCATCACTAAAACAATCGCGTACATGTGCTGTCCTGCAAAATGACTAGGTGACTGATGGGACAGTCTTGTGACCACGTGCATGAATGTCAGCTTTTCTTCGTAACAGTCCTAACCAGGTTTAATCCATCGACGTCTGCAAACAAAAGGTCTTTCTTTTGCGGGGACTATAGTCATTGTGAAGCTTACTTGGCCTATATTTATAACTTTTTTTTGGGGGGGGGGGACTACGGTGAGGGCTAAATCAATCTTATTTGTAAGTGTGTTGTGGTCCAGAAAAAGCAAATCACTCAGGATCGTGTGTTAGACCTTTTAAAGCATCAGTCTGCCACTCCTCGTTAGTATGAAGAAAACATTGGTTCGTTCGCTCCGTTCGGAGAAGCCATTGTATATGTTCTTGTATTCCTCATAGTGAATATTTGCCGCTGTTTAATATTACTGCGGCAGCTCCACAGCCTATATCATCACTTCAGTTATAAATTTCTGGTATCAATGCTCTCCTTGTAACACTGAACTTTTCTCTAAATACTTAAAGGCATGAACTCTACGTGGTAATCCAGCAGGACAGTTAATTCTTTTCTGCCACTTAACCTTCCGGTATTGGTGCCACTGGCAGAATGGTTCATAACATGCAATGCAGGCAAGTGATGTCGTGTATACTATATATTTGCGCCAGACAGAAGTATTCTGGGTGCCTTTCTTTTGGCAATTACTGAAGTGTATGCCACGAGTTAGCAGGTATTAGTGACTTCCATAAATGCGAATATTCACACGCTTCCGATCTAAATAAGCGAACAGTTACTGCAGTTTCCGCTCACAAATTTCTCTCATAACCTGCGTGTGTCGATTAGGTATAACAAATTTTGGTATTTGTGCAGCATTTGTTTGCGAAAACGTAACTGTTGTAGCTGGAGTGCGGCACTTAAGAGACAATAAGCAAGCGACTTATGATCGGCTGTATCAACATCTCGTCGAACTTTATGTTATGTGTGAACACAGCGTTTGTGTAATTATTTTTGTTTTTTTGAGCTTATCTACTCAGTGGACACATTTTGTAATGAAGAATTGGGACTATGAGCGCGAGTGTTCGTCTGTGCATTTGTATAGTCTTGTGCATGTTCACTACTTCGCGACGGCAACTATTACTGCAAGAGGAGTAGTCTCCCCCATGCATAGGCACGAAGATCTCCTTATATACATATTTAACTAAAAATAATGTCGACCTGTTTAAGGGCGTTCCCATGCTGGAACTTGGCGTGTCTCATTTCTCACGCTATGCAATCGTTTTTCTTTCTCCTTAATAACAAATAATAATTAGTGTCGTATCACACAGTTACATACCCAACGCAGTATATGCAGGCTTTTGAATAAACCATTGCCTATGTCTGTGCACGTCTTGCAGGTCCTGTTGATTGGGCGAGACGTCAGTGTACTATATTGTTATAAGGCATATGCTTCTAGACGCACATCTAGAAGTAGAAAGAGTTTGTACAAGAGAACTGGAAGTTATGCATATGCCATTGCATTTGCAGTTAACAATGACACTCGAAACTTCTTATTAATATGGGAATTTTGGAGTACTCTCATATTAAATCATTTCGAAAACGTAAAGTTAACAGGCAGATGTGCTGGTAAAGCAGATTGAGTTTACAAGCTTTGATAAAGGCCGCACTACACTGTCACATTTCGATGGAGGCGAAATGGTAGCGGCCCGTGTACTGTGCGATGTCAGTGCCCGTTAAAGAACACCAGATGGTCGAAATTTTCCGGAGCCCTCCACTACTGCGTTCCCCGTGATCATATAGTGGTTTTGGGACGTTAAACCCCAGATATTATTGTTAAAGGCCGCACTATACAACTAATTAGTTCTTGTTTAACTTCTAATGCCATGGTGATAGCGATTAGACAGACAACATACGGGTCCTTGTGAAGTTGCAAGCACAGGGAAAAAGTATATTTTATGCGTCCGGTATGCAGCTATAGTTCTCGCGTGACGCAAAATAAAGAGGAAAAAAGTTGCCCGAGCGAACGTCAAGAAATCAGCAGTCCCCCCCCCACCTTGCTATATGATGCCAACACATCGACCGTTGTAAAATACTTCTGTACAGGCATTTATCAAAGGGAACGAGGGTCTTGCCCTACGACACCATTATATCTCATTCGCTCGAAGAAAGCAAAGAGTACGGTGGTCTTGTTTTTCAGCATTATAATCTATCGTGTGCACAAAATCGTACTGTGCATCACAGTACATAGTTTCTATTTCTGTTTGGTTTTGTTGGAAAAGTTTCGTCTTAATCTGAACTGCAGTGTATGGGTTCTCTTAAACGTCTTCTCTTTCCTCATCTTTTCTGCGCAAGCGATTACCCTTGAACCTCGGTACACAGTTATATATTCGACTATTGTTTGTGAATTGCGTTCCTCCGGAAATTTTCTGCACTGGAGCCCTTATCAACCAATCTCGTATGTCTTAACTGTTCTAGGCGTTTCAGTGTAGCTGTTCGTCGCACTAACTGCTACTTTAGTCGTGATACCAATCCACAAAGTCAAAAGAACAACACGACGATTCCAATCATGCCTCTGGGCTACATCACTTATTCTTTGTTCCTGCGCAATTCACCCTGAGTAACTGCTTGGTGACCAAGCACGCACGGCACAAAATAAGTGCCATGACACGGGCACTTATAGGGAAGGGAGTCTTATCGGGCATGTAAAAAAAAAAAAGAATGTGCCAAGGCCGACACTTAAGGTAATTACTATTGTTCCCCCGGAAGGCGCTCACCTATACATAACAGTGCTATTCACCAAGCACCTTTGCTACGGACCCAGGCCACATAGACAGCGAGAAACATTGCACAATAGCACTGCAAGAACTTTCGTAACCTCGTTTTGTTGTAGGCACACGCAGTCAACAGGTGGCGCTTCGAGGCCGGTATGAAGTCGTGCACATAGGCGTGCGCACGGGGGGGGGGGGGGGGGACGTAGCGGGGGGGGCTGGTGCCCCCCCCCCCCTAGGCACCTAAGAAGGGGGGGCAGGAAGTCTATCCCATACTTTGACTTAATAAGGGGGGGTGATGAACGTCCCCCCCCCCCCCCCTGAAGGGGAACCCTGCGCACACCTATGGTCGTGCATGTGTATTCATGTATTGTGACGTCATGTAAAGTTTTCACGGTAGCATGTTTACATTACATGACAACAATTTATATATGCTGCTCTCGGGAGGGGGGGGGCGGGGTCACGTTTCGTTCCTTTACATTACAGGAAATTTTTGCATACGATTGACGAAACAGCATAAAACGGCGTGCTTCAACCCCTGCCTCCCAACCTGTCCTCTCTTTATATATTTTTTTTAAAGCACACATGACTACATGACAATGAAAGTACCATAGTCCCCTTGCAGTTAGCTCTACATGTGTTTTCAAGGTAATAAAATTTGTGCCCGCGTTCACGCGCTAGTGACTGCTCATAAGAGCGACTCTTATTGGTGGACAAGTTATTGTCGAACGTATCCTTAAAGCGGAAGCCAGTCTAAGACGTTGTGGAGCACAGCGACTAATCATTACAGTAGTAAAATACCGCATTGGGTACGTAGCACCACGCTTTTCGTAGAAGTGGTTTACATCTTGTGCCAAATGATCAAAGATATAGTAGTCCTTCATTTTTACCACTGACTGAGGGTAAAATATTGGTATTAGTAGTGAACGAATGTACCCGCTTTTTTTTTTTAGCAGCAGAGCTGTCATGATCGAGGTTTGCCTTTTTTCGTAGATAGAAAATTATCATCATCATGAACCGGCACGTGCTCTCTTCAGCCTCTTCTTCCTCGCCTTCCTCTTCTTTCTCTTCTGTTTCGCTCCCAGAACACGTGCGCCGATTTGTCCGGCGTGGGATGCAATAATTCTGAAGGTCGAGAGAACGAGTAAAGACAATGAGAAAGAAAGAGAAAGGAAGATAGAGAAAGAGAAATTTTTGGCGAGATTCCAGTCCGCCTCCCCACGATCCGAAGACGGATGTCGAAACCACTCGACTATCCAGGCACGCTAGCAGAGTAGAGCATAGCCTTGCATAGTATAGTATAGCAAATGGGTGGGAAAGGGAATTGAGGGTTAGGAGGACAGATGTGACGGTTACGAGGAGGGAAAGGAGGAGGGGAGAGCTTGTACATATAGAGATAGAGAGAAGAAAATAAAGACAGAGAAAGAGATAAATATGGAGATAATGAGATAGAAAGACAGAGTCAGAAAAAACAAGACCGCAAGCATAGCCAAGTATACCATAGTACAGCAAGGGGGTGGGAAAGAGAGAGGTGAGAAGGTGAAAGCCTAGTCAAGCCAGGACCAGCTAGGGGTCCAACAGCTTGCACGACGCTGCGCTGTTTCATCTTCCGTTTTATTGTTATTCAGACACGGTGACTGCAACGCCATTTTTACGCTGTATAAATTTTACACATAGATTTCACCCTGAGCAATTACCATCTTGTAAGAGCACATTTGAATTCCTCGAAAGTTGTTGACGTTATCGCTGGTTTAAGAGGTCAGTGTGATTTTAATGCGAAAGACAGCAATGTTGGGAAATGATCCGTACCTGAGGCCGATTACAAGATAGTTTTCAATTTTCATGCTAGACCAACGTTACGGGCCACTCGCAGCTCACGCCTCCGTGTCTCATATATAGAATATGTTTTCGCCTTTGCGGACTGCATTCCGTGGACCAGCGATTCTCGTCGTATGTGTGCATGCATAGTCCCACGGCTAAAGTGAGGCGATCTCCGGCAGTTCTTCCTCGCCTTCCGTTGCCACATCGCACGAATAGGTTCACGAGCCGCGTAGAGATCGCCATAGCGTCTGCTTCGTCCTTTGAATTGGGTCAGCTTGCGCGAGCGCGTATGTAGCGAGCCAGCGACGCGAGAACGGAACGCCCGCGAATGCTCACGCGACTATGCGTATATATGCACGACGGAAGCGCCTTAATTCCGCGTTTCCCCGCACGAAACTGCTTCAGTGCGTTCCGGTCGCCTCGTCTGGGTCGTCGCGGGCTTCCCCCGCCCTGTGTGTCTTACTTCTGTCATCGCGCCCTTCCCCGCTTACGCACAACAGAGGCGGCCGCCTCAGCAGGAAGTGCAGTGGCCGGCGCGGCAACCAACCGGCCTGTCTGTCAGGGAGGCGTGAAGGTTAAGAGTGGCGGCGTTTGCGGGCGCGCTGCTCCTGTTTGCTCTTCTCCTCTCCACACGCGCGCTCATCCACGCGCGTCGAGGTAGGCGCGCTCGCATTGACCTCTGGAACCCATCGGGAGCGCGGAGCACGCGCAATTGGCAGCGCTGGTGAGGTGATGCGGAATGAATAAATGAAGGCATCATTCATTGTTCCACGAGCATGGATCAATGGCGGGTGACGCATCGTTCAGCACTGCATGGGCATCCCTATAATAGTGACTCGCGCAACCCTAAAGCTATGACATTCGGCCCGTCTAACTAAATAACTGGCAGCTTCATGCCCTTGCTTAAGAGGCACCATTTTGTGTCAGTCATATGGTGGGAGAAGCTCGCATACAGTTCGTAAAAGTTGTCTGCATTAGGATGACAGCCTTCGCTTATGATGGGCTCGCTATTACTGTTCTTTGGCGATTACAACTTACGGAGCGTAACAACTGTTTCTTTTACAGAGACCTTCTTTTGTAACCACCCAAACTGGGCGCAGCCTAGCTAGTCCGACTGCGTTTTCCGTGTAACTACCTGTTCCCTATCGCGCCTCTTTCTGTCGTACCTGCCATCTGCAATCTTACATCGCTGAGCCGCTTACGAATTGAGCCCACCTCAGCGTCTGCCATTGAAGTGCTGTGGAAATGTGAGAGTTATTATGCGAATAAGAACCATCTGACCAGATTCAGACACTCGTATGTAGAAGTGCTACGCACTGCTGGCAGCTACTGGCCCCGATGTCTGGTTATTACCGATAGCTATCGTAATTCAGAGATACCTGTACGTCGACCAATGTAGATACAGCCTCACGAATACGTGTCAAGAGCTATAGTTATCGGTAACGCTAAGTATTTGCTTCACAAGGCTGACTATCGCCGAGGGGTCGTTACTTTATTACGCTTATCGCTATCATGTGTAACGGCACGCTAAAACAACTACTGCGGATGCCCTCGGCGCAGATAAATTTTTCTAACCAGGAGCATGTTTACGAGGCTTGCCTAACACCCGACCGGCAGCTAATTCGATAATTTTAAAGCGATTAAGACTATTATAAAAGACGTAACACACTTTCCGGTATCTGTGTCCGGATCTACTCGTTTTCATTTCAGGACAACTTGCTTCGAAGCCAACCGTAGGACCAACTTGTGGCATTAGGTATGTGCCACTCAGTGGCGTAGCCAAGGGGAAGGTTGGGGGGGTTCAACCCCCCCCCCCCCCCGAAATTTTTCAGTTTTGCTTGCGTATATATGCACGCACACATACGAAACGCACGCACAAACATACATAAAGTATGGTTGAACCCCCCCCCCCCCCCGAAAAAAATTTCTGGCTACGCTACTGGTGCCACTGGGTACACGTCGCTATTTATTGAACATCTTTCATGCAAACTTGAGTGATCGAATAAGTGCCACTGGGCATGTATCATTTTTCAATGACAAAAACTATTAGGAATTTCTGTGGCGCTTTGAGGAATCAAACCCCTTGTCCTGCGCGCATGTAGACGTATTTGACGATCCAGCTGCGTCGCCGCCAAGCCTGTGCGTAGCGGAACCAGTACGTGGACACTTGCGTGCATTTCAGTATATATATATATATATATATATATATATATATATATATATATATATATATATATATATATATATATATATATATATATATATATATATTGCCGCGCGCGCTCCTTCTTTGTATTTATACTATGTAACCTGTCCGTCACAGGTATAACCACTGCCTTTTGCAAACCGCGACCGAATGACTGGGAACCTTCCAGATTATTTATTAATCTTATGATACGCTTAAGCGCGCAAACGCGAACTGTTGAGCTTCTTCTGCAGCTAGCGCGGCCACCGGCGATAAAACTCAAATGTTCGATGCCGCACGTATAAATGCCGACGCGCCTAATCGCAGGTCAGATTATCGACGGCCAACACTCCATTCGCCGCTATCGATGTACAGCTCGTAGTTTGACTTGTCTTTTTCCAGGCTAAAGTTCGCCCATATAGTTTCGTCTTGAACACGCCGACTCCTGCCTTTGTCAAAGTCACGACCACGTGACAATATAATCACACGCGTGCCCCACGCGCACTTTGCGGCGGCACGGCTTGGTGGCGCAGCGTGTCCCGAATTAAGCGCAATAATGAAGCACAGAGCATTATGGGGATACAATAGCGGCGAGTTGCTTCGAGCATTATGGAAAGGTGCAACGTTTCTAGGGCTTACATTCGGGAACTCAGTGGTGTGCATGAAGTCAGAAGTGCAATGAGGACTAGACGTAAATCAGACTGTGGAACGCCTCGCATTGGGCACTCGTGGGGCGACGAATTATGAGGCTGCAAAGGGTGATATGTGATAGACAAGCTTTGAAGTGAGAGAAGCTCAGAGCAAAATGAGGTTCGAAGAGAGGCTGAAGAATATGAATGACAGTTGATGGGCAGAGAAAGCGTTCCGGTATTTATATAGCTAGAGCATCGACTCACAGGGTGAAAAAGAAATAGGAGGCTCCAGCGGAAGTATACGGCTAGCAGTGTAAGTGGTATGACAACAAAGAGCGTTAAGCGAAAAGTCGCAAAGGTGATGAAGATTTATTAGGTAGCTGTGATGAAAAAAAAAAAAGAAAGAGCCCTGCTTTGACAACGTAAGGCCGACATAAGATGGGAGGGAAAAATCTGGTTACCGGATTTTTCCCCCTCCTTCGCAAAAATCAGGTCTCCGCCCCTGAACAGGTCTTCACACTCACCGAAAAACACGGTGTACTTGCCCAATTCAGCGCTCTAGATTTTCACATGCAAAATATTATCGTACATTGAACCAGTGGCGTAGCCAGGGGGGGGTTCAAACCCCCCCGAAATTTTTCAATTTTGCTGAAATTTCATACTTCAATCATACTTGAAATCGGTCAAGTATAATTGAACCCCCCCCCCCCCCCCCCCCGAAAAAAATTTCTGGCTACGCCCTTGCCTTGAACTCTAGAAGACCCGCCACGATGGTCTAGATGGTTATGGTGCTCGACTGCTTACCCGCAGGTCGCGGAATCGAATCCCGGCCGCGGCGGCCGCATTTTCGATGGAGGCGAAAATGCTCGAGGCCCGTGTACTTAGATTTAGGTGCAGTTAAAGAACCCCAGGTGGTCGAAATTTCCGGAGCCCTCCACTATGGCGTCTCTCATAATCATATCATGGTTTTGGGACGTTAAACCCCATCAATTATTATTATATTATTGAACTCTAGCAGAAAAGCGCCTCACCCAGCGCCGTTCTTAGAAACAGAAACCTAACATTCATTGCACTTCACTCGAATTCACCAAAGGTCATGGAAGGTGTTCCGACACATTGAGATAAGCTTCAGCCACTTTGGCCATCAGCATCGCTGGGTCACCATCGTCAGCACTTTAATAAACCTTACTCGACGTCGTAGGGACTTAGATGAAATTCGCCTCTTTAACAATGCCACGGCGAATACGACGTTCCCCCCAGCGGAAAAGTCGCGATACGCCTCTTGATCTCGGAGTCTTTTTTTTCTGGCGATACCGGTTGCCGGGCCCCCCACCAAGACCCTACCAAAACGGCAGAGAGCTCGGGAAAATGAAAAAAAAGGCGGATTGTCTTTGCGACATGGACATTCATGGGACGGACACGCCAAGAAACATTCACGATTTTATTTATGCATATTGGAGTCACGCTGTTCTATAAGACGCTCCTGCGAAAATGTTTCGGAAAATATCTAGGCAAAAATTACGAGGCGCCTTATAAACGAGCTGAAGCACGACGTTAGGACACTTTGAGCATCAATAACGTTGCGTTAAAAAATTAGTGCAGCTTGCACTTAAGTCGTGCCAGGCTGTGTCACAGCAGAGCTGATGGGCACCTAGCTGGTCATGGCTTGGCTTAGCCTTTACGCTCTCACCTGTCTATTTCCCATCCCTTGCTATACCAAACAATACATGGCTATGTTTGCTCTCATTTTTTAAAATATTCTCTTTAAGTCTGTGGGTTTGTATCTTTCTCTACATGAGTACTATTTGTTTCTGTCTTTCTATCTTTCTCTCTCTTTCTTCCCTTTCTTTCTGTATTTTCTTTTTCTCTTCTTTCTATACCTTTATTTCTCTCTAGCTCTCTCTCTGTAGTCGTTCTCTCGCCTTCTATCTTTCTTATTCTCTCCTTCTTTCTTCCCTTTCTTTCCATCTATCCATTTCTCTTTTTCTTTCTTTCTCTCTATATCTTTGTACTCGTTCTACCTTCCTCCTTTCCCTCATCCTCACCATGACATCTACCCTCCTCACCCTTACTTCTCTTTCCCCACCCCCTAGCTATGCTATAATATACTATACAAGGCTATGATCTGCTAACGTTGCTGGATAACCTAGTGGTTACGACGTTCGCATTCAGATCGTGGGCACGCTAGTTCGAGACCCGGCTCGCCAAGAATTTTTTCGCCAAGAACTTCTCTCTTCCTCTACTTTCTTTCTCTCTCTCGCTTTCGCTCTTTCTGTCTTTCTCTACTCGTTCTATTGCCCATCAGAGTTAGTGCATCCAACACCGGACAAATCGACACATGTGTTCTGAGAGCGAAGCAGAAGGAGAAGAAGAGGACGAAGAGAGTGCGTGCCGGTTCATGATGATGAAAATTTTTTTATCTACGACGCACGGCAAACCTCGACCATAACAGCTAAGCTGTAATACTTTTGACGCCACCCATATTGTCATCATCAGCCTGTCTACGCCCACTGCAGGGCAAAGGCCTCTCCCATGTTTCGCCAATCAACCCGGTCCTGTGCTTTCTGCTGCCAACGTTATACCTGCAAACTTCTTAATCTCATCTGCCCACCTAATTTTCTGTCTCCCCCTCACGCGTTTGCCATCTCTTGGAATCCAGTCAGTTACCCTTAATGACCAGCGGTTATCCTGCCGACGTGCTACGTGCCCGGCCCATATCCATTTCTTCTTCTTGATCTCAACTATGATATCCTTAACTCCCGTTTGTTCCCTGACCCACTCTGCTCTCTTCCTGTCTCTTAAGGTTACACCTATCATTTTCCTTTCCATCGCTCGCTGCGTCGTCCTCAGTTTAAGTTGAACCCTCTTTGTAAGTCTCCAGGTTTCTGCTCCGTAGGTAAGAACCGGTAAGATGCAGCTGTTATATACCTTCCTCTTGAGGGATAGTGGTAGACTACCATTCATGATTTGATAATGCTTGCCGAATGAGCCCCATCCCATCCTTATTCTTCTAGTTATTTCACTCTCATGGTTCGGCTCCGCGGTTACTACCTGTCCTAAGTAGACGTACTCCTTTACAACTTCCAGTGTCTCGCCACCTATCGCAAAGCGCTGTTCTCTGCCAAGATTGTTCCACATTACTTTAGTTTTATGCATATTAATTTTCAGACCTACTCTTCTACTTTCCGTGTCCAGCTCAGTAATCATAAGCTGTAATTCGTCTCCCGCGTTACTCATCAATGCAATGTCATCAGCGAATCGCAGGTTACTGAGATACTCTCCATTAACTCTTATCCCTAACTCTTCCCAATCTAGGGCCCTGAAAACCTCCTGTAAACACGCGGTGAATAGCATTGGAGAGATCGTGTCTCCCTGCCGTACGCCCTTCTTTATTGGGATTCTGTCGCTTTCTTTATGGAGGACTATAGTGGCTGTGGATCCGCTGTAGATTTCTTCCATTATGTTTATATAGGCTTCGTCGATGCCCTGATTCCGCAGTGCCTGCATGACTGCTGATGTCTCCACCGAATCAAATGCCTTCTCGTAATCTATGAAGGCTATGTATAGGGGTTGGTTGTATTCCGAGCATTTCTCTATCACCTTATTGGTAGTATGAATATGGTCTGTTGTTGAGAAGCCTGTACGAAATCCTGCCTGGTCCTTTGGTTGATTGAACTCTAATGTCGTATTAATTCTGTTAGCCATTACTTTTGTAAATAGCTTGTAGACAACGGACAGTAAGCTGATGGGCCTGTAATTTTTCAGGTCCTTGACGTCCCCTTTCTTATGGATCAAGATGATGTTGGCATTCTTCCAAGAATCTGGTATCGTCTTCGTCGAGAGATGTATGCATTAAGGGACAAGGAAGGCAAGGTCACAACCAATATGGATAGAATAGTTGAGGTAGCGGAAGAGTTCTACAGAGATCTGTACAGCAGCCGAGACAGTCAGGATGATAATGTAAGAAGCAATAATAGCCCGGAGGAATCTGACATCCCACCAGTATTGACAGGAGAAGTAAAGAAAGCCCTAAAGGGAATGCAAAGAGGCAAAGCCGCTGGTGAGGATCAGGTAACATCAGACCTGTTGAAAGACGGTGGAGAGATTGTGTTAGAAAAACTGGCCACCCTGTATACCCATATTGTATCATGACTTAAATAGTGTTTATGCTTGCGCTCCAGGAACGAAGCATTTTAGCAAACTGTCCGACCACTGGACTATACAGTCGGAAGCGTCATGGCAGACTTATTGCTGCAGTCTCGGCAGATGACCTTGAATGTCTTTCTGTAATGCAATGACTAGTACAGTCGAACTTTCCAAAGTCAGCCCGATGCTTCCCTATTGTAGAGAAACTCTTTGCAAACCTTTCGCAGGTCGTATTTCTTGTGTGACTCTAAGAACTCTGGGCCATGTGAGGTCTTGGAGCCTTTACTACTGGAATTTCACACGCCGTAAGGAGGCAAATAATTGTTACTTGCTCGTTCGAAAAGTCCGCATGCAGAAGCTATGTAAACAAAATATTATCTGTGTTTTGATAACCCACTGTTATTTGTGTTCGCGAAGCTGGTAGAAATCAATCTGTCCCCAACTGAGGCATTCGTGATAAGATCGTGGTGTTGGTATGCGTACAACCGTATAGTAGTTTGATTAATACATATTCTAAGTGTCTACCTTCTCACGAACGACTCTGCAAAATGTGGCATGTTATAGGTGAATGGGACTCACAACATATTGTTCGCAGTCTTGTTGGGTAAATCCGAATAATTTCTCAGATGCACTTCGACATTTTTTATTCAAGCTTAATTGCTAAAACTTCCCATTTTCGTCTATGGCACAGGGTAAATTTTGGAAAAGTTCCCAGAATATGTGTGTGTGTGTGTGTGCGTGCGTGCGTGCGTGCGTGCGTGTGTGTGTGTGTGTGTGTGTGTGTGTGTGTGTGTGTGTGTGTGTGTGTGTGTGTGTGTGTGTGTGTGTGTGTGTGTGTGTGTGTGTGTGTGTGTGTGTGTGTGTTTAAAAAGTCATTTTGACCTAGTTTTGTAAATGTTATTTCTTACGTAGTTTTTTACTCTTGAAATAGAAAAATAAACGATGAATATATGTGTACACGCGTTGGATTGACGATGCCGATGGGTTTATCCAGCGTATCCACGAAATCGATCTCAGTGGTCTGAGTAGCCACTACCTCTGTGGCCATACAGCCACTGAGGTGTCACGGATGTATGTTTCACATTGAAGCTATACTGCATAGTAGCTCTTGCAAATCAACAAGTCTGAGGTTTCGTTCGCAAACTAGCGCGGCGACACAATTACTTTTCTTTAATATGTGCATGTCGGATGGATGTCTTACTAAAAACATTGGTGCGTGTAGCCGTTGTTCTGTGCAGTATGGTCGTGAAATTAAGAATAATAAGCATATTGTATCAGAAAGTGAATGAAGTTCCACATGCTATACTCTGATGTGTCCTTCTATTATAGCAACGTTCGCATGCTTGTGCACGTCTTGGGCTTTGCATAAACCCTTCTTTTTTAGCGCTTCTATATGCCTCCTCATTTCCTGCATTGAAGGGTATATTTACATGTAATAAATGTAACTAACTGAGAAGAATAGACAAATGGGGTTAACTTTTGTTGAAGGAAATTTGGAGGAAGTATGCGGAGGTGACAAGCTTTCGGATGGCTCTGATGGTTGTTGGCATCTTCGAATCGGCCCACATTTATCAAATATATTGGTCACTTTATCGCTGATGGCCTGAAGGAGTTCTCAACCAGATATCCTCCGTTCTCGTAAAGCTTTCCATACTGTATTTCGCCATGCACGTGTCACTGGTCTCCAGAGCAACACAGCAAGAAAATTTCTGCACATTTCATTAAGCAAGAGTTGCATACCTTTTCCTTATACAGCCTACTACGGAAGGTGTTGAGGTCGTACACATTTCGCTCTCTTACTGCACCGACTACAAGACTGTGAGCTCGACATGGCTTGAAAGAATTCCTTACTTCTGGTTTGTAAGCACGCGGCCAAACATGAGCCCATATGCACGCACAACAAATGTTATAACTTTTCGTATGAATAACTACAGTCAGCGGTTATGTTAAACGTTCTGTGATGGGTGAATCACCCATAGCGAAGCACACTAGCTTGTGATTTATAGTTACACACCTAAGGCGCGACTCCCTCAAAATGTCACCCCCCCACACCCTTCCCAATCCTACGAACAATCTTTCTTTCCCTCATACTCTTCCCGGAATGCTTGAGCCAGCGGAACTTTACTTTTGGGATATAGAATTACCTCTGGTGGCAGTCGAAGCAAAAATTGCAAAGCTGAGAAAAATTGCATCAGAAAGATTGCCCGGCTGTATTTGAAATTGTTCAAACAACGTAATGTATAACTCAATTTGACCAATCAAACGGTGATTTATATGTGCGAATAATCCGAACTATGGATCCAATAATTTAGAATTTATGAAATTCGGGTGTCGTTACATAATATCAGTTTTCCTGGCTTTGCGCAGGCGCAAGACTATACGTACCTTTTTTTTTTTTTGAAATATCATTTGCACTTGTACGCTTCGGCTGGCATATTAAGAAAAAGCTTATACTATAACTTGCGATCGAAGCCAACTCTTCCACTAAACAAAATAATCAAAAGCATTTTAAAGCTACTGCATTTTCAAATGTGAACTTCAACCATTAGAGCTGCTGAAATTAACCGTTGGGTACCTTGTCCGTCCCAGCTCAAAGAATAGATAGAATGAAGCTACCTGCCCTCCACCTCTCTCCCCAATTACCCAATACTCGCAAATTTTAATATCACCGCCGGAAATGTGAAACTGGGAGCCATTGATGCATGTTAGGTGTGATTATACACTGATAGGCAATACGATTATTCTTGCTCAAACCCAGCCAAACATGATCTGGGAGATCCTACTAAATAAAAAAAGAAGGCCAGGTAACCCCAAATTGTGCTTACGACCGACAGATTTAGGGAACCTGCGGTCCTTTGATGGCCATTCTTACAATGTAATAAAATGGCATATACCTCTCATAGTAATGGCTTACGGGCATGGAATAAGGTATAGCTTTTCTTTATTTATTATTTTTTTTTGCAAGACCAATTCTTTGTGAACGATTTCTGTTATCTATATCAACTGTATTTGCGTAGCAAACTCATCGCGGATTGCTTCAACGGCAGCCTTTGTATTTAAAGGCGTCAACAAAGTTCAGTCTGTCTTCATGGTGCATTTAAATCCCTCCTGTAAGTCACTTAGCGATGTTTGTCTACGATAATCCCGGTAAAGCTGATTGCGCGCGTGTGTCTTTCATGTAATCGTCAATAGCCACCTCATAGCCCTTTAGACGGGTATTAGTTCTTTTAAACAATCTACATCTTACAGCGATAAGATCCAAAGTATGATTTATCTTAATTGGCTGTTACCTTTTGATTTGCGCTCGGATGTTCAATTTCTCATCGCGTAAATCAGGTTTGCAGCAGTGATAAAGCGGATGAATGAGAGGTTTGGGTCGGCACCCACCCATTTCGTACGAGTTGCATGAAATCATCGGAGTCGCGGGCATGGTCTGGACAAAATATGACCTGAAATTTATTCGCGAGATATCGCGTTTACGCGGGTGGAGTGCATGTAACGCTGTCCTTTGGGCGACTGTCTACGCCAAATGGCGTTGCTGTTTTCATTACTCTGGCAGCCGCTTCTGAAACGCCACTCGTATCAAGGCTTTGCTGCTTTAATGCGAATGTCTTAGCGCGACTAAGCATCGGAACTTAAGTGCGCACTTTACAGGTGGCGTGCAGGCGGCGGACAGAGAAGCATGGGGAGCCTCAGAGATGAGATGGAAGATCCGCAGTCACGAGTGCTAAGGCACGCCTCGTGGAGTTGCACCCGGCGTGGATGGCCGTTGCTTGAAGGAAACGGTGACCCAACACGATATGGTTCCACTTGGCGGCCATCGAGTTTCCATGATGAGCCGTAAAATAGAAGACGATGTAGGTTGTTTACGCGGCGTCCCTCTAAATGGAAGCCCAGCCCAGTTTGGCCAATTTCAGTCGACACTGCGGCCCAGTGCGTGGTGTGTCCTGGGGCGAGATTCCTCTCTAATGCACTTCTCACGGATCCATTTACCAAAGTTGCCGCTGCGGCACGCAATGCGAACGCATTGCAATGGATTCGGTCGCGGTCATGCGCGGTCGACCACGGAGAATTCTGCCTCTGGGAGCAGGATCGCTACGAAATTGAAGATCCTGCGCTATAGTATCGCAACTGGAACGTAAACGAAGTGGTGACCGGCCAGTTTCCGCTCAACTGAACACAGACCCCTTGACAAACTGCTTCAGGCCACGCCGTTAAGGCACACACGGTACGATATTTCCTAACAAAGAAGCTATGACGTGTAGCTATTCTCTTTTGCGTGCCTGCCGAGATAACAACATTAATAAAAGAGACTCACTTTCGACATCCTTCTCCAGCAAAGGGATTGTCTGCGGATTGAGGACTAAGTAGAGACGGATGGCAGGGATATAGAAAAAAAATGAAGGGGTTTCAACATGCGTTCGGACTTACGTCAACATTTAAGCTCAGTAAAGGGTACACTGGCTTAACCTACTCCGCACATAACACTCTCGCCGCGTGTCAACGCTCTCACCACGTGACGTAGTCGGAATAGTTAGTGTTCGTAATATAGCGGTCAAACCTCAAATATGCTTCACGGGCGACTGATGGTTCGAGTGTTCGACATTGTCACAACTCGTAGTGTACATTGCGGTCATATAGTTACCGAACTTTCTCATAAAATACTTGTGGAATGCCGCTCTTTTATGTCGTTGTTAGCTTTATTGGGCGCTGTAATTCCTATTCTGCATTATATACCCTCGGCCAGTTTCTTCCAAGTTTTTTGATACACTGAGAAATGCCATAGGGCTCAAGAACATCATTGCGCTTCAGAAGATCTGTGCCTTCTCTTTCGCGCAGTGCCAGCATACACCCTGGACTGTGTGGCGTTCACAGTCCAAGGTGCGTTTTCTGCACGGAAACACGTAAAAACTGCGTGGCTCAGGTGACATAACAAACACCGCTTCATTTCGTTAGCCGGAATAATCGGTGATCGCCGACTCCCCAAACACGGGGACGGCGCGTTTTGCACATTCAGTGCGCGCATTATTGTTTAGCGTGGATGTTAAAGCGTCTTCGCCTGCAGCACGTGGGGCCAACTCACCTTCGCATGAACAGGATCCGGGCAGTGTCGTAATCCACAGTGGTTGGCACTTCTCGCGGTTGGACAACCGAGGCTCGCGGCGGCGATAGAGCAGGCGGCGTGACCCGAAGGCTGGTCGGCGGCTTGCAGGCGCAGAACGGCGTGCGCGCTTCGCTGGTCGCCTAGTGTGCTGCCGAAGCCGTTGTCCGACAAGGGGAGTCGTTCCACTTTGCGCCGGTGCGCCACCGCCGTCGGGGGGGAGGCGAGCAGCCGCGAGGGGGGGACCGGTATAAAACGGCCAGCGCGGGTAGTGCGAGGGGCACTCTCCCCCCCCGTACCCCCCCGCCAACATCAGCCGAGGTGTAGCAGGCGAGGGGGGCAGAGAGGGGAAAGGCGGCCCCTGCTAGTTCTCGTTCCGGACCTCCGGAGCCACTTTTGGGCCAGAGAGGGCGCGAGCTTTTGGAAAGCAAGATGCGCAGGTGATCGCCGTTTCTAGAGCACGCACTCGGAGGCTTTTGCATATCGCCGACCAGCCGGGCGCGCGCGCGTGCGTGAGTCGTCGCACAGTGTGTCGCGGGCGCACCTCCTTCGTCTCGTTCTTGCAGGAATGTTCCCTTGTCGTCGCCTCTGCTACTTCTCCGCTAGCTCAGGCGAACTAACCAAGCGTGGAAGCAGCGCAGTGTTTCCCTTCTCCTGTGCGTGTGTCCGCGCGGGCATCATCATCAGAAGAAAGAAAGTAACAGTGTCATTTAAAAATGAAATCACTGCTTCTCATCTCCCCTTTCTGCAGGCACAAAACGCTGAGAAGTCCTTTGCTTTTTTCAGTATCATATCCGCCAGATAGAGTTCGCTTGTATTCTGTAAATGCATGTGTGAACATCAAGTGAATTTTTTTTTATTATTTACGTGACTGGCACAAATGTAACCTGGGGAACAAAATATACATAGTCACTACACCGCTCACACTTTTCTCTTGTTACCAAGAGACGAGTGTTACCAGCTCCTCGATGTAGGGTTGCAAACACCCCGCTGGCATACATGAGGCTGTCTGTAAACTCCACCTGGCAAGCGCAAGCGAGCTTACAGAAAAAAGAGGAAAAAAAGGATATTGAAAATTGTTGGAAATTGTTATATTTACAGCTTTAGCAATGAAGTGAGGTGGTATCGACACAGGACGGGATATAAGAAATCATTTCATTCATTCCTTTCGTCCATCTATTGTCGCGTAAAACGTGCATTGGGCAGTTACGAATGTTTTCTGATGTAGCGACGCGGATCTCGGGTTTGGCTATGCACACCGTCTTAGTAAGATTCATAGAAACGAGCTCCAGTGACACTCAGGTTGGGCTGTTAGGGAATGCATCAATACGGAGAAAGTATTTGCACGCGTACGAGTCACGTAACGGCGGCTGTATAGCGCTCGTTCTTCGGGCTCTTCTGACGATGGAAAGCACGTGTTTGCCCCACAACGTAAACCGCTTGGTTAGAGCTGTGTTGCACGCGAAGAACTCGGCGGAAGTTCCGTGCGCTACCTTCAAGCTTTCAACTCGCTCCACGACAGCTGAGTGCGTTCCTATTATGCATAAAAGTGCATCGTTGCGTGAGGAAATGACCACGAGAGGAAGCGTGGTCTTTCCAGAGACGCAATGGGTGTTCACACATTTTTTGTATTTCTTTTTACATACAGAAGGTTCTTCCGTAATAAATAAATAAATAGAACAAAACCGGGCACAGGCCGTTTAGCTAAGGCACTTCTCCTCGGACCGCATAGTTTGTGCAGCAGCGAAATAGGGCAAATTAAATTAAAGTACAGCATAATCGTTGTTAAACTATACTACCCAAATTAGTTAAATGTCCTCCAACAGTATCGTGACCATAAGAGATACGTGCTCGCCCACACAAGGGCACACGTGATTCACCTACGTAGAAAGGTGGCTAGCAAAAAAAATAAAAATAAAGGGAAAAAGAGGGCGCGATTCACGGTGTTCTTGTTCAGTGCATGCGAAATAGATACAGTCAGCGAGACATGAGACGAAGATCAAATGAAAGGTGAATGTTGTCGTCCATTCAACAGCGCAGTGTACACAGCGAAGAGGATCATCCGTTTATTATTTCCCCGTGTTCTCGTTCGGCAGGTTATCACATATTCATTGGCAGGCAAAATGGTGAGTGCGCGTTGGTCTTGAGGAACTGGAGGCCCCTTCCGGGTGCCAGGTTGCTGTAGTAACCCATCTCGCCACTGGGTTGACCAGGATCACAAAGGCCGTTGCGGAAGGCATCTATTCCGCCCTTGCACTTATATGTCATGAAGCGGCACTGGTGGCGATACTTGAGCGACTCAATGTAATAGAGTGGGGCTCGACCATGGTCGCAGTCAATCTCTGCAATGGAGCGCACAAAATAGTGTAAGTGTGGAGATCACCGAAATACAGCGCATCGTGTAAGTACGCTAAGCTCCTTTTGTTGCCGGTATTACTATATGCTGCTGATGGTCATAGGAAGTTTCTGAAACTGCAATTAGTTGTGTAGGTGCACCGTACATGCCATTGGATACAGGTGTTTTAATTTTTAAAAGATGTCCGATGTAATTAGGGCTGTCCTTTGTCTAAAAAGAACATTCCGAAAAGTGACAAACTTCAAGCGCATGCAAGTAACTAAACATGTCACGACATCGCACGTCATGCGTTTACTTTCGCCTGGTGGTGGTTCGCCTAATCGACAAGAATTACAGTAGGCAGCAAATAGTGATCTTATATCTCTGCAGGAGCGGCTTGAGGCGACTGCAAATTTCCATCAATCGCGAGAAACACGCGATTTAAAACACTGAACATGGCCTTTACGGAAGTTAACGCAAACGTGAATCGCGAATTCTTTGGAAATAGCAGCTGACAGTCCGGAGTGTCATGAAGCATCATGCGCCGAGGACAGCCAGCATTGAATTGAGAATCGGTCCGGAGACTGCCTGATCCCTATAACATCTGAACTAAGGACAACTGTGCTCAAGTTGTGTCCGGGCTTAGATTTGTTCTTTAGACTAAGGGCTATATATAGTTCAAAACTGAGTTTACTTTACACTTAGCAAATTATCATTCTTGCAAGTTTTCAGCATATTTATGCATATACTGCAGGTATAAATTTCCAGTAAAATTTGGAGTTATAGAACGAAAATACTGAGGGAGTAGGAGGCTTGCCCAGGCAGACTGTATTTCTAGATTACATTGGCACTGCATTACCGCTGGACTAAATGTCCCGCGGCTCTTTTATTTTTCTACGTAACCGCCACGCACTGATTCTTCATTAATATGTCGTGACTTAGTTGCTAGCTTTAGTTTCAGAGATATGTCGTGACACAGTGCAAGAAAGCTACCTTCTATAGAGAAATCCCAAAATAACGATTGCTGGTGGTGGTTGGTGGATCACAAGCACCTTTGTGTGGAAGTAGCGTGGACGTTAAGCGAAAATCGCGCAAATGCGCTAGGCTGCACGACGCCAAAGCGAACAAATGCGTGGGCGAGGTACACCCACCGAAAAGGCCTCCACATCCGGGCTGATCTCTTCCGCCGTTTGGGTAGAAGTCGACGTGTCCGTAGGGCTTGCCCATGCCGAGAGACTTTTGAAGCACTGTCCAGCCTGAGCTTGTGTGGATGGCGTCGACAAAGACGGCATCCGTGCGCGACACATACACCTCGGACTGCTCGAAGAGCGGCCGCGCCGCATCCAGGGCTGCATGCACGCGCAGCGCATATGATATATGAGGGAACAAGAAGAGCGGCAGCAAAAGGAAACAAGCAGCTACATGTGTTCATTCCGAGGTCACGAGCTTGATTCCTGCTGTGGTGGCTTCATTTCTATCGTGCCGCAAATGGTGCCGTACAGAAACATCTTGGCGGCCTCACATGGGACCGCGGGTGGTCGCAGACAACAGAGAATAGCTCTCTATGGCATCTATCGCTATACAAGTGATCTCTCTCTCCCTCTCTTTTTTTTTCTTCTCTTTTTTGTCGGGATGTGAAAGTAAGAGCATTAGTGTTTCAATGTTGCATCGCTTGGTACTCGTGAGTATCGCAGAGTCGTTCCTGGCAACTACGGTCAATGGCGCCCTTGGGCGTGCTCAGAAACCTGAGGACGCTCCTGGTTTCTCATTTCGGCGTACACAGTCGCGGAACAGCAGCAGCAGGAAAACAGGCCCAATATAAGTTCGGAGAATCGTGGATCGTCATGTTTATACGACAACGGCTTGAGGCTATAGACTAAAGGTTATCGTTTAGATCTCGGTGGCGCTATTCCTGCAGAGCAGGATATTTACACCTTACACGGGAGTATCACTGCGTGGCGAATGTTCAAAACAGCAAAAAAGAAATGCCTATAAGCAAGGTGCAAGTTAAGGTTATTTCAGAGAAAAGTAGCACATACTGACACGAAAAGGAAAAAAGGTTAACAGGAAATGAACACACACTGTATATATATATATATATATATATATATATATATATATATATATATATATATATATATATATATATATATATGTGTGTGTGTGTGTGTGTGTGTGAGAGAGAGAGAGAGACGGCAGCGCGTTTGTTGGCGTGTCTGTTTCCTTGTATTTCATGCGCTCTGCAATTTCAGCATGAAAACAAATATGGGTCAATTGGCGTAGCGTCCACCAGGGCGAAAAAAATAGCGAGTGTGGATCCGCCTTTTTCATCTGCGTTTGCATTGCTGCCCCCCCAAAATACGATTGCAGTAAGATCGTTTGTAAAACTCTTGGTTGATTCTCGTTATATGATATACAAACCTAAAATTATCTTACGATCCACTGAATTCCATCTTAATTTAGGGCTTCAACGCCGTCCAGATTTACACATATGAACCACTCGCTTCCTTTGATGCATCTCTACGACCAACGCTGCACGCCGTCTGTGTCACCGTCCGTGTCAACGCTTCGTCATCAAGCGCTTCCGTCTGCATGTCCGAGTGCCTTCCTCTAGTTCGTGTTCACAAGCGTTACCCTTTTCAGAACGCTTCGCCGCTTTAGATGAGCATTCCCATCCTACAGGTTCGTTGCAGAAGTGCAATTACTGCGACTTCATAGTTCAAAAACTACTGAAAGCGAAAAGGACGCGTTTTAACGTACATCGGTTAGCGTAAAACACATTGCAGCGGAGCACGGTGTGCTTTATTATTTCCCAATGTAGCACAGGCGCAGTGCTACTGAGCGGCTCATTGCACGTGCTATACTCTGGCTGTTTCTCTTCAAGAGCGCAAGCTCTAGCTCATTCCCACAATACTTCGTACAATTCACACATGACATCTTGCGAAATTTCGCCCATGGTCTATTCGGCCTTTGCAGCAAATGCTTATATGATGGAGTCACATGAATTTCTTTAATCGCGTGGTGAGAAGGGTATGGCGCGTCGTCAAGGGATGCGCGTCTTACCCGAAATTCTTGCTAGCTTTGTTCCGGTCTGTTTCTTGTAGTGACGGCCCGCGAAGCCGCACACTTGGGCGCCCAGGCTGAAGCCGACAAGGTGCACATTGGCGGCCGTCACGTTTCCGCCAAATTTTCGGGACAGCTTCTGCACAAGCAGGGATATCTGCCGGCCCACCAGGGCCGTGTTGCCCACAGCTGTCAGGTACAAGGGCGACCGGCAGCCACGACCCCAGTCTACGATCACCACATTGCAGTCTTTCTGCATTCACCAAGCGAGCAGAAATCACAGTGCAGGGTCCATAAGTAGGCCGAAAAGGCTTCTGAAGGTGAATCATGGTCTTTGTTCTAAAGGACAAAAGACTGATTGAGAAGGCTTTATAAAATTTTAGGAAGCTATGTGTGCTCTTGCCACAACAAGAACGTCGACTATTCAGAACTTCATTGTCACTGGCTATGTTCGCTCCATAATATTTTAAAATTTTCAAAATAATCATGTGCATGAGCTACACAGGCATGACTGGTGTAAAGCACTGTCTTCGCTAGGCACCCCATGCGCTTGGTCACCATGTGTAAGCGTAACCGTGAAACAAGCAGTATCTCAGAATCGGCGTCCATATTTTACTGATCTTGGAGATCGGTATAGACATGTTGGATGGAATCCTGGCCCCAAATCTTATTCAGAAATAACCCGTATAGGAGATATGGGAAAGGTTTTCTGTTCAGTGGTAACACTTGTTGACAATGTGCATGGTGAAATTATATCGGTCGGGAAACTTGGAACGAAAAGTGGTCGAAAACCTATTGCCGCAGACATCAACGCCCGCCGTACGATTGAAGCGCTACTATGTGAGGAGGGGACAAATAAAGAAAACCAAAAAACTCGAGACAATCTTTTTTCAAATACTCATAATTTTATATATGCCAATGTAAACTAGAAATTTACTTTACGGTTTATCTGACACTTGGCTAAATGGTTGAATGCCTCATTTTTTGGTCGAGTGCCATAAATGGGGGGGCGTATGCAGGCAGTCTGCTATCAGGGCTTGTGTTTAGTTCGGCGCATTGCCGGGTCAATGAGGCATCGCTCAGTTTTGCGCGGCGGTTTCGTGCGTACCTTCCGTAGTTTATTTATTTGCTTATGTGCTGTTTACTGGCGTGACATTTCAGAGCTGAACTAGCTCACAAAATGTGTAGATAGCCACTCCTGTGACTGCCGACTGCCTTCGCTGGCGCACGGCCGACGTGCCCTCGCCTTTCGTGACGGTGAATGCGACCCGCTAAGCAAAGAAACGCTGTACTCTAAGGTTGTCAAAGTTATATTCTCAAGGCTGCTGTCTCGCTGCAATGGTTTTCCACGATTGGGCAACGTGAGTTTTCGAACTATTGTGCTATTGTTCTAGTGAATAATTGTATCACCATTTCTTCATCTGCAAAGTTTTTGGTGTATATTGCAAGTACATTATTTGGCTAACAAAACGACCTTGCTTCCTCACTCTTTCTCGTTGATCTTTTCTTTCGCGCACGCAATTGGCGAGCCATAAAGGCGCAATAAAATCGTGTATTTATCAAAAGGCATGTAAAAGGCCAGCAGTTAAGAAAAAAAAGACGGCAGATCCCACGCACTGTGGGAATCGATGTAATGCGAAGCAGCCAGGAAGGAGCAAATCATGCTTTACATAATTTGCATGTCATGTTTTACATTTTACGACCTGTCATTTGTGTTCGTCATACAGTCACGTCGCGATATACCAATTTTGGTGTATGTCAAGCTAGCGAACTGGACGCAAGCGCACCATGAGCGTGGCATGTAAATGGCATTGTAGATGACATGCATGCCAAGATTTTCATGTTACCACCTGCCACTTATGTTCGTTATGCAGTCATGTCACTCAATACCAAATTTGGTGTATATCAAGCTAACGAAACGGCCACGAGCGCGCCATGAGCGTGGAATGCAAGTCATGTCGCTCATGACATGTCATGATTTCCATATTACCACGTGTCATTTATGTTCGTCATACAGTCATGTCACTCAATGCCAAATTTGGTGTATATCAAGCTAACGAAACGGCCGCGAGCGTGCCATGAGCGTGGAATGCTAGTCATGTCGCTCATGAAGTCATGATTTCCATATTACCACTTGTCATTTATGTTCGTCATACAGTCATGTCACTCAATACCAAATTTGGTGTATGTCAAGCTAACGAAACGGCCGCGAGCGCGCCATGAGCGTGACATGTAAATCATACTTTTCATGACAAGTTAGTCATGATTTTCATGATATGACCAGCCATTTATGTTCGTCATACAGTCATGTTATGCCATACCAAATTTGGTATAAATCCCATTAACGATACGGCCAGGAGAGCACAAAGTCCTAGGCGGCTAGATAGATAGATAGATAGATAGATAGATAGATAGATAGATAGATAGATAGATAGATAGATAGATAGATAGATAGATAGATAGATAGATAGATAGATAGATAGATAGATAGATAGATAGATAGATAGATAGATAGATAGATAGATACGCTCAAAGTCGCCGAAGTTCGCTAAGAAATGCTTCGCATTTAAAATTTTAATTTCGCGCCATGTAGGGCAAAAGCACGACGTCGCTACCGCTTCCGGTTGTGACGTCATATTTTATTTTTTTTTATTTTTATTTTTATTTTTTTTTGCAGTTAGTTGTCCCCTTCATACGTAGATGGCGACGGTGGCAACGAGCCGCCAACTACTGGATACATGGGCTTCTATGGAAGTTACGCTACCAGTTTACATATTCCTTGCAATGTGTACGAACTAACTGCCTCCACCCCCCCATCCCCGCTCTTATTTTTTTCCCTGACGCGGCCCTTGCGGGACTCAATTTTGTGACAGCGGTCCGCTGCCTGGGATGAGTTTGAGAACCCCTGCTCTAGGCTGACGAAAATAAGCAAGACTTTAAATGCAAATAACCGCGAACGCACACAGCAACTCATGAAATATACAGTGCAGCAAGTATGGAGAACCAGTTACTGTCAATAGGGTAGTTATACGGCAGTTTTAGTGTGTAACTGAAGTATTCTGGCACCATCAAATAGAGGAACGAGAAAAATGACCCGACCGTTATCACCAACCCAGCACGATTTGCTACAAACTATTACACGAAGCGACTTTATTTCCAAAATAGAGTGTAAGCTCTACCTAACTGGTAACACAAATGTATATACAAAGAAAACCCCCAGCTATAGCTTACCGCCGGGTGAATGACTTTATTTTTAATTTCATGAACGTTCCTCCACCTCGTGCACTTCGGCAGAATTGATTTTCCTTATTGACATAATGTATTGTTTATTTTTTTTGGGACGTAAAACCCCAGATATTAATTAATTATTAATGTATTGTTTATTTGTGAAGACCACTCTGAAAGAACAAGCAACGTGCCTTGGGTATTGCTGTCCACAGTATGCGACGGTCACGCACCCTCGCCTTGCCTTGCGGTCCTAGTGTTGCGTAGGCTATGCTTAATTTTTAAGCATAGCCCCCCCCCCCCCCACACACACGCACACACGCACGCACGCACGCGCACATGCGCACACGCACACACACACACTGCGCAAGAATGGTCAGCTTTGCAACCACTACCGTGTGGATTGGTAACATAAATAGTGGTTGGCGCACTGATTATATGCAGTTGTCTATATTTTTAGGAGGTCGTGTTAGTTTGTTAGTTCAAGAACTCTTACGTGCGGGTACAGTGCAATACAGAGCAACAAAAAGGCGCACGTGCGCAGACAGGCGCACGCTTACAGGCATTAATTTAGGTTAACGGCGTTAGCGAAAAGAAAAGAAGGCAGTGAGCATACGAACACTGAAACGAGGGCTGTCTGGCATACCTCCTGCAGCAGAGCCTCCTTGAGTTCGTGGAGCCAGCTGCTGTTGACATTTTGTGTGTAGCCATGTGCGAGGATGATGAGATCCTTAAGTTCTTGGAAAAATGGCTTCCCGTCTCGCCGCAGAAATCTCGTTCGCAATCTCCGGCCGCTCGTGTTGTTACGAGAGTAGATGTAGAACTTAGTCCTCACGTACCTGGGCCGCCTGGGGAGCGAGAGCGGATGCGTCAGCCGGTACTTGTCATCCTTGCGGAAACATCCCACACCTTTGTAGCAGCGCATGTCTTTGATCAGCGAAATGGACTTGAGCGTAAACTTGAGGGGCCATATCTGTGCAAGGAATGAGCAGAAATACAAATAACGAACACGAGCACAGGAGGGTGTTTGTTCTAACAAAAAGACTATACATAGCGGGGTGTAATTTATTACGCGTTTATTATTTAAGTGGTTATTAGGTCTGCAAGAACTATAGCTATAGAAAGAAGCTGCTAATAAGTTAAACATGCGCTTCGTGCCTAATTTCATTCCTCTCCTTAGATTATTAGTTTTAGTGAACGTTGGCCTCTGCAAACAAGTTTTAGTCATATGCGCTTTCCCTTCCTCGCAGACAGTAATTCGAGTCAAGGCCATGCTGGACCGTGAAAGGAGGGTGAGCGCGTCCGATGCGCGGCTCCGATGCTGGTCGGATAACGAGTCGGATAATGCTTGGGACGCTTTATCCGAATGTTGTAGGTTCGATCCCTCCAGGCGGCAAAGTTAGTTTTAATTCCTTTTCATATATGTCAGAACTGCGACACTAAAGTTAAAGACTGCAATTAATGTCCCCTATACTTCCCTTGGCTTCGTTGTTTGTTCGTTTAATTAAGTTCTGTCTAATAAAGAAACGAGCCCTTGTTCCAATCCCCTTCTTTCGTTAACTTGCACGTAATGGATTTCAAAGCATTTTTTAGTACTGTGGCCACGCCAGCTCAATAAAACGTTTTGAAATTTGGTTTAAATCATCACGGGGATCACACCTGTATGTACACATACAAGTGTGATCCCCGTAATGATATCGCGGTTGCAATCTTTGACATAAGTACCGAGCAAGGACTACGGAGTCGGCAATATCTCTGCGCACCCGTTCGCGCTTCAGGCAGCCGTAAGCGTCGTGTACGTGGACTTGTGGCCGATCGTCGACGCCTCGAAAATTTGCGAATTACTTGTCTCACGGGCGAGTTTTTTCATGCGGCATCAGTGGAGGCATAAACGGCTCCTAAAGCCGAGAGAAGTGGCTTGGTACGTGAGCCTGCGAGTAAAGTTGTAGTAGGACTGAAAGGGGGGGCGAGTTGGAACTTATCCATCGTTGGGTAGCGCACAAATTGACAAAACACAAAACAAGAAGACAGAACAAGCGCTGGACGCAAGATTACAACCGATCAATGAAACGGATTTCTTGTTCTGATAATGAAACTCATGGCTGACTAATGCAATTGCTATCACACTTCGCCATGTGGTATGCCTAAGCTATCTCACGTGCGCGTTGATTATGATGGCAATTGATGATTTAGGTTTGCGCAAACGAAGGCGTGCCACCGCAATCACGGCAATGGCTGGCGAGGTGAGACGAAACCCCACCCTTCAAAGAACTGTCATGCTCACGCAGCCTGCTCATGTCCATGACGCACCCTAACAATATTAACACATCTGGCAGTCTGTCCGATGTAGACACTGCCGCACGTGCAAAGTATTCTATTAACCACCCCGGTGGAACACGCGGTGTACTTCTTAACGTGCTTGACTGAGCAAGCGTTAGCAACAGCCCTTGCACCCCCCCCCCCCCCCTTGCACGTCTTTCAATCTTGCCACATAGGCTGCCCAATTTATTTCCACCCGAAAAAACAACGTCAACCCCATACTGCCCCGCGAGTTTCTTTAATCTATGTGAAATGGATGTACGGTTGCGCTCAATATGAGTTGCAACACGCTGCCTGTGCTCGAAATGGCGCCAACACTGCAAAGCGGCACCTACATAGAAAAAAAATTGGTGAAATAAACACTCTCAGTTAGCGATACTTTCTGAACCAATTTAACGTTTGTCGGTGTCATTGTTCAGGCTTGGGGTCACTTTAACCACAGCCCGCGTGTTGCAACTCATATCGAGCGCGACTGTACATACATAGGGAATCATGGCAATTTGCTTTCGCTCACATTGTGAAGTTGCTGGCTGGTTGGCAGACTGCGCATTAGTTTTCATTCTCTTTAGCAAACGGTCAGATGCAGAAACCAGAAAGGCAGAGGGAAAACAAGCCGTCTTTAGGCGATCACACTGATTCCGGAAGCTTTCCTCTGTGGCATGAAAACAAGATTTTGAGATTGCTGAGTACAGACATGATGTGACAATACCATTTTTAACCAGTTTTGAATGGGCAGGTTTGAAGTTTAGGAAGGGCTTTACCGATCTGGGAGCGTAGATCCCAGATCGCTTGTCCTGTCCTCTTCTTTTGTTTTTTGTCAATTTGTGCGCTACCCAACGATGGAGTAAAGTTGCGGCGGATAGCTCCGTCGTCGTGACATAAGTAAGCTTGTTAGGGCGCTCTAACTCCCAGTAGATACAAGTTGCACCGTTTCTTTAATTCTTCCGTACGGTAACCCACTTACAGACGCAACGAAGGTCGCGTGTAAGTGAACCAGATGGAATTACCGACACAGACAAACTCCGAAAGCAAGCATGGTTTGTACACCTGAAACGAGATGGTGAGGACAGACGTGATGTTTGTTGGGGTTGTCCATGCGCGCTAACCACAAACGCCGGCACTGCTCCGATAGATCCTTCATGTTGTCACACTCGTTAAGGCACACCTTCGGCGTCTTGAAGACACTGCAACCATCTTTCTCAGACTGCAACTTCTTTGCCTTACTTTGGGTACAACTGCTACAGCCCACAACCACACAGTGCACCATCATGCCAGCACCATTCGAGCAAGAGCTGCTGCCGCGCGTGCTTCCCCGATCGCTGGCTCGACTGACTATGACAACAAAATGACCGCCTACCCCGCCGCCGCCGTTCGTGCCATATACCCGTTGATACAACACATTCATTTGGTTCAGATGTAGTCACTTACTGCAAGCGCGGTTGTTTAGCCCAGTGGGTAAAAAAACTGCTTCTGAGCGTGGGGTCGTCTCTTCGAAACCCATCACCGGCAACGTTTTTAGATGCGAAGCATCTTATGCTCGGGGCTATGTCCGTCCTTCCCGCGTCCCCCGTCCGGCCACTTTCATGAAGTAGGGAAGCAGCCACTATGCGAACCAGAACACTGTAGTACAATAGGGCCGTCAACCACCATTACAGTCACAAGAGTCATGGCCGAGAGCACTGAGTGGCTGCTTAGCGATGGCTAGGCAGGTGGTGGGTGCAAGCAAAGAATAACGCGCACTGCCGGTGGTGTCTGTCGCCCATGCTGACTCCATTCCTTGATCTTGCTTGCATGTGCTTGTGGGGGGCTTTCTCCATCCCTCCTTCCCACGTCGCGCGTCCCACAGCCCCTCTCTCTCCTCTCCTACGCTCCCGCCCTTTCTCTCCTCTAGGAATCCTCTACTCTACGGAGCGGCGGCCGCGTCCCGTTGACTCCATTCCTTGATCTTGCTTGCACGGGTTTCGTCCGTCCCTCGTTCCCGCGTCGGGTGTCCCACAGCCCCCTCTCTCTCCTCTCCTACGCTCCCGCCCTTTCTCTCCTCTAGGAATCCTCTACTCTACGGAGCGGCGCCCGCGTCCCGTTGACGCCATTCCTTGATCTTGCTTGCACGTGCTTGTGGGGGCTTTGTCCGTCCCTCCTTCCCGCGTCCCACACCTCCTCTCCTACGCTCCCGCCCTTTCTCTCCTCTAGGAAGTCCTCTACTCTACGGAGCGGCGGCCGCGTCCCGTTGACTCCATTCCTTGATCTTGCTTGCACGGGCTTTGTCCGTCCCTCGTTCCCGCGTCGGGTGTCCCACAGCCCCTCCCCTCTCTCCTCTTCTACGCTCCCGCCCTTTTTCTCCTCTAGGAATCCTCTACTGTCCGCCTCGGTGGAACAGTGGCTAGGGTGCTCGGCTGATAACCCGAAGGTCGCGGGTTCGCTCCAGGCCGTGGCGTTCGCATTTCGATGGAGGCGAAATGGTAGAGGCGCGTGTACTGTGCGATGTCAGTGCACGTTAAAGAACACCAGATGGTCAAAATTTCCGGATCCCTCCACTACGGCGTCTCTCATAATCATATGGTGGTTTTGGGACGTTAAACCCCAGATATTATTATTATAGGAACCTCTACTCTACGGAGCGGCGCCCGCGTCCCGTTGACGCCATTCCTTGATCTTGCTTGCACGGGCTTTGTCCGTCCCTCCTTCCCGCGTCCCACACCTCCTCTCCTACGCTCCCGCCCCTTCTCTCCTCTAGGGAATCCTCTACTCTACGGAGTGGCGCCCGCGTCCCGTTGACTTCATCCCTTGATCTTGCTTGCATGTGCTTGCGGAGGCTTCCTCCGTCCCGCGTCCCACACCCCCCACAGCGCATGCGCGTACCCTCCCCCTCTCTCTCTCCTCTCCTACGCCCCCCCCCTCGTCCTCTCCTCTAGGAATCCTCTACTCTAGGGAGCAGCGCGCACGACAGGCGGTTCGACAGCTGCATACTCCGCTGGGGGGCGCCACGGTAGTTCCGTGGTATGAAAATGACGGATCATCACGCGCGCCTCATTCTCTCTCCTGTGCAGCGCCGCGATGAGGGCCGCTGCCGCGAATCGGGAGCGGCGACGTTTCTCCCGCTCAAGCCAGCCATCTCCCCGCTGCTTCGCATCCACACATGGTTCCCTTTAGCGGGAGATGGGAAATTTTTTTCCTGTCGATTCTACTTCATTTTGTACATTAATTTCTTTATAGCGATTCGTCTCACGTGACAGACGGATAGGCGGTTAGACGGGCGGACGGACGGACGAATATATTTCCTCGTTCGGTACGCATAGAAATGCTGACGCATTTAAAAAAGTGAGTTATATTCTGGAATTTGAAGGCCGGAACCATGATCTGAGTTTGACGCACGCAGTACTGGAAGGACAAGGATTCTTATGTGGGCTAGTTGGTTCATGAACATTGTGGCGAAACAGCGCAGACGGCGGGACGAAGAATATACAGGACACAGCGCTGACTATCAACTCAAGAGTTCATATCAAAAGTTGATAGTCAGCGCTGTCTCCTGTATATTCCTCGTCCCGTCGTCAGCGCTGTTTCGCGACAAGTATTGGAGGACTTCGGATTAATATTTACAGCCTGGGATTCTTTAAAGTGACCTAAATCTGAAAGCAGGGGTATTTCGCATTACGATCGCAGCAACAAAGTTAAAGCTCACTTCAAGCAATCCGCTACTTTTTACTGATCTACGCTCTACGTTTTCTGCAGAGTTATGCAGTTTGAACACAAAGCGATATTATCCACGAAACTTTCCGACATTGCTCAACCGTTACAGAATATTCGATGAAGAAAAAGTCAGGCTATAGTATTAACTGAAATTCGGCGCTTACTTTAAAGGCAATCGAATTTGTTCGAATCACCTTAATCTAGAGTAGAGCTCAGCCCAGGCCCGTGATGCTAAGCCCAGGCCCAGCCTATGCATGGGCGTACAAGGCCTAGGCCAGCCTGGACCCGTGGTTCCAGGCCCGGCCCGGGCTTTGGCATTCACTACTAAGCTTAGCCAGGGCCCGCGTGCGTACGAGCATGCCCGATCCGGGCACTCTGGCAGAAATTTGTTGATGACGAATGTTATTATTGGTGCCTAGACATTTGCACCTGGCGATCGCACGGAAAATCCGGTATACATGTATTGAAATGTTGCTACACTGACAACCGTATCTTAGCGATTAAACTGATTTGTTTCTAAGCCCTGGGACGCGTGTTCGATTTCCAGCAACGACGGCTCCATTTTGATGGGGGGTGAAATAGAAGGACTCAGATTTAGGTGCACGATAAAGAACTCCAGGAGGTCAAAATTCGACATGCAATGTGAATTTCGACATGCAATGTGAATAACATAATCAAGCTGTCCCTCACAATGTTTCTGGCTCTCCCAGATACAAGGGTCCTCCTTTCAACAGCGGAGCTGTTTAAGCTTGGCAAGCCCCCGTGTCGCCTCGACAAGAAACTGCCTAGCTGCGACGTCACCTCGTTGCCTAGCAACCACCTGGCACAGCTGCACATACCTCGCCCGTCTTAGTCACCGCTTTACATGACCATGTAACCACCAGTCACGTGACTAAAATCGCGCAGCACCAGGTACCAGCTATTCACATAACATCACGTAACATCACGTGACCGCTATTCACGTGACACGTTCCCGCCAAAACCGCGCAACAAGTAGTGATGGGACTAAAGTAACGTTACATCACGTAAAAGCTAGTCACGTGGCATGTTCCCGCCAAAAACCACGGAGCAGCTAGTCATGTGACATGCTCCCGTCACAACATTTGGTGACATTTTGTATTTCTAGCAAAACCTTGGCATCACTAGCAAAACTTAGAAGTTGGGTTGAACACCAGCTCCGCTGTTGGTTCCAGCCGTGCGCTACTAGTGCAAGCTGCGCATATTTTTTTTAGCGAAATAACAGAAAATGCGCCTCAAATAATACTCTGGGACAGAAAGACTGCACCCGAAAACAATACAATAACAATAGGACTTGGCGAAGGCCGGCGGAAGGCAAAAATCTGCATGTCGTTGTGCAAAAGCAGGAGGTTGTCCAGGTTTTTCGCCGTAAAGAAGATCCTCCTCTATTAGAATACGGTGTGCCCAGCGGCAGTAATATAGCGTTCGCTGTATACTGGCGCTCGTGTATGTTATGCAAAACACAGAGGTGTTTTCTGTATATTTAGTTGGAAACAATGTTCGTTTTAAATGCGAAGCATTTCTTAGCGAACTTCGGCGAGTTTGAGCGTATCTATCTAGCTATCTATCTATCTAGCCGCCTACGACTTTGTGCTCTCCCGGCCGTATCGTTAATGGGATTTACACCAAATTTGGTATGACATAACATGACTCTATGACGAATGTAAATGGCTGGTCATATCATGAAAATCATGAGTAACTTGTCATGAAAAGTATGATTTGCATGCGCTCATGGTGCGCTCGCGGCCGTTTTGTTAGCTTGATATACACCAAATTTGGTATTGAGTGACGTGACTGTATGACGAACATAAATGACAAGTGGTAATATGGAAATCATGACTTGTCATGTGCGACATGATTTGCATGCCGCGCTCATGGCGCGCTCGCGGCCGATTTCGTTAGCTTGATATACACCAAACTTGGTATTGAGTGACGTGACTGTATGACGAACATAAATGACAAGTGGTAATATGGAAATCATGACATATCATGAGCGACATGACTTGCATTCCACGCTCATGGCGAGCTCGCGGCCGTTTCGTTAGCTTGATATACACCAAATTTCGGATTGAGTGACGTGACTGTACTGACATGAATGACAAGTGGTAATATGGAAATCATGACATGTCATGAGCGACATGACTTGCATTCCACGCTCATGGCGCGCTCGCGGCTGTTTTGTTAGCTTGATATACACCAAATTTGGTATTGAGTGACATGACGCTGTATAACGAACATAAGTGGCAGGTGGTAACATGAAAATCTTGGCATGCGTGTCATCTACAACGCCATTTACATGCCACGCTCAACGTGCGCTTGCGTCCAGTTCGCTAGCTTCATACACCAAAATTGGTATTGCGCGACGTGACTGTATGACGGACATAAATGACACGTCCTAACATGTAAAACATGACATGTAAATTATGTAAAACAGGTTTGCTCGTTCCTGGCTGCTTCGCATTACGTCGATTCCCACAGTGCGTGGGATCTGCCGGCTTTTTGTTGTTGTTGCTGCTGCTGCTGTTGTTATGAAAAGGAGAAACTTAGAACTTAGTTTGTTTTTATGTTTTCTGCGCTAAGGTGCAATAAGAACCAGCTCTTTGCGCGCGTCCCTTCAACTTGGTATAGAACATCTTGGACCATGCAATGCATAACGTTCGCGTACGCTCGAAGGCCTGACGTATGCCGTTTAATAAGCGGGCCCGAGTACGTCCCGCGGCTTCAGTCTAGGGCCCAGCGAAGGGCTCTTCGGAAGGACCGGCCCTTGCAGTGCTCTACCTTCGCCACTATTTAAATCAGCACCTCAAGTCGTCAAGATTCAGCGATTATTTGTAGACTTGCTGCCCATATCATTCTGTGCGGGCCGTTAGTGCTGCGTGTTTCTGCCTTCTTTCTTTTTTTTAATTTTGCTACCCTGCCCATCTATGAGCAGAGTCGCAAACCAGACGCTCTTTTGCCTCCCTGTCTTTTCTCTCTTCAATCTCCCTCCCTCCATTGACCTCTCATTCCTCTCTCTATTTCTTGCAGTCTGACCTCATAATAAGCACGTAAGAAATAAACTTTGGCATATATTGGCGATGGAAAAATATTTATTTGTTACACTGTCGGAAAGTCAACCAAAAGCTTACTTGCCATTTTGAAATTTATTTCAAATGTTTTCAAAATTCATGCAATTCGTGGTCATGCATCATGCCTTGATATTGTTTAGCCATGTTAGGCTGCCTTGGTAATTATTGTCGAAAATTTTATGATATGCAACATGATATTATGGTATATAGTCACATATGCAGCAGCATGTACATACAAAGGCAGATAACATAAAAATAGGATGATTATGAGGGTGTGAATGGTGCGGCCAGAGCAGTGCATTGTTTTGAGATCTGTTATATCGAACGAGATATCTGAGAATATGCAAGAAGAAAAACAAAATTGAAACTTCCGTCAAAAGAACTGTTTATTTGTCACCGTGTATCTGTTTCAAACACACCTCCTCTGTTTCTTTCGACTGCCTTTACGCCTCCCTATCAGTTCCATATCGTGGTCCCGGTAAATGACTGTACTGTATGTTTAATACTGTTGTACGTAGTGATGATGATGTTATTTATGGTTTTGTGGCGCAAGAGCCATTTGTGGCCAAAGAGCGCCAAGCCAAAGTTAAATTCTGCAAACGATGAGCGCAATGACAATGGGTAAATGCAAGATGGCTGTAAAGTGGCCTAAAATACTGCGCACCAGCCAACGAACACACAGGCGAAGAAATATAGCACGACAGTTCTTTGTTTGTGCGTTTGTGTGCTGTTTGTTTACAATACAACTATACCAATTCGCAAACGTTACTGTTGCTATGCGCTTGGCAGTAAAAATGAGTGAACACAAAAGGCAAGGAGTGGTATATTGTTCCCACGTTTGCCCCGAAAAATTCTATGCTGTAGGCGTTCCGTCCCAGAGATTTAGCCGAGTCAGCTAAATTTTGTCCTGCGCCCGTCTTGCGAAAGACTATAGAGATCAATATTAAGTAAAGCCTTGGTATTCGTAAGTTCCGTCTGCGCAGTAGAAAAGAGGACACTTTTATCAAAAGACAATGCTAGTAAACTTAGTACAACAAATCGGTGCACTTCGATTTCTTATTCATGGGTATACATGAAGCACAAGAAAAGGGGAGGGGGTGGGAAGGGATCGGTGCTGGTCATGCGTCCGTACGTCTCAAATCAACTTGCCGTGCTTTTATAAATATTTCGATAACGAATGACCACATTCCATTCTGCGACAAGCAGCCAGTCGGCCCATAAAGAATTTTATGTTGTGTCCTGCTCCAAAACCGTCCAGATACAAGAAAATGACTTAAAATATTTCAAGTTGCATCCGCATGCGGGTGATCAGGTTTCAGCGTGAAATCCGTAGAAGTAATGTTTAAGCTTCATTTCTGTTTTTATCAATACTTTTCGACATAATTAACGAGAATATTGTCTTCAAGGAATTCTTTACCTATATAAGCTGATGTAGGTTTGCTGTTAAGTGTCTTTAAAAAACATATTCTGTCAAAATTGAAGCCATTGTGGTCGCATATTGCTCTGATGAGAGAGAGAGAATAAGTTTTTTTTTTAATACGAAACCCTGTCCGGGTACGCTAAAATATGCCCATGCTTGCTAAAGATGTTGCAACCGACTTACGCCATCCGTCTTCTCATCCTGCTTTTCTTCTCCTTTGCTTAGACTGGAGGTTTTAGTTTTGATCTGTGCCACGCTCGTGCACACTGCAAAAACGATGACTGCCACGGAGGCTTGAAAAGAGAGAAATTGGCAGCAGAGAAAGTTAGTAAACTTGTAGCCATACTTGCAAGACAAATGAATGTATTTCGAAACTGCAGTGCCAGCTATGCTGTTTCTTTTCTTGCGACATGGCTACCGTGCTGCACTAATTACACATTTCTGCGCTGTGTTCCCTGCCTTTCTTGTATTTCTTCTCTCTCTCTCTTCACTGTCATGAAATTCCAGAAACCGTCTTCTTGGTATACCTCCGCTGAAGCTAATGCTGAAAGTTGAACAGCGTACACGATCCGACTGCTGAAAACAGAACAGGTGAGCGCCAACCATATACCATCCGACTGTTTTGGGGGGGGATCTGTAGAAAATGGTTATTTAGGATATTACAGCTGTTGTCCAGAAGGCACTGTGCGTGTAATTGTCCTTTCCATCCGGCCTGTCTGTTGGCTCGCTTACGTTGGATGCGCTTCAAATGCATTTGACGTGTCTTTGTTCTTCACGGTAGGTAGTGTAGTTGCTGGTAAGAACTACTAACCTACCGCTACCTTCCAACGCAGTCAGAACTATTCTCAGTGCGGTTACTATTACTGCATTGAGTTCGTAGCTAATGAGGCTCCATATGTGCGGTGAACAATTTTCCACTGAACATGTTTCGCATAGAAACGCTCGTATGCTGTAAATAAGACGCTAGTGCGCTAGAAAAGTAAGAATTGCTGTCAAAACGCGTTCCACGTATCATAATGATACGCAGTCCTTAGGTTGGTGGGTGTTGAGCCTCATGCAAAATTTGACAGAGGATGAGCAATAGTTGGAAATTGTGAACACAAATTAAGAATCCGTTCATACATACGATTGTATTTGATCCTGTCCTTCGCTTTTGAAAGAGCTTTGTTTTATTCTAATGCGATTGCTCCCTCACGGGAGACAAAAACTTGGAGGATGCTTGAGCTTCGCCTTCAGGAGTAGAACGCGATAGCGTGATCGGGCCCCGTGCGCATTGTCTTCAACCATGACGCAAGGAAAATAACGTTTGTGCCGGTAACATTGGCCGTTTCAAACTATCCTAGAATGTCTATGGATGTAAGGTTGCTAAGTGCCTACTACGCTATAGTTCTTCCTTTTAACCACCCATTCCTTTTAACAATTGGCGAGATACCCACTACTCGTCCTTAAGTTTCCACGTGCACGTGCGCAGCTGCAAACTTTGTAATGGGTGGGCCGCTAAAACCACCCACTCGTTGCGCAATTCACTTGTTTTGATGCCTGGTGCGATTCTAGGATTATGCCACGCACGCAATATTACATGCGCTAAGGAGACTCCTTCCGCTACATGACATTCATGTAGTGTTTTCTTTCCATAGCAGTTTCAACAAATACCGTGGCTCTATGGTAGAACACCTCCTTGCCACGCAGACGTTCTAGGTTCGATCCTCACTCGGACCCGAACATTTTCATTATTTATTTTATTCGCATCTTTCTCGAATTTCCGGTCACGGACAAAATGATGATTTTTCTATCACAACCAATGGCTCCGACACCGACGCCGATGCCGGAATTTCTGCGAAACGAGCTCTTAACGCTATCGCGTTAAAAAAGGCTGGTGCATCGCGCGCGCGTGCACACACAAACATAGCACATGGGTGCACGGAGAAAGTCCCTTTGCAACGCGCTCAACAAGTTGGAAAACCGACCACTGTCACAAGAAGGACTTCTACACATCGACAGGAAAGTCGCAGAAAAAGGCCGTGCAACCGCTACTCCGCTTCTTGCGTTCCATCGGCGTTTCTGAACGGCTATAATGAGAACGCCCTTGCAATGTTTTTTTTTCTTTTAAATGCGAAGCATTTGTTAGCCAACCAAAGGCACTTTGAGAGCTTCTATCTATCTATCTATCTATCTATCTATCTATCTATCTATCTATCTATCTATCTATCTATCTATCTATCTATCTATCTATCTATCTATCTATCTATCTATCTATCTATCTATCTATCTATCTATCTATCTATCTATCTATCTATCTATCTATCTATCTATCTATCTATCTGCCTACGTCTGGGTGCTCTCGTGATCGCCTCCTTAGCTTGGTGTAGACCAAAATTGGCATGGGAGAGTAAGAGGGTTTGATGAATATGACTGTCTTGTCACGAACGAAAGAAGCGGGAATTTAACGGCTCGTTTTTCTTTTTGATAGACACAGCATTAATTGGAACTAACAGACAAGAACTAGAACTAACAGAAAGCCAAACAAAGGGAACATTTTTTAAGAGGGCACATTTTTGGGCAAGTTGGTGGTTCATTATGTGACACCAGCGCAAAAAAAGACACAAAGGACAAGGAAGAACTACAGACGAGCGCTCGTCTGTAGTTCTTCCTTGTCCTTTGTGTCTTTTTTTGCGCTGGTGTCACATAATGAGCCAAACAAAGTATAGGGGGGTGTTATTTTGTAGTAATTGTGATGCAAATGTGAAGAAAGTAAAGTAGACGAAAAGATAACTTGCCGCTAGCAGGTTCTTTGTCCCTGCTAATCCGTGATGACTTGTCTCTGCCAGCGGCAGTTTATCTTGTCGTCCACTTTACTTTTTAAATGCGAAGCATTTCTTAGCGAATTGTAGGTCCTTTGAGCGTTCCTATCTATCTATATAGCTATCTATCTATCTATCTATCTATCTATCTATCTAGCCGCCGACGTCTCGGGTGCTCTCGTGACCGCTTCCTTAACTTGGGGTAGACCAAGATTAGTGTGGGAGGGTAAGAGGGTTTGACGAATATGGCTGGCTGGTCATGACATGAATAATGCGAAAATCCCGTCGCGTAAGTCGTCATACCCTTTCCGCCAGACACGTGTGGCACATACCCGTATACCATGGGCCACGGTATGCGAGTATGCGCCACAGGTTATTGACAGTTTATATCTACCCAGGAATGGCGAGAACAGGCATTGGTAATTTAAATGCGAGAGCGTTAAGAAAAACTGACATCGGCAGCGTTGACCCGACGATTGCAAAGAATAAATATCAGGGTCCCAGCAGAAATCGAACCCAAGCATTCTGCGTAGCAATCAAGTATTCTACCACAGAGCTACGTCAGGTGTCGAAACTACTTTGGAAAAAGACCTTATGCAGGCGTAACGTTGGTGAAATTTCAATTGTGGTTGCAGTACTGGCTATCTAATTTTATAAACATTACATATCTACTCCTACGATACAGGCGTCACGTCGGGTTAGCGTCAGTTGTACACTTAAGCGCCAACCACTGCAGTTGGTCTACGTAGCACTAGCCAGGGCTACTATCCTCGCAAGCATAAGCGCTACATATCGGCTTACCACTTCTCATGTTGCTAATGCCCATGTTGCTGTTGGCATCGTTACGCAACTGTAAACAACTGGTTATATAAAACATATGCGACTGCTCAAGATATGTCTGTGGTTACAACATTTGTACATATCTTTAGCGTCATTTCGTGAAGTTTCGTTCAATAAAAAATTACACCACAATCACCTTCCCTTCGCATGACATCGATTCCTATGGTACGTGGGATCTGCCGAAATTTTAACATTCGCATCATAATTACTACAAAATAACATCCCTGATACTTTCCATGGCTTTCTTGCTTGTTAGTTATAATTAATGTGCTGTCTGGTCATGGCCTAAATAACGTGAAAATCCTGCCGCGTACGTCGTCAAACCCTCTGCTCCAGATACGTGTGGCACATTCCCGTATGCCACGGGCCATGGTATGCATGTATACGTCACAGGTGATTGACAGTTTATATCTACCCAGGAACGGCGAGAACAGATATTGGTAATTTAAATGCGAGAGCGTTAAGAAAAACTGCTATCGGCCGCGTTGACCCGATGAATGCAAAGTCAGGATCCCAGCAAGAATCGAACCCAAGCATTCTGCGTGGCATTCAGCTATCCTACCACAGAGCTACGCCAGGTCTTGAAACTGCTTTAGAAAAAGACTCAATGCAGGCGTAATGTCGGCGACGTCAATTCTGGTTGCAGTGCTGTCTGCTGTAATTTTATAACAAAGCAATAAACATTACATATGCACGCCTCCTATGATACAGGCGTCATGTCAGGTTAACGAAAATCGTGGTTCCAGTGTTGGTTCCGCTTTCATATCAGTCTATTAAACATCCCATTTTTATTTCTATGATTTAGCGATAGATATTGAACCATTGTTCGACCTTGGAGGAATATGCTATTGAAAGTAACGTATGATATTCGCATCATCGCACCGTAAAGTGCACTTCATTTGGATAATACTGACGTCTGTGGTCTAACGTGAGTGCTGACGTTACGTCGGAGCATAAGCTTCGCTATGCTCTGACGAAATTAATGAAATTATTATTGAGGAAAATCTCCTTCTGGTCTCTCTCTCTCTCGGAGGAGCTCGGTGCATAGGGTTCCTAAAATAATTTCTGTCTGTGTTTTTTCTTTCACAAAAACAGGCAGAAACCTTCCTTGCCGCGCATCATATACATACCGACACAGTATAATGGAACAAATCGATGTGCACGCTAAGCGGCGTTGATTGCAAGTGTTCAGGAAGGGAAGTTCACGAGTGAGCCAACGCTAAAGTGTGCTAAAGTAAAGCTAGATTGATATGCTTTGAAGGGTGTGTTTTTTCGACCGACATGTCTTGGGATTGGAGCGCTCACGCCCATTTTCTTTTTTTTTCTTTTTTTTGCCGCTACGGTGGCGCGTCACCGACATGGAGACTCGTGGGGGGTCGGTAGCCGCTTCGGGAGAGAGCATACAAATTAACGCGCTCCGTAAGGTCTTGTGTAAGAACTCCAGCCTCCATTGAAGGTTCTGCGATCGGCTGCTAGATCGAGCGCCTGAAGCCCATTACGGCGAGGCGCGCTCGCAGTCAGGCCTCTTAGCACAAAAAGGAGAGAAGCGCCACCCCCAGACGGCACGACTGTTGCTGGGAAGAGACACAGCTCCAGGCGCTCCTCACTGGCTGCAACAGGCGACGACCCGCTGAATGGCCCCGCCAACGGCCGTTGAAGAAACAGGTCTTGTGGCCTCGGATTACGTGCCGTAACTAATGATGGCGCATACGCTAAAACTGTCGCAGCTGTTTGCTTCTGCGTGAGAGGGTCGCATCACTTAATGAGCTTAACGATTAAAGGGCCGGTTGTAACTGCGTCTGGTCTTCAAAGTCAACAGCGTAAAGGCGGAACTTGACAATCAGCACTTCACATGAATACGCACGGCTTGTTTTCCTTCATTTCTGAACAAGAACAAAGAAAAACTGAATGGCTCTACCTTTTTTTTACGATGCCATGTCAAAGAAAAATGAGGTCACGTGTGCTTTGGCATCGAATGGTTTCAAAGAACAGACAGTTGAAAGCATTCATACTTACAGTACCTCACAGATTGAAACAGGACAATTTAGGGGTAAGTAACCCACATTACTTTAGCTTCCACCAACTTCAATTCGGGTCACATCGGCGTAATCTTAATTCAAACGCGTAGATCAGAGTCAACATTATCTTTAAAGACCATATTCGTCGCGACATGATGTGGTTATCTCGAGATATTGCGCATACCAGTTGTACTAAAAAAATCTGATGTCGCGTTTGAAACCGTGAGTACTGTACATGTCAACAACCTATGACGCAATTTGAATAAAGTTCTTAGGGGGTAATATGCACCTGTAGCAGAAACAACGCATTCTTGATGGATATGCAAGCTTATGGGACCTTGACTCCTTTAGACGCTATGTGCTCTTCGAGCTTTTGAAACTATCTAGTAGTGTGTGGCGCACTTTTCACATTCCCACATTTGCTGAGCCCCTGTCTAAAGCATATAAACAAAAGCAAGCGCAGAGACAAAAGCAAACAAACAAGGGTACAGGGACAACTATGGAAAATTAAGAACGACTTACCGCTTGCTAGCCTCACGGACATTCCTCACACACTCTCGTGCCTGTGAATGTATGAAAAATCGGTTACTGACTGAGTATTAAAGATCGGCGGAAATCCCCCCCTTTCCACCTTATTCTAATGAATAAAATCAAAACATTCATTAAGGTTAGCATTCGCCATTTCTTTGGGTGTGGTATACGTACTAACTGCATAATATTTGTGTTATTCATGCACAATTACTTTTAAGTTGAAAGGAGTAAACCTACTGCGTAAATAAAACTATACGCAACAATTGACCATAATTTCTTCACTTACACCCATAGCACACGGGCGAGGTTAACTTCTTGAAAGTAAACTTTCTCCCTTTGCGTTAAATGTAATTGTGAAATCCGCTCAGTACAACAAACATCGACTACGAAAAGGCATTCGACTCAATGGAGATATCAGCAGTCTTATAAGCATTACGTCACCAAGCAGTACTTGAAACACATGTAAACACCTTGGCTAACCCACAGCTCCACAAAGACTCCACAACTACCTTGCTGCCGCAACAAGGAAAGCAAAAGAATTGTGATATAGAAATAGGCAAGACACGGAGATACCACCTCCCCAGTGTTGTTCACTGCATGCTTAGAATTAGTATTCACACCACTGGATTGGGAAGAATTAAAGTTTAACCGGGAATATATCAGCAATATACGCTTTGCAGATGACATAGTGCTCATCACTAATGATCGCGACAAACTGTAAAAAATCATTGAAAACTCAAACCGAGAAAGTATCAAAGAAGAGCTCAAATAAATGTGCTGAACATAAAAGTATTAATAGCCTGGCGAAAAAGATAGGGTTCCCGATTGGCAGCCAACCCCTGGAGGGAAAGAGAGAGAGAGAGAGAGAGTGTGTGTGTGTGTGTGTGTGTGTGTGTGTGTGTGTGTGTGTGCGTGTGTGTGTGTGTGTGTGTGTGTGTGTGTGTGTGTGTGTGTGTGTGTGTGTGTGTGTGTGTGTGTGTGTGTGTGTGTGTGTGTGTGTGTGTGTGTGTGTGTGTGTGTGTGTGTGTGTGTGTGTGTGTGTGTGTGTGTGTGTGTGTGTGTGTGTGTGTGTGTGTGTGTGTGTGTGTGTGTGTGTGTGTGTGTGTGTGTGTGTGTGTGTGTGTGTGTGTGTGTGTGTGTGTGTGTGTGTGTGCGCGCGCGCGTGCGCGCCCCTTAAAAACGTAGCGGTATGGCCTGCCGTACGTTCAGCCTGTCTGCAAAACTCCCCGTGGCATACCTGGGGTAGTGCCTAATTTTTCGCACTTAGCCGGACAAACTCTATAGCGTATTGAGACAAACAATTTTACTTTTAGATTAGGTAAGGATTAGCCACTGTAGGAACATTAAATAAGCACCACAGCTGCTGACATCTTGCAGCATGTGAATGCACACTGCGTGATGCGTGGCAGAACGTGGGTGACAAGGCTATCTTTCGACTGCGCTGTTAAAAAAAGATGAAAAAGTTAAGTGACAGTTTGCTGTGAATGAAAAAAAAAAGTGAGGAATAATTCTGAATCACGTCACTGCGCACTGCCGCTATATACAGGCCTTTTTCTCGGCTTTCTCTGATACAGCCTTCTTGAACTGACCAACACGTGTCGAGGCGTGCAAGGCCAAGCACTTTGCACAGGCCTTGGCCTTCCCAAATGTTCTTTGACAGCTGCAACAATGGTTATTGCACAGGAACAACCGGCCACAACTCGCATTGTTGTTGAGACGTTAAGAGCAACACTCGACAGTAACCGGAGATACCACAAAATAATTTAGCATGTTTGCCAGCGCGGAAGCCACGAGCTTCGTTCTGCGGTGCTGTGACGGGACACCATGGTCCATATTCTAAGAAGATCGCTTTTGGAGATATCGTAAAGCTCGATTGGCTGGTGAGCAGAACCGGAAAATTGATGGCGCCATCTAGTAATCCCGGTGATGTCGATTTTGACGTCCCAGTGCTCTACAGCGCTCTACGGTGAATAAATTAACACCCCTTTTCACCGTCGGTTGTTGTTAAAGTCTATCATTTCACTGGCATAAACGGTATCGTCTAGTATTGTTGCATGGCGGATGTGGGCAGCATTTTTTTTTCTGATTCTTCGTGCGAGAATTACCTTGTTGTGTTTTCAGTGATAGCTGTCTTGGGAGCGCGTGCTTTGTTGCGGTTCGAACGTGCCAGCAGCATGAATGGCACGTTTCTCAAGTGATTTATCACGCGCCGGCAATATGTTGAGATGTCGAGACGATGTCGCTGCGGTCGTGCACTGGCTTTACCCTGTGAGAACGCCTTTTAAAATTATGGAACGTCTCTCAAAGTTATACTGTGCTTTACAGAACAACACACGAAATGTTGAAAGCCTCCTAAATACTTTCCATATCTCAAGTCGCCAGAGCGAAGCTTAGACACAGGCATAGAAGTCGGGTGCACTTGAAAACGCCACACCCGGTCAGCTCAGAGCTCGTACAGGTGCGCTCACTTTTGTGTTGTGAGTCGTTTGAAAACAACAACGGCCAGTGCAACGATTACGTCGTGGGCAAGCAGGTGATTCAGTTATTGAACACGTCAGACTTTACGTCACGCAAGGCGACATGGTCGCCGAAAGTGATCGCCTCAAAATACGGACCCATGACTCATTACCATCTGGCTTCAAGCCTGCGAAGCTCCCGGCATCTCCATTGTGGTGCCTCCGTCAACCACATGTGCGCTTATCAGTTTCTGGAATCCTTAAAAAGGCACACCTGGTCACCACTAGCTCTGAAACAGTTGTCTTTTCATCTCCTAAACAAGACCTACTTTGACCGCATACGCATTTACACCGGAAGGCTCCACTAATTCCAACAGCTACCGGAACAGTGGTTATTCCATCTGACGTCATAGACTATTCGCACTTTAAGTTCTTCCTCATCACTACGTCGATAGCAGCAGAACTCTCAGTGCTTCAAGTTGCGGTCAAGTACGTACTGAAACAGCCACCTAATCACTCGGTCATCTTTTGCGACTCCAAGTCAACCTTACAAACACCAGTTTGCCAGTGTTCATTACTTGTGCTGCGCAATGTCAGTGCACGTTAAAGAACCCCAGGTGGTTGAAATTTCCGGAGCCCTCCACTACGGCGTCCCTCATAATGATATCGTGGCTTTGGAACGTAAAACCCCAAATATTATTATAATTATTATTGCCAGTGTTCATAAAACGCGCAAACGACGAAGACGAAAGCAACACATACGACAGCACCGGCGCTGAACTTCCAGCTGGGTTAATTTCAAACTAACATTTATTTATGCTCCGCGCATCGGGTACATGTGCACGCAGCATTATTCAAAATATTGTATAAGTCAATCTGTTCAAACAAGAGAACAAGAGATTTTTTAATCGATCCATTCACGTGACGATGTACCGCCAAAGAAATTCCACTTTTTCACGCAACACAAAGACGGGAAGCTGACACACTTATCGCCTGCTTTCCTTATGAAAGACGCGCGAACTATTTCGCGTTTTGTTTTTTTCTGTTTTTCCCTTTCTTAACCCTTCCGCCACCTTGCGGGATTCCGCAGAACTCATTTGCATATTTATCCTTCTTTGCTCAGGAAAACTGTGTTGCTAAATGCAGGGGTGCATGCACACTTTTTGTGCTGTTCCGCCAGGAGGCTACTACCGTAGCCTCCTTTCTAACATAATTACTGTCTAGCCGTGTCGTCGAAACACTGGCCGATTTGTCCCGTATAAACACGTCCACAGCTTAATCTCATACACATTTCAAGTACAAATGATGTAAAGGGGGCGGTGATTAGTATCAAACTGCACACGTTTTTGCGTCTTTTGAAGATTGCTGACTACTGACAATTTGGAAGGCGCTGGAAAAACTAAACTGGTATTGCGTCGGTTTAAAGCGTTTAACGCGTTTGGTATAGCGCACGGTCGTGGCAAGAAACCATTCTGCAAGTGTGATCGCTACACTTCTCAATTCAGAAACCATTTTGTTCGGTTACTGTGACCCCTTTCTCTTTGTGTACAGAAGGATAGACGGAATTGGTAAGTGCGTTTTACATTACACTGGCTTTTCTGTCTTCAGTATAAGTGAAGACTATTTTTTTCTTTCTTATGCGATGTCAGTGCACTCGAAAGAACCCCAGATGGTCAAAATTTCCGGAGCCCTCCACTACGGCGTCTCTCAATCATATCGTAGTTTTGGGACGTTACACCCCAGATATTATTTTTTTTCTTTTTTCTTTCCGCGATGCTCCGCGTCGCTTGAGTCTGTTGCCACGAGGGGCGAGCTTTTCTTCTTTGATTTGGAGCAGAAAATCTATCCCGCATGCGCGGTTATGATTCGGCGGGCGATCGTGTACGCGTATACTGTATGCATGTGCAGAGGTGTAGGTTACCCAGTTACTGGAGAGCCCACACCTTGCCTTTGCCTCCTCAATGACGGCGCTTTCCATGAGCGCATATCGAGTACCAGTGCTTATTAGACACTTTTAGTTGGGCGTACGCAACAAGCCTACCTACGCAGCACAATACGTTGCGTACGCTGCAAGCGAAGCGCTCAGCAGCACTTTTAGTTTACCGTATCGACCGTACCGGGATGCGTTTCGTTCAACTAGATGTATCACATGTGAAATGAAACAGCTTTCGAATGCTTCTTAGCGCCATCTTGCGGTAGCGGCCGTTATAACGGCCACTGGCATCCAAGTCAAGCTGAATCATTGGACCCACGTTTTTACGTTCTGTGCCATCTTGCAATCTGGCTGCTCTTTCATTCGAGATCTCGCGAGAGTGTCACGTAGCTAGCGCTACGTCTCGTTACGTTTGCATGCGCCGGATTTTTTTTCGGGCGTACGCACGCATCCGTGGAATAGATACGTTACGTACTGCGCATGCGCACTTCTCTCCCGTAGCCATGATGCGTACGTAGGCTCGTTACGTACGCTAAAATAAAAGTGTCTATTATGTGCTCGTTGACGCCGTCTTTGCGCGGGACTCACCATATGCTGTGTCCAGCTGTATTTTAACTACTTCAGCTACCGCAAAGATTTAATCATGATCGTTGACGTTAGCCGTCAGGATGGAGATGTGCCACCAGGCGTCAACGTCGGTGCATCCGCATCAAATGGTGCTATAGCCGCCAAGCACTAACATGCGTTGTGAAAGCTCTCATTTATCAATGTACAATAAACATTCCACTGCTTCTGTGAAGACACGTCTCACTTTTGTGCCACACCGATTCCTACAATGGAGGGATCAACCACGTGCTTTTTTTTTTCGCTTGTCGCGCACCCGTGTGGAGGTGCAACTCCATGGCGGGCACGCCCCCTGCTTTCGACAACACGCGTCGAATGCGTCTAATCGGAAGTTCTTAAGTTCCGTTTGGTGCGCTTGCTGTTTAAAAACATACAGGAACTTGTACCTCAATTATCCATCTCACTGCTATCAGTAACATCTGTTATCCTTGCTGCTGGGCAAACCTGTTCACATCCGCACAGGCACGTGTGCATCTCAAGGACTATAGCGTAGTGCTCGGCTGATGCGAGGGCGTGATTGTGAGCGAACATTGTGAACGCGTATGTGCTAACGCAATTATTTTCAGCAACATAGAACCCGTTTTTACTTCAACCTTAATAAATAGGGCCCGTTGCGGCGCTCATTTATGCTGGGCCGTTCGCTACAAGTGCACTTTTCGTGCATTCAAACGAATCCTTCGTGTCAAGGTGTGGTCGATCAAAATGCGGTCAGTTGACTAAGTAATCGGCAGTTTCTTTTTTATTCAGATATTTTAAAGGCCCAGGAAGACATTACATGGGGGTAATTCTAATGAATGGGGCAAATAATGCATGAAACACACATTAAACATCAGTGAATGTATCCAAGCAAAATTTATTTGATTCTGTTCGTTGTCACCATGCCTGGCTTTTATTAATTAAGTTTATATCTTGTTCTGGTGGAATTAGACATCGTATGCCTTGCGCCTTGGCATTCGATGAAACTTGACTAAATGATTAATGTGTGCGGACATTATGAAAAGCTGATTGCATCACCGCTCTAATGACTTTTTGTGATAGATCACGAACCTAATGGTTTATTGCATGTAGTGATCTTGTCTAGGCATGTGCTGGAGGTGTTAAAGGCAACACCTGCAGCCCATGAGTACTTTGTCCAATGCACGAAAAGCCCAACACTGTTGCATATACCTAATGCTGTGCACCCTTAGGCCGTGTGTACGTTGCAAATAACATACGATATGTTTATTTGAGAACATGCCGAATGTAAATGGTTACTTTTATTGGTTTCTTTTTGGGCTGTTCGCGTGGATACAATTTGTATTTTGTCAGACATTTGTTTCATGGAAGGATTGTTCTGTATTCTGCATACCCACAAAATTGAACTACACAGGTGCGATGAGCGGCACCATTCTCTGCCAATAATAATCGAGCTTTTTTTTTTTTTTTTGAAGCCATTCGTCTAATTTGTTTAGGTACGTAGACACTGCCAAGGGGTGAGCTGCAAGTGACGGCATCTGTCTTTTACTCTGGTATTTACGAGACTTGCAATATATGCAGCCGCCAAGTCCAGGTCATCCCAATTTGCCCATGTATATTGTAACTTTACAATTTACAAGCGCCTCTGGTTGCTACCAAATAAGAAAAACGTTGTATAAGAGACAGTGATGCTCTTGGGGCTGCCCAGATTTGTTGGCACCTAAAGTTTTAAAGACACTCGTGAAAAAAAAAAAAGAGCTTTGAGTAATAGCTACCACATTTTATCTGCAAACAGTCACACAGTGTCCAATTGTAAGCAACGGATGTGATTCATTTCTGTTCTGTGCGTTAGCTCCAATGCTGTGCAGTGCCTCAAACCCATACGAACCTGTTATCACATGTCTCAGACATCGTTATAGTTCAGTCAGTAGCAGGGAATTGACTCGGTATAGTTACGCTTTCCTGTCACTTGTCGTCAAGAGTATTTTCTTTTTCTTTGGTGTTTTCTGGCAGATGTGCGAGTTATCGAAGTTCATTTATGGCTTATGCAGATCATTTGAACCATCGGGCTAGAAGTGTGTACAGTGAACTCTTTACCGTACGACAAGCGTTTACTTGTACGACAAGCGTGTACTTGTACGACAAGCGTGTATTCTTTACGTATTATTGCGATAGCAATTATATGGACACTCTCGGCTGATTTTTGCCGTCGCCGTCTGTCGACGCCGTCATGTCCCGGATATGTATATGTATGTGTATATATAAAAAAAGGCATAAAGAAAAATAAATGAGAAAAAAAAATTCCAAACCACCTGACCGGGGATTCGAACCAGCGACCCCTCGCTCCGCAGCCTGCTGCGCTAGCCAACACAGCCACACGCCATACTCGTGCCAGCGATGTAACGGCGAGCTATTCATATGCACCATTTGCCGTTCGCGGTACGCAGATCTCTGAACTGCTTGAGCGTGTTTTCTATCACGAAACGCTTTTACAGTTTCTTTCAAATTGAAAACTGCCCTTGAGATGCGCGCAAAAAAGTGGCTCCCTTCCGTACCACTCATGATGTAGAAGGAAAAAAAAAGAACACCGGGCACACTTGGCATCAGACGCCACCACGTGGCAGGAGACGCAGAGGGGTCATTCCACGTGCCGCAGTTTAAAAGAAAAAGAAGTATATCAAAGAGCGTCGAAAAGTCATATAATCATATAATCAATCCTTGGCCAGTCCCCGTGAGTGGGTATGAGCCATGTCAGAGGCAACAACAACAACAGCGTCGGCTTCTGCATTGTGGACACTCGCAGCGCGTTGCTCAAATACAAACACGTAACAACTGCGACAGTTGTCAGTTCACGCTTGTCCTGTGTATACCTATGCATCCTTTTCGAGCGTCCTTCTTTGTGCTGCGGCGGCGCGTTGCAAGTATCGAGCTGCTTGTCGTTCTTCGTGTGACAAACTAATTTCTTGCTATCGCATTCATTGCTTCGCCCTAGTGGCGAAACTGTGACTTTTTTTTCTGGCGTCGTTTGGGATATTCTTTGTCATTTCACAACCTGGGATTAGGTGCTAGGACATCACATACCGGGGATATGTTTGTGCGGTCAAGCAATGACTTGGAACAAAAAGTGGAGGACGCTTGAGCTTCGCCTTCAAGAGTAGGTCACGATAGCGTAATCAGGCCTCGTGCGCATCGCCTTCTGAAATGCTAACCTGTTTCGGTTCTCGGTGCATGCCTCAACCATGCCGTGAGGAAACGAACGACTGTGCGCGTAACATTGGCCGTTTCAAAGTATCATTGAATGCCTATTGCAAGCAAAGTTGTTAAGCGCCCACTACGCCAAAATTATTTCTTTTGCGATTCAGCGAAAGGCCCTCTACGCGTCCGGATAGGGCAACACGCGAACCTTCGCAGCTGTTCACTTTGTTGATGGTTCTGCTGCTGCTGATGATTAAATATGTCTGAGGGCTTTGTAATGGGTGGGCCCTTAAAACACCCACTTGTTGCTCAATTCACATCTTTTGACGTCTGGCGCGATTCTACGCTTCTGCCACGCAATATATGATGCGTTAAGGAGACTCCTTCCACTACATGACATTCATATAGTTTTTTTTTTCCAAAGCAGTTTTAACAAATCTCGTGGCTCTGTGTTAGAACACTTGATTGCCACGCAGTTGGCCTGGGTTCGATCCTCACTCGGACCCGGAAATTTTTATTATTTATTTTATTTGCATCTTTCTCAATTTTTCGGTCATGGACAAGGTTTTCTTTCGCTCACAACCAACGACGCCCACGCCGACACCGACGCCGACGCCTAAATTTCTGCGAAACGAGCTCTTTAACGTTATCGCGTTGAAATGGCATAATACGAGTAAGCTTAGATGTAATATCTGCAACCTACACTCGTGTCTCATTGCACTACATCTTTTTACGGGCAGCCTAGAACAGCACGAAGTCATGGTTCAAAGTGTTTTGCTTGTCTAATGGGGTCGATAATGTCATGCCTGCCAGCTCACTGTTTTTTCTCATCACAGACTCTTACTTTTTGTTTTTTATATTTCAAAATACCTTATAGGCCCCATGGGGAGCATTGACTAAAGAGGGCATTATATAAAATATATCTATAAAACAAACCAAATTGGTAAACAAAACAGAGCAAACAATTGCAAAACATTAAATTTAACTGTCCAAGAAGCCCGAAAAATACAAGTAATGGAAGTGTAAAGAAACCGGCGTGTTGCTTGCGCGCAAGATAACTAAGGGTGGAGGTTTCACCCATGAGACTGCAGAAAAGGCTTCCCTTGTCAACTCATTACTTTAAAATATTAAGGAGAGCATGTAATTCGCTAGAATTAGACATGTGGGTGCAATATGAATCCGAGCAAAGTAAATTTTGTCTTAAATGTTTTAATGAGATGCATTGACAAAGGAAGTTTTTTTTCTTCAGTCCCACAATTGAAACATCTGCATAGGAATCTGTAGTTTGAACAAATCAGTCAACTGGCAGGTATGACAATACTGACCCAATTCGATATACAAAATGTTTTGAAGCTGGACATTGTCTAAATGTTCTAAGTTGGCTACAAAAATATATGGGCAATAGAAACAAGCACATGTCTGCAAGCAGCTAATGCAACTTCTTAATGTAGGGGTTGCTGCGTAATCTCTGCATTTTATACCTTTACAGGGGTTACAGTGTGCCATGTATTTTGTATTATTTACTCTGTACCTTATAACTATATTCCTTAGAAATACACCTTATAATCTATAGGTGCACAAAAATGCCGTTTTAAGAATCTGTAATGAGGGTTACCCAGCTAAGGGTGTACGCGTGGGTTAGACAACGCATACAACGAGCCAGCACAGGACGCAAGCCGACAACTTGCGAGCCGTGCAGCACACGATGCCGCGTCGGCCCGCCCACCTCAGCGAAACAACACTCTGAAATGGGTCTGCTGAGCGTTACCAACCACAGGCTAAGTACACATCGCGTAAGAACTTCAAGAAAAGAAAGCTGAGACATATATCTCCCGAACATAGAACGTGCGATGAAGGAAAACCATGTGTATTCGCACTAGCATGAGAGTATTCATGCTACTCAACCAGAGCTATATATACACTGTGTAGTAAGTCCAGCGCATTGACACGTATATTGCACATCAGAAAGAATTTGAACTGACAAACATATAGAATAACGTGTGTAAGTAGCATAACGAAAGCTTAGTGAGTAATAGAGCATCCAACCACGAGAAGAAGCAAGTAATCACCGCAGTTGATTGTAAGCTAAACAAGCGAAAGAAAACAGTGAAGTGAGTGACAAAGTATCGGCAAGGAGTACGCCGTTCAGAAAAAGCTAGCAGAAAAATGGGGTCCCAAGAAAATTATAGGAATTATGAAAACGAAGTAGCAGACTGCGTAAGCAATCGAGTTGCTTGTCATTGTTTTCCTTGTTTCAGTTAAAAGTTCCGTCCAGTAATTTTGCATCGATTTGCTCACATTGTATACCTGTAGGTTTCTTATCGCAACAAGAGTTTTTTTTACTACTTACCGATATTATCGCACAGTTATCTCTTATGCGCTTCCCGCGCAAAGTCTTGAAATGGCAGGAACTTCTGCGGTACACTCTCACGTGAGCTAGGATCACATTCTATTGGCCTTGGAGAGCTGTGGGTAGTAGTTCTTCACGCTGTGGTCTGAACATAGAAACCAGCGACGGGCCGAAGACTTGTCCGCTTCTACGCGCGCACCGCCCACCTGTCTTTCGTGGGAGCCTTCTAGCACATGTGCTGCGGCACAATTGTTTCTTGTCCTAAAATTAGGCGCATTGTTGAGCGCATGTCTGAAACCTTTCAGCGAACTTGTGATTTGCGTTTGCTTCTGGAGGGGATGCCTCTTCTGTATGCAATTTGAATTACCGGGCTATGGAAGTAGCAGTGTCAATTTTTTTAAGAAGAAAAATGCGTGGCAATGTTATAAAAGAAAGCTTTTTTCATTACGGTCACATGGGGTCATCCCCTTTATGTGAGTTCGCCGGTCAGTTCAAAACAGATTGAATGAGTCCACCAATGCTGTACACAATGCAACGTAGATAATAACGGAAATCTTTGAAGTAAGAATTCATCGTCGATTCTAAAAAAGTAAAGCTAGTTCCACGCTGCGGCAGCTGTAAAAACAGCGAAGCACTCTCGTGCAAACTCCCACTGCTGCGCGGGACGAGGGGCTTTTTCCCTCGGGCGTACGAGAAGTCTTCCCCACCTTCGGGAAGGGCCCGGCACACATAAACCCCCCGCTCCTACACCCACACGTGTGCCTGGTTGACAGGTGACACATGGCGCTGCCGTTCCTGAGAATGCGCTGTGTCTACCTGTTTTCCACCACAGTGCACCTTTCCAGTTGGTAGTAAGCGTTTTTGTTGTGCAGTTATCTTTTATTGTGTCCGTGTATTCCCGCTCTACTTTTTTTTTTCATGATGCATTTCTGCCAATTGCCTCAACTTTCTATCGTTTTAAGCTTCATTTCTCGTACACTGAGCTTCTCTTCGTGTTCTTCTTTTACTTATCTGCACAGTAGTGGATATTTACTTACGTTAATTGCTATTGGTTCGTTCCGAGCTAGGATTATGCTTTTTGTAGTTACCGGAAATCGTGTCTGTTCGTTAGAAGAACAGATTATATGCGGATTTCTGCAACCATTGACCGATCATGGTAGGAGGATTTAGGCTAATTCTCTGCTGGATCCTGGCGTCAAGTTAAGTTTTATAGAGAGTGCCTAAAAGATTGTAGCACAGACCCGGGCGACGATCGCCGCCAGAACCACCTGTACGCCGACTGGACGTGAATAGCAAACCAACACACGGGATTATTGTGCAAGGTGAAACTTTGAGAGTTTCAACCAAGTGAGAAAATTGGTTCTAGTTCACCGCAAAATAACTTACCAGTCCTCGGAGGCTCCGTAGTTCAAACAATAGCCCCGCGTATCAAGAGATCTCACAATTAAAAAAGGAAACAAAACAAAACAAAAACAATGCAGAATAGGAACAGTTGTATTCCTAACTCAAACTGAAAACAGTAGCTTTAGTAGAACCTTCGCGCCGTTTAGCTCGAGGGCCCGGGTTCGATTCCCGGCCATGATGGCTGCATTTTTACGGGGGCCAACCGCAATGAACACGCGTATGCTGAGATTTAGGTGCACGTTAAATTGCTCCAGGCGGCCGGAATTAATTATGTGCTCCTCCTAATGGGTGCCTCAGAATCATTTCGCTGACTTTGCACCTAAAACTCCAGTAAGTTTTTTTTCTTCTTCTGCTTCTTCTTGTTGTTGTTATTTTTATTATTATTATTATAGCTAATACTACTACTACTGCTTAGTGAAATCTGGTTAACGGGACACTAAAGACGACGTTCATTGCTGAAATAGGGGTCCGAAAATCTCGTAGTGCTGCTACTTTCGTGCCCAGGAAATGCTTATTTTGAAATAAAATCACGTTTTAATGGTCCGCACGGCGTTAGCGCACTTCAAATCAACCGCCTGAAAACGGGCCTCCTGACGTAGCAGTTGCCTTGCCCAACGTTGCCCACCTTTACTGCGTGGCCGCCGACACTAGTAGCAGCAGAGCGAAAGTAGCCGGAGCCACAGCAGCAGCAACGGCCATTGGAGCTGGCCGCGATAGATTTCGTCGGTGAACCTGACAAGGTTCACCGACGACGGTACCTAAGTGGCTGAGTGCCATGCAGAGGCATGGCACTCAGCCACTTCGAGCGTAGGGGTTCGTTTTGCGGCACCCAGCGGAAAGTCACGTCGGTTTCCTTGCTGCAGCTCAAGCGGCGTACACTATATGGACATCCGGCAACATCACATGGAAGCGACATTTGGTCGAACTTTACGTCACAGCGACTTTCGTGGGCGTGCAAAGCACACGCAGCGGTACGCGATACCGAAACTACCACTGAGACGCGACCGCGTTAGCGAAACGCAGTTCGGTGAAAAGGGAACTTTTGAACCAATCGCGCCGTTCGCCATGGTAACGCCGAGCGGTTCCTTTTTCCATGAATCAAACAGAAACGGACAAACAGCATTTTATTACGTGTTGCAATGCACGGAAGGTTCTTTTTTTATTGTAACTGGTTAGATTACAAGTGAATAATTGCACTCGGGACTCTTGACGTCACTGGGATCATTTCAAAATGTCCCACTCATTGCGCATATGGTGTCGTACATTTACCTTAATTTCTCGATTAGTAGAGCACTGCTGTTGAAAATATTGGCGATTTTAGACGTTGTCAAACATTGATCTTTCACTCTGACGTAAATTTTTATTTGCCTTTAGTGTCCCTTTAAGCGAACACATAAGGCAACATCTTGGTTATCTCGTGTTTTTTCCGGAACATTTTTATCTCAACTAAGTTGACCCCAATATTTATATTACACTTTGTTGCGAACCCTTGACCTCGAGCTTAGCAACGCGACATCCTGCGTGCTAAGTTACCGCGGAGGGTGAAGTATCACTTTTTGAACATGTGCAGTTTTTTTCATTTTGGTTTTTGGGTTGCAATTGTTGAATTCGCGAATACTTTTAGCCAATACGCCACCTAACTGAGAAAGCGCAAAACAGGCTATTGAGGTCTATGTAGCAGACGACATTCATTTTCGAACATGCGGTAAGGGTTCTGGCGGCTTATGTCATGAGTGTAAGCGTGTGGCGGATCTTTAAATTTTATTGCCTCGAGTGCTTGCTGCAACGCTCATCTTCAAAACATGAAATTCGAGCAAAACCATTTCGCCTACTCACAACGCCGGTTCGGGTGAAGTGCGCGGATAGGTGGCGAGTCCTTAAAAACGAATAGCCTAGCAGACGGTGGGCCCAGATGACGGTGGGCGCTTTGTGGGCATGCGGTTACCATCACTCTGTTTGCAACTTGGCTCCGTCATATGGCGCTGATGCGCAGAAAAGTTGCCGCTCGCGCACGCTCGTTAAAGATTTGGGGGGGCTTTACGTTTCGCCGCATGTCACTAATATGCTGTAAATCACCCTTTCGGCGCAGGCCACAAAAAATTTTGATGCTTCTTCTGACATCCTCTCGCATAAGTCCATATTTCTTGCTCCTCAAGGAATATGGACTTATGGGACTTAAGTGCGCGACCCTTGATGATTGCCTGTTTCCGGCAGGATGGCCAGGCCCAGAGAGCCCTATTAGCTCGGCGTGACCAGGCCCAGAGAGCCCTATTAACGTTCCTTAAACAAAACCGGCTTGACCCCGCGTTTATAGACATTTTTCTATGTGACTACTTATTTGTGTTTACGTCTGTGTTCTTTTTTTTCCCCTCTTTCTTCCCTCCTACCTTCCTTTCCTCTGTTTTTCCCCTTCCCAAAGAAGCAGGCTGGCGTTGTGCCCTTCAAGGTGGCAGTTGTCAGCCCGTTTCCCTCCCTAATTCATCTGTGTATCCAAATTAAGTAATAATAATAATAATAATAATAATAATAATAATAATAATAATAATAATAAATTGGGGGGACCCTTAAGCTTCGCCTTTAAGAGTTGAACACGATAGCAATATCTTGTCCCCAGTGCGTACTTCAATCACTTAGTGCATACTGTGTAATGGGTAGCATGCTTTAAACCACAAGCAACTATGCGCGGGAAATGCGGGAAATGTTTTGGAACTTGCTATGCACCCACTACGTGGTCTTAAGGGAATACGCGCAGTAACGTGTGTGCCTTTAGTAATGGGTGCACGGCTTTGAACCACAATGTCGTTATGATATTCACATCTTCTGACGCCCGATGGCAATGTACGCTTGTACCACGCAATATTACTGCGATATTACATGTTGTATTGTGACGCTTGTATACAGGACGTGTGTGTTTGTAAAGCATGAAAGTTATTTTCACTGCAATTCCAAGCAGAGGAAGTTATTTTATGTGTAATCCCAAGCAGAAGCGTGGCTGTGTGGTAACCTATAACACCTGCTTGCCACGCAGGCAACCTGGGTTCGATCCTCACTCGGACCCGGAAATTTTTATTATTTATTTTATTTGCATCTTTCTCGATTTTTCGGTCACGGACAAGATGATGATTTTTCGCTCACAACCAACGACGCCGACGCCGACACCGACGCCGGAATTTCTGCGAAACGAGCTCTTTAACGCTATCGCGTTAATAAGGGTGCTATGCAGGATGGCCCGGGCTTCTGGGGCACACGAGTTTGCTCCGAGCTCGCACTGCGGCGGTCATGGCACAAAGACAGAGCGGAGCGCGTGATAGCAGCATTGACAAAAACGGCTACATGAACGAGCGTGGCGTCAAAAACGCATGTGGGGCATCTGCGGCGGTAATCAAAGAAACACCGCGTGCGAACATGTCAGCGCCGCCACTCAGTCCACATTTCAACAGTGCAGCGACGTCAGCGTGATTGTCGCGCTATATTTTTGCCAACTCAGCATTGCGCCTCCCACAGGCGTGTTCGTGGCCGTTCTTCCACTTTCGGGCATGTTCTTTCGTTCCACCCGCAGCATGGAAATTTCCACTCTCGAAGGCAACAAGGGTGCACACGCTACACTCTCGTGCAGCTCGTTTCGCTTCTATCAAATATTGCGGATAAATATACGGACAGGTTGTCACCAGGGGCGCTCGCATCATTGCGGCAACGCGGCTGTGAGTGGTACGTCGTGAGCGCGGTGAAATTGAATGCGAGACATCGCAGCCACGTGGTGATATAACTTTTATTTCTTCGTGCGTGTGTGCACAGTCTGCGCGATAAAGCTGATAGATGAATCATGCCGCTCGCTGGCGTTGCGGCGTGAGCACTGCTCCTTGGAAAGCGGAAACACTGTGGGTGGACCCGATCTTCGCCGCGGGCGTCTGTCAATCAAACTGATTGACGCGTGAACTCGGGTACAAACTCGTTGATTCTGAGAAGGTCCCAGTTCAACTCGTGACTGCCATGGTGCCGGTGTGACTGTTAAAGGTTTCATGCGGTGGACGCTAAGCAGCAGCTTCTTTGCATATAAAATAATTTGGTCAGCCTTTACTACTTGTGCAAGGCTGGAGCCATAGAAGAGCTTGTGATCACCTAGCTTCTTCCAGCGTTTTAAGTCGGTCGTCTACTCAGTCTGCTCGGTATATGCTTCGAAGTAAAGAACGCATCAGCTCCGTCTTAATTTTGATTATACTAATTAGGCAGGGCTTAATTACCATTATATTGAACAGTTTTGTCTTGATTGGTAAGGTTTTAATTAAAACGACAATAATTACCTCGGGTGCAATTAGCATGATCTTGATTAGTATGCAGATAATTGACATAAACCTAATTCGCATGATCTTGATTAGCGTCATATTATTAAGGTCTAATTAGGATGACTTTACTTAGCGTGCTTATAATTAACGTCGCGTCAATTAGCCTGTTATTAGTTAGCACGGTCATAGCTTTACATGGCTTCATTAGCATGGTCTTAGTGAGGTATGGCTTCATTAGCTCGGTCTTAGCATGCCTTAGCTTAATTAGCTTGGTCATAGCATCTCTTGACTTATTTAGCTAGGTGTACCGCCCAGCCACTTAGCTAATCAGCCGGGCGCACGTCCTCGGGCAGGGAGCACACCATGAAGGGATGAAGAGGGCGCGCGCCAGTCGAGCAACGCGCAAGAATGTGCAGGCCGACCATGATGATTGTACACGTGGCCTCGGGTTTAGCTACGGTCGCGATATTGTAAGGTGCTCGGCCGGAACTAATCTCAGAGGCCACCGCGCTAATTATTTTAAAGGATACTTAGTACAGACATTAAAAGCTTCAAAACGAATTTAAACAGCAGCCCCTGCCTTTAAAAAATATCATCAGTAAACCTCTCTGGCACTTTTATTGCATGGGTGCACTTCTGCACTCAGTGGAACGACAAACAAATGAAAGAAGTTGCCTCTGGCTTGAAAACACCGCCCAATTTTGTCGACCGTCCTTGACGTGACGCCGCGTTCCATCGTCACCAATGGAACGCAGCGCGCTCTGAAGGGTGGATCTGACCTTTTCGTACTGTTAGCTCGATCAAAAGGGGGTGTCGCCAGAGCTCGGAAAGATCCCGAGTTTCGCCAAGCTCGGGCCATCCTGCATAGCGCCCTAATTCACTTAAATGTTCGGTTAGCTTGCACAAGTTATGTAGCTTTCCTGGTGATGAAAATACCTCCTCGACACCCACTTGGCCTGTTAGTTTTTTAAGTCCGTGTGAGATCTAGTGAATTGTATTGAATTATCGCCAGTTTTAAGCGACTTCTTTCGCATCGTCGGTCGCAGCACAATTTACTGTGGCAACGTATGCTTCCAAGGTCACGAGCGGCCTTACCGCAGAGACCACGTTCCATGACAGACAAGGTACGCGTTGTCAGAGATTTCTGCCTACCAGAGACAACGCAACGAGTCCTTGGCCTAGAACCAAAGTTCGCCGTGCCACCTCGGAGGTCGACGCCAGAGGTTCTCGCTATGGTAAGGGAAGTCTCCAGACATGTACCAGGTAGTGACATGTACGTTGTATTGGACAATGCGTAGATGTGGTGTCGCGCTGCAACCGACCACTACCTCACCCTCCAGTGTAGCAAGTCGTTAACGTTCATCGTGAACAGCTAACGAGTTAGTGCTCGCGGGCAAAGAAGGTGGATTTGTAGTAATATCGCGGGCAAAATTTAATTCAAATTTAATTCCTTAAGCTTTACTTCCTTTAGCTTAAGGGAAAAGCATTAATGATGTGCAGCGTGCTGAACCTTTGCCGCTTAGCCATAGAGTCGAGGATGGCAACAGTTCTTCCTTAAAGGCAATGTTCAGGACCAAAAACTACGAAGGAGATGAGTCAATACGAATAATTATTTCCGAGGATGCATGGGACGTGGCAAAAATGTGCGAAAAGGTTTCTACAGGCGAAGTTAGGGTTCCTCTCCTTTAACGACTCATGCACATTAAAGAACTTGGATGCTGTAGTAGATTTTTTGAAGCAGAACTTGAGTAACGACAAAGAGTATGGTCAGTTGACGCTAAAGGTCTACATTATTCGTTGCCCCACGCTCAGCTTCCAAGTTGTGTCGAGTACTGTATTGATGACTTCGGGTCTGTGGCTTTTCAAGACGAAACGGGTTTAACCGTAGTTAGCTTTCTTGACCTTCTTTCGGTTTACCTGCGATCGACCTATCTGCGGAAAATACAGACGGAAAACTATATCCGGTCGGACGGACAAGTATACATGCACAGGCAAGGGGTATAGATAGTCCTGCTCGGCACCGATCCTAAGTCAGATGTTTTTGTTTATGCTATACGGGTGCCTATTGAACAGGATGACAGGTTTTAACATCGTAGATATCTTTAGATATTATGACAATTTTATAGTCATACAAGACAATGCCCAAGGTAGCAGCGATCAGGTAGCCAAGATTCTAGATATTGCCACACGTGCTCCTTTCTTTCTATTTTCATGTTACCGCCCCATTACATTGTAACTGCTGCCTTGAGCAAAGCGCGCCCGATTGACTGGGAACTATCTAGATAATCTTAGAACCTTCCGATGACATTACGAGCACATCGCGAACAATTGAGTTAGTTCTGGAACGCACGCGGCCGCAAACGATAACGCTGGAATCTTCGATGATACACGTATAAAAGCCGACGCGCTTGACCGCTTGTCAGGTTTTATTGACGGCCGACGCTCTGTTCGCCGCTATCAGTGTACAGTGTGTTTTGCTGTAGTCTGACTTTGTTTCCCGGCCACAAGATCGGCCAAATAAAGAGTTTCATCTTAGACACGCCGCCTGCTGCCTTCGTCCAAGTCACAGCCACGTGACAATATGTTCCGGAATAGTATCGCTCCACTCGTTTTAACCTATGAATCACATCTTAACCCCACCCTGCAGTTTCTTCACCCTCCCCTAACCTTTTATAACAAACACACTTCATGGGCATTCCATCCTCGAGCTGTTAAATCCCTCCTGCCATTCAGTTCACCGCGCTCTAAGCTGGTGAAGCGAGGCATTGCGAGCCTCTGTTTCACGCACGCTGTTCGGAAGTTTTGTGGTACTGCGGCAGAGACCAGCCTGCGTGAACAAGCACCATGTCTAACTTCGGCAGGAACGCCCAAGCCAGTTGCTCGTCTTAAAAAAAGAATCAATATCAGTTTGTTCATGTTAATAAACTGTGATGATTACATGACATGCATACACAGAAGGAGGTCCCTTAGTTAAAAACTGAAATGGAACACCCTGGACATGATGATAGGAATGTTTATAACAAAGAATAATGGAAGCACTTAAAGTAAACAATAATGAAATCAATTCGCAGAATGGCAAAATGAGCTGAAAAAATAAGTTAAATGTATAAAACTAGTACAAGACTGTGGATTAATCATTAATAATGAAAACTGCAGAGGTGCATTTTTCAAAGAACAAAAAAAAATGACGAAGCTTGCACTATGCACCAAGCCGCGCAAGCCTTGAAAGAGCGAAACTGGACGGTTCTGAAGACTAATCTGGTTGCTTCTAGGTTGTTTCTAGGCCTCAGCTAGGTGATGAGGGTTGTTTCTAGGTTGCTTCTAGGTCGTTGCTAGGCTTTAGCTAGGTGCTACGAAGTTATAGCCAAGTTCAACCAAGGGCTACGACATTAAAGCCAAGTACTACGACGTTATAGCCAAGTACTACGACGTTAGCCAAGTACTGCGATGTCAGCTAAGTACTACGACGTTATAGCCAAATACTACGACGTTATATTTAGGCGCAGTAGCGGGCCGAATGGTTTGACCGAGGGTGACCCCAAGTATGAATGAGAGAGAAAGCAATTATTAACGAGAAGTCGTGTTTATTGAGCACGCTTACTCATCGTAGTCGTCGTATTCATCGTAGTCATCGTCAGAGAAATGTCCTCCAATCTCGGCTCATGGGAGCTCCTCGGGCTTGTCCCTAGCCTTGAAAGACTTTGACCATGGTTTCATCTTCAGTCAGTAGCATTTCTTGTCGTTGCTCCTCTTTCAAAGTCTCGGCTTGCGTTGCATTACCAAGTGCCTGTAGCTTTGGCAAATAAATCGTTGACTCGATGCATGCTGATAGTTTCTCGAAGCCATGGTTGCCTTTCCCGTTCTCTAGTGTTGGGCTAACTGTTGCATTCTTCTTCTTTTAGGGGACCAGCGGTGAGTAGTGGGGAACTAACCCAATTTCTGTGGCACATACCTGAGCGTTGGACTAACTGTTGCCTTCTTTTTTAGTGGACCAGTGGTGATCCGTTTACGAATCGTGATGCGGCATACATATTACGGCAGCTTAAACAGCTTAGTTGTTAAAATTCGGGGAACAAGATGAGGGCACATAAGTAATCGCAGAGATCAGTAGTAGGCACGGTGGTAAAGAACGTATAAAGTCCGCATAACATGCGGGAGAACGCGTCCGGCATAAGAAGAATCGGGCGGTCATCCCATACATCCGCATGATCTTGCGAGAGAGCTTGTGAATGTGGGTACGCGAGAGATTATAGAGGCAGCATAACCAGTGAAAGGGCCACATCTGTCAGCGCACCTCCTGTTTCACTGCCACAAAAATGTTCTTATTGAACCTGATGGTGCGATAGCAAGCGTCACATGCTGTGCAATGCCGCGTGTGAACGTAGACAGGACTTTTAATAATATCGGTGTGCTTCATTGTAACTTTCACGAACAAAACGGACTTGGTCTCGCGTTTGTGGACATTTCTTTCCGTGTCAATACATAGCTTTGTCCCCGTATGTGTCGTTTGTTTAGTTTGCTTTCTTCTATCCTTTCTTTCCTTCTACCATCGTTTTCTCTGTATTCCCCTTTGCCGAAGGCGTAGGCAGGCCTTGTACCCCTCTAGGCGGCAGTTGTGAGCCCGCTCCCTGCCTATTTCATTTGTGTGTATGTGCATCCAAATCACATAATCATAATCCCCACCTTCAATAAGTGCAGCCCGAAACGAGTATACGATTCCAACTATCCCGAAAAAAAAAACACTCTTTTCTTTTCTTTGGCCTATTATGAGGCACTCATGATATTCACACGACGTTTCCAAAGCTTCCGCTTATATTTATCGGGCAAATATATTATATCTGTGATCGTGATTAAGTGATTCCCTTTTGGCAGACATTCTGAAAGTGCATTGGGAACTAAATAATGTATCTGTATGTTCATGTTTGCTCCAATGCTGTCACAAATGTCGCGCAAGTTTTGTGCAATACAATGAGAAGCGTTTGTTCACGGCAGTACTGACAAAGAGAATACAAAATTATACGGGACGTATAAGGGCCCGTGTCGACGCACTTTGTGACAGAGTCAATGGCCTTCCTCCCTAAGTGTCAGCAGGCGGTGAAGGAGTGCAGTCTACAAATGTGTCATTTCGCCCAGATGCGAAGCTCAGCCCCATATGTCAATATACTGGAAAGAAGTCAGTGACCTTGCGAAATGTTGAAAGCAGCAATATGCGAAGCAGTGTAGAGCTGCATGTATAATATCGTTGGCCTCCGGTTTTTTGGTAACGTCTCTTTGTAATTCAATGGTTTCTGTGGAGCAAGTCCGCAAAACGTGCGCTGTTTATAGTAATATGTGTGCCGTCTTTTTTTTTCTGAAAGAGCCAAATACAGAAACCATGAAACTGGGCTAAATTTCACTGTAAAGTAAAGCACACGTAAATGTCTTTCACATTTAAAACGTTTGTAATCAAAATGTAGTAATTCCTTATTATAACGTGGACTAAAAAAAAGCAAAGCGGTTTCCTTTTTTGAAAATGAGCCAAATTCTGCACCTGTTTGAATCAAATCGAGCCAAATCCATTAAACCAGCTCTGCGTCAATAATCGTCACCAAAACAACCAACATGGGCGCATCCATTCTGTTTCATTTGGGACGTAGTTGCTTTTCTATCGAACTTTCGCTCCACAACTGCTTTTTTCTTGGACGAGTTGGTACTTACTGAAGGACATGATATTGTATTGCGAAACTGGAATAGAAAGTCAAATGCCGACTTTCCTATTCCCGCCTGTCTGTCGGTGTTTCTTTACGAGTTTTGCGCCAGAGTATCGAATCCTTATTTCACTGCGAGACGGTATATTTGGAATGGAAGACAATGGAAAGGAAGTTATTGGGCACTGTTACTAGCTGCCACTCAAGCGTCGCCGGCGCGAAGTCGTTGATGGGAATGACAGCAGGTTGTTTCGTTCCGTACGCAAGTAGATGCAGGGAAGGGATCGGAGACGTGTTTGGACAACAAAACAACAGCTTTAATCTAGCTATTGCGGCACAAGCACTCTAAATACAACACTTCAAGTAAACTAACAATATACAAATAGAGTCAAACAATAAGCTTACAAAATACAAGTATTACAAAATACACAAGATGAATGAACACTAAACAAACAATGGAATTAAATTAAACTGTAAAGACTGGAAAGTTCGATGATATAAGCAGGTGTAGGCATACGTGAGATGACCGGCAGCGTTGCGTCCACGACGATCGGATGCGAGAAGTCCCGAAGAGTTCTGGCACGACTGCGATGTCGGTGGATCCGAGCATAGGTCGGCAAAAACTGTGGAGCTCACTCAGACTCACTCATGAAATATATTTTGCGCTTAGGGCTCACCCGGACTCAGACTCACCAAATTTTTTCTGAGCCGGACTCATTCGGACTCACACTCACGAAAATTTTCTTCAATCGGACTCACTCGGACTCAAACTCACCAAAACTTTACTCACCCGGGCTCACTCAGACTCAGACTCACGGCTCGATCTGAGTCTGAGGGAGTCCGAGTGAGTCTACTCATGAGTCCGTTAGCCTAGAATTAGCTTTTTCGACCATGGTGTCAATGCTCTTTAACACCAATATCTCACGCAATCTGTGCTCTTCTTGGTGCCTTTTGATATAGTACCTTCGAACGCGAGTTATGAGTGGTTGCAAACCAGTAAGGACATTTTTCTTGAACGAGTAGACAACAAAGTATATATTTATCAAGAGCTGGGGGGTAGGGGGAGGGGGGAGTTCAAGGCACCCCCCTATGTAATTCACGCCTCTAATCAATAAATATTGCAACGGTGTATGAGCGATACTGCTTTGGAATACATGTGAGTAGACGTGAGTATAAGTGTGAATCCAGGTAAGGCTCTTAGTAAAGCTGAATATGAGTAGATAGGAATCATCCTAGTTGCAACGCCATGATTCCGGGAGCTAGTGCTTGAAGGTGATCTCAGGCAGGTTGAGCTAACCTGAGATTGAAGTCCCGATGCCAACGTTGCAGACGTGTCTCAGCTAGGCGAACGGCTAAGTTCAGGGGGGCCAGCCGATACAAAGCGCACACTAGAAACTTCTAGAAGGGATACTCGTTGATCTACTTCTACACCATGTTTGACAAGGAACTAGACTGATTAGTAGTGCGCCATCCTGCGCTTAAATCCCCTTCGTGTTTCCTCATTTTCTTCTTGGGGGAAAAGTTGACCGTCGGTATGAGTCCAATCATTCTTGGTTCATTGTTACGAAGTCCGCCTTCAAAATATTGACGGCGCCTCTTTTTAATTAGGGGAGGGTTCTCCAATAATCAAGAGAGACAACCCGTTTAAAGTGACTGCGTAGGCGGCTCGTACACGTGCAGCTCCTTCCGTGGGAACGGTATCTTGCCTCGGTTCTCAGCTGAGTGTTTTGCAGTCAAAACTTCCATCGCGGCCTTCCAACAAAACCTATCTTCTCCGCGGTACAGAACAAAGAACCCTCTTCGGCAGCAACATTCGAAGAATAAAACCCCCTTCCGCTGATCTTCGCGGCTCTAAAAACAAGTCTTTTCATGCCTAAGCCGGCGCGCCGGTCAGCGGAGGGAGCACGGCGCGCGTTAATCGGCATCACGACGGGTCGAAAAAGTGCCATTCCGTGACAGGCACCGATCTTTTCCTTGACGAAAAAGGGATCCTAAACGGTGCGGCATAATATCAGCTAACAAGAAAAAAGAAGGAGAGCTGAAGCATTTTTTTGGAGGCCTTCAACTATAGATGCCAGGAACAAGAAAACACTGCTGACAGTCCAGGACAATGCGCCTGTTTCCAGAAAAGACGACTGGCTCTTCAAGGTCTAGTCATTGCCATTTTCGCGCAGGCAACTATGGACGGCACCGGCGAAAGAACAATATGGCGTTAATTTTGTCGCAAAACATTGCTATATTGTTCATTCACTGCCATTTAAACTACTTTTGCGCAGCCAATTGAAACCCAAATGAAATATTCCAATGTATAAATCGTCTTCAGTCCCCGTGACCCCATTTGGGGCTATTTGTTCGAGCAAGCGCAGCTAATCCTGAAGCAAATATTTTAAGTGCGAATCATTCCTTAGCGAACCAAAGGCACTTTGAGCGTTTCTATCTATCTATCTATCTATCTATCTATCTATCTATCTATCTATCTATCTATCTATCTATCTATCTATCTATCTATCTATCTATCTATCTATCTATCTATCTATCTATCTATCTATCTATCTATCTAGCCGCCTCCTTAACTTGGTGTGGTGGTGTGGACCAAAATTGGCATGGGAGAGTAAGAGGGTTTGACGAACATGACTGTCTGGTCATGGCATTGAATAATGTGAAAATTCTCTAGCGTACAACGTCGTCAAACCCTTTCCTCTTGATACGTGTGGCACATACCCGTATACCACGGGCCGCGGTATGCGCCACAGGTGATTGACAGTTTATATCTGCTCAGGAACGGCGAGGAACAGACATTGGTAATTGAAATGCGAGAGCGCTAATAAAAACTAACATCGGCAGCATTAACCCGACGAATGCAAAAAATAAAAAATCCACGCATCTCCACGAAGTGAATCATGACAAGTATGCGAAGCTCTGGGTATCGTATGGGTGAATAACCGTACGTTACCCAAGCGTTGCCTCATATAATATAATTTCAGTGACATAATGTGGCATAAAGAGTCGACGACAAAGCTAGGTCCTAAGGTCCATAATTTCTACGTTGAAGTCGCCGACTAGTATAAAGGGTTTGTGCTTGTAGGTGTTTTATATTGTTCTTTCACAATTATGATTGGTATTAGTCTATTGTTAAACCTTTTTGTGTCTCACATCCATGCACCTCCCCGTGACAGCCAACGGACACCGTAGACGGACAAGCCTTGGTTCCTAAGGTGCTTCGCCCGTAAAATAATGATGTCAGCAGGAATCGAACCCAAGCATTCCGTGTGGCTGTCAGGTATTCTTCCTCTGAGCCACGCCAGGTTTTGAAACTGCTTTGAACAAATACCCTGTGCAGGCAAAATGTTGGTGCAACGTCAATTGTGGTTACAGTGCTGGCTATCTAATTTTATAACAAGGCGATAAACATTAAATTAAATACGTACTCCTGTGATACAGATGTCATGTAGGGTTTACTTCAATCACAGTACCAGTGTTTCGCTCCGCTTTTAGAGTAGTCTAATAAACATTAAATTCGTATATATTTCATTCAGCAAGCTATATTTGCTCGACCCCGGAGGAAAACAGCCAACGAAAGTTACGTATGATATTCACATCGCACCTTAAAGTGCACTTTGTTTCGATAATACTGACGCCTATGCTCAAACGTCAGTGCTGACGCTACGTCAGACCACAAGTTGCCTTGAAGCACCAGTGCAGTCAACGTGCCTGGTAAGCTCACGATGTGCCCACAAGTACTGCACTTACAAAAACACGTCGATCCACCTCGTAACGCTTGGCTCAAAAGCCAAAAAATGGCAGCATGGACAGCTGTTGGCTGGCTACTTCGCATGAAACCGATTCCCACAAGGCGTGGGATCTGCCGAATTTTTTACCTTCAACTTGAATTTCTCGCGTAGAGAGCATTACTTCACTTAAGCTCAACGAGATGGCGCTTCATGTCGTGCATCTGTGACACACGGTGGGTTTCAACACGGTGTTTTCCAGGAAACGTCAACTTCTTCATCCTCGCGGTGAGTAATTACATTTTTATAGAGGTTCTGGTGGTTTCTTTTTACCCAGTATGTGGGAGAGCACTGCAGAATGGCGTCCAATCAAAGTTGTAATAATTTTTATTCATAATCTGTGTTGTAAATTGCGGGTAACAGCCGTTTTGAATTGCATGTCCTCGATTGGGACCTGTGGGCTTTAAGGCCACACTATCACTGACGAAGAAGTACCCGACTGAAGAAGAAATGCAATAACTCCTGCAAGAGAACGATGCCACTCTTTCACATTTTGATGATCCCGAGTTTATTGGCAATGATACATACAACGGCAGCTACACAGAGGGTGAAAGTGAGGGCAGCACCGGCAAACAAGATGCCTAAAATTTCACGACGCCCAGAACAAGGGGTCCAATGAAGTGCAGGAGGACAGGGTTCGCATTTTTCAATAATTTTTAGTAGCAATAAAATATGCCTTGTCAAGCGGAAACACAAGTCAGTCTTGGTAGCATCGACTACATGGGGCCAGTATGTTCCAGTGACAGGTGTCAAACGACGAAAGAAGAAGGTGAAGGTGAATCTACAAGGCATGGTTGCTAAGTGCAACAAGTTAATGGCCGGGGTCGATTTAATCACCCGCTTTGTGTCCTACTGCCGCATTTTATTGTGCACAAGACAGTGGACTGTCCGCATGTTCCCACAGTTTTTTTGACATGTCATGTTGTTATGGGTGGATGAAATTAAGAACAAGCAATGGTCTCGACCTGAACTCAAAGTTCAAAACGAACACTGCAACATCCTTTAATTTAAGCACCAGTCGCTGTGTCCAACAGACAACGTCAAGAAGGAGGAAGCGAAGAAAACGAAAGAGAAGGAAGGACGGCTGGCCGACAGACGCGCAAGATAACTCTGTTACCCCCTAACAACGTGAGATATTAGATGTCAGGACACTTTACTGAACACCCAAAGCTTGGATGAAATAAGAAATGCAGAAAAACAAAGTGCGCAGATAAATCTAGAGTGAATTCTTCTAGGTGTTTTCCTTTGCCTTCCAGAACAGACCTGTTCCACACCTGTTCCACACCTGTTAAGACCGAAAGGCCCCGTTTGGGGATAGCCGAATTTCGCTCGTTTTCTTTTTTGATTGTTCATTCTAAATTAATTTTTCCCCGTTTTCTTATATGCTCAAGCGCAAATTAAAGAAGTTTTGAAATAAATTCACCAAAAATTCTCTTCTTCGGACATACGAGCTAAATACAAATTTTCCTCCTCAATACCGATGACAGTAGACCATATAGATTTTAGCCTCAATATAGGTTTGAGGCGTTTTAGTGAGAGGAGCACACTGGCAAAACATTTTTGGAGCCGGCCCGGCCATATTGTCAGTATCAAACAACTGCGTTTTCCTCAGTTTCACTTAAAGTGTACTTGGCTGTTGTAGCAAAAAAAATCCCACATTTATAAATCAGCTTCTCGATATAAACACGTTCTTTATAAACCACTAATAGTAAAATCACAATGCAATCATTGCATAAGTACAAATGCACAAATACCGGATCCCAGAGAATTGCAAGCAGGGTGTGCTCGATCGTTTATTTATTGTTAATAGCGGTTCATTAATATCCACCAGGATAGCAGCTTAAATCTGAAGCACACACACTAGGGTAGGGAAGCACCGGCTACGGGAATTAAGCTGCTCAGCTGGAGTTCTTGAATGTATAATCAAGTGCAGTACACGAGCTATTCTGCATTACGCCTCCATAGTAATAGGACGAATTTGTTTTTTCGAATTCGGGAACAAGCTTAGTAAAACAAAGGAAACGGGACAAGAGGTGCCTCATCCCAAAGCCTTATACAAAGTTCGCTTCGTCCGGTAGTTGGGAGGCTGGAAAATTTGAACGTACAGGAATCCCGCACCGTTTGTAAAGTAAACGTTGTCAAAAAAAAAGAAGAAATACGTAGCTTGTAAAGATAACGTATTATTTTCCGTTTTTACGTGGTCAAGTATACATGGGCAAGATGGGGTGATGCTGAATATTAAGATGAAGAAGCATGCTTTGTTACTCAACATAACTGATGTTGAGCATGCGTCCGCGTGTTGCCGTCGATTTTAGTACTCGCTCCAGTTCCCAGTAATCGGCATTCTTTATGACGATAATCATCAATACACGATAGAAGTTGTCGAAGCCATGCATATATTGTTCTCAAAAGTACTGACGCCATCAATCAGCCTTCGATTACGCTATCATTGAAGGAATTTACATTCCTTCAATGATAGAATTTACAAGGTGTCTGAAGGGAGACACCCGCTCTTGTTGTAGCAAGGCATTTGCCTCGGACATGCAAGTAGTGCAAAATTTATAGATAACGTTCAAATAATAAATAAAAAATAACAAAGCAAGCGCAAAACAAGAATAAATGGGGCCGGAGGTATTCTTGTGTCTTGTGTTTACAGGTCACTTACCTCAGTCGTGCAACTGGTATCAAAATATTCACAAATACTTATTTACCACGTTCTCTTAATGGCTAATTTATTGTTTTCACGCATTTCTATGGCGTTGTCTTATTATTAACGCGATAGCGTTAAAGAGCTCGTTTCGCAGAAATTCCGGCGTCGGCGTTGGTGTCGGCGTCGGTGTCGGCGGCGTCGTTGGTTGTGAGCGAAAAATCATCATCTTGTCCGTGACCGAAAAATCGAGAAAGACACAAATTAAATAAGCAATAAAAATTTCCGGGTCCGAATGAGGAATCGAACCCAGGTCGTCTGCGTGGCAAGCAAGGTGTTCTACCTCACAGCCACGCTTCTGCTTGGGATTACATTGAAAATAACTTCCTCTGCTTGGAAATGCCATGCAAATAACTTGCATGTTTTACAAACACACGCGTCCTGTATACAGGCATCACAATACAACATGTAATATCGCAGTGGTATTGCGTGGTACAAGCGGACATTGCCATCGGGCCTCAGAAGATGTGAATATCATAACGACATTGTGGTTCAAAGCCGTCCACCGATTACAAAAGGCACACACGTTACTGCCCGTATTCCCTTAAGACCTCGTAGTGGGTGCATAGCAAGTTCGAAAACATTTCCCGCATTTCCTGCGCATAATTGCTCGTGGTTTAAAGCATGCTACCCATTACATAGTGTGCACTAAATGATTGAAGTACGCACTAGGGACAGGATATCGCTATCGCGTTCAACTTTTAAATACGAAGCGTAAGGGTCCCCCCAATTTTTTTATCATGCTTTCTTCCATGATAGGCCAAGTGGCATGTTTCTAGGGTTCATGCCGCAGGGCTGAGAACAAAGATTGTAGGGCTGCCTTGAAGTCGCTCAATATTGACCCTCGCTGCGGTTCCTGATTTACAACACAAAGTGCCATGCGAAGAGCTGCATGTCCTGCAACCGTCGATGTTGTTGGATGGTCCGCCTTAAATTTAACTGCTACACATCTCGCTGGGACAACCACTGCACCGGACGAACACCGGAGAGTCGTTGAGCCGTCGGTGTAAATATGTACGTGACCGATGTATGTACTTCTCGCGCAGTAGAAGCAGAGAGAGCTGCTTCAGAAGAGGCGCTGACAACTCAGATTTTTTCTGATTTCCCGGTACATTGAAGTGCGCTGCAAGGTGATTAAGAAACCAATGAGGAGTCGATGGTATTCGCCCCGAGATCGGGCTACAGGCGGCAGCACCGTCGCCGCGCTAGTGTGGATAGGCGGCCGGCGGCGCGCATACAAATGTACCGCGGCGCATTTTTGTGAGCGGTGTGAGCCGTTCGTCGGCAAATAAAATGCGCGGACTGCAGCCTACTCGTAATATATATGTAATCCATTGCCAAATGGATGCACGAAGCTCGACGAACGTTATTATTACTTGTGAGAGAAACGCATTCTGCCATTGAAAGGGATGTTCTCGCTTGGCGAGATTGTCTGCGTTTTCGAACTGTGTCACGTTTCTTGTATTTTTATTCTAAGTGTTGAGCTTGTGTCCCGCCTGCTTCGCACCGCTGTAGTGGGACTTCATTCTTTGCTTCATGTATACTGGCCTTGGATACTAAAAAATGAGAAAGAAAGAAATCCCATATTCTTGGGCGATGAGCTGAAATAACCGCAAATACGCATCCCCATTTTTTATAATTCAATTTTCTATGAAATGGAAGTAGGACAGTTGATAAGCTTATTCAGGAAATTTACGTGGCTGGCAGCGCTTTAGCGCGTTTGTTCCTACTCCAATAACAGTATCAAAGGTAAACAGTTCAGCACGCAGCTTTCTTCGATTGATTTTCTACACGACAGTGATGCAACAAAGGTTCGGTTATTTGATGGGACAAAAGCTTTTTTTTCAAGTGAATAATGTCCGATCCTTCCGTCAGTCTATGACAACGTCACAAAAGCGCCCAAGACATTGTAAAAAAAAGAAAGAAAAAAGATGACGGTTTGCGTGAACTTAAACGACATAAGTGTGAGGCACGCCGTCTGGATCAATTTTGACCATCTGGATTCTTTAAAGCGAACCCAGATCTAAGCACACGGGTGTGTCTCTATAAATTTCACCCAATGTTAAAATTGCGCTCGGCGACTTAAGTTTAATCACCTCCGTGTCATTCCATTTTCTATTGTTTTTAAGGGACAATTTAAGTACCGAAGTGTCAGAATTTACTACGCAGAAATATTTCGCTGTGGTGGGACCAGGACCGTACACAAAAAGGTTACCTCGAGCACAATTAAAGCTCGTCGCATAACCGATAAGCAACAGCACCGCAGTTAGACACCTAACAACAACGCAAAACTTCGTTTACCACAGAGTCGCTAAAACGCTACTTTCACGCAATATTTAATACTCCTCATGTTTGGGACGACGCCAAGTGCACTTTACGATGTGCTTCAACTACAAAGCGGCACGTACACCGATATGATCCTGGCGAACGGAGGATACACAGCACTCTCGGCAAGTGCGCAAACTGATCTTAATGCAGTGCATATACAGCCGAGCAAGGTCAAATGTGTCTGTAGATCGTGCTAGGCAAACGCACAAGCAGTTAAACTTGCGCTAACAGAGCGGGACAAACCGCCCTTTGAGGATGAGCATGGGGTACGCGCACATGCTAGCCTTATGTGGCTAGCAGACGACGCGAGGAGCAATCCACACTAGGCGCGCTTCAGCCAGTGGCCACTAGGCGGCGACTCTGCTCGATCTCGGGGCGAATAGATGCGGTGCTGAAGCCTGACGGAAGGTGGGCGGAATAGTTCGAGATCGTTGCGCACTATGATGCTTGCGGTCTTTCTGAATGCAGTGTCGCAAGGTAGTCGTAATGAGCTCGGAAAAAATTGGGGGACCCTTAAGCTTCGCCTTTAAGAGTTGAACGCGATAGCGATATCCTGTCCCTAGTGAGTACTTCAATCACTTAGTGCATACTATGTAATGGATAGCATGCTTTAAACCACGAGCAATTATGCGCGGGAAATACGCGCAGTAACGTGTGTGCCTTTTGTAATGGGTGGACGGCTTTGAACCAAAACGTCGTTATGATATTCACATTTTCTGACGCCCTATGGCAATGTACGCTTGTACCACGCAATATTACTGCTATAATACGCGTTGTATTGTGACGCCAGTATACAGGACGGGTGTGTTTGTAAAGCATGAAAGTTATTTTCACCAAGCAGAGGAAGTTATTTTAAATGTAATTCTAAGCAGAATCGTGGCTGTGTGGTAGAACACCTGGTTGCCACGCAGACGGCCTGGGTTCGATCCTCACTCGGACCCAGAAGTTTTTATTATTTATTTTATTTGCATATTTCTCGATTTTTCGGTCACGGATAAGATGATGATTTTTCGCTCACAACCAACGACGCCGAAACCGACACCGACGCCGGAATTTCTGCGAAACGAGCTCTTTAACGCTATCGCGTTAAAAATGGCTAATGTGAGCTCTCAAGGCTTCCATCGCCATGTGTGTGGTCGATTGGCGATGGCAATAGTCGCCTCTGTAGACGAACATTTTGGCAGACCAAGGCAAACTACGAGAGCCTGAGCTTGTGCAGCCTGCAGAGCGCGAACATTTGTTTTGCACATGTTGGTCAGTAAAGGCTGACTATATCTCGAAAATCCGAGAAAGAGTGCTTTGTTCAGTTCCAACATTGCGTCTACTGACATGCCCCAAGTTATTCTACCCGCGAACATGAACAGCTGGGCGATTCCCGTTAGGGCGCTGCTTCAAGAAGGTCACGTGAGGGCTCTATCTGAGGTTTCTATAAATTATTCTGAGGAACTGCAGCGCAAGAAACACACGGACGAACAAAAGCGACAAGGTCAGTGCTCGTCTTTGTCGTTTTTGTTCCATCCTTGTATTTATTGCGCTACTGTTTCTTAGAGTAATGTACCAACACACCCAACTGACCACTTTATTCTAGGAAAGGCTATGCCCAGAAATTTGTGGGCTGTGGCATAAGAAATCGTCTGTCCATCAATAGAAATGGCATAGGGTGACATTGGTTTGCATGTGAAACCCACTAATGCACATATTGAGGCTTAGTTTGGCGAGGTAGTTCGCTGTGAAAGCTGCAGCCTTCTGAAGTCTCGCACGTATTTGATGACGTGTAACGGCTGATGTCGAGACAAATATGTCGTCTGCGTACATGGATATCTTGATCGTATTTGGCAGGTATTCGACAAGTTCAATCAGAACGAGAGGGAATAGTGTGCGGCTTAGTACTCAACCTTTAGGAACGCCTCGGCAGGTGTAGCGTCGTGTGGTTGTGCCATCCTTGGTCGACGCAAATAATGCTCTTGCAGCCACGTAGCTAGCAATCAATCGAAAAAATCGACCCCGAAGGCCAACCACTTCAAGTATAGAGAATGGCCTGATGGAGTACCTTATCGTATGCGCCTTTTACGTCCAAGAACAATAGGGCAGATAGTCGTTTTCGTTATCATTGCCGTTGGACGTACGTAAAAAAATCACGAACATTATGCACGAACGGTCACGACGGAAACCTAGCCATCGAGATGTATAGATCTTGTAGTGTTCAAGATATCACTCCAGACGGATCATACGTTCCATTATCTTTTCCACACAGCACTTAACTTGCTTCACGAGTGAACCAATTCCCTGTCTTCCATTCGTTAGGAACGTCGACTTCTTGCCAAGATTAGTTGTAGAGACTTTCAAAATCGAAGTCATGCGAATGATACAAATTACGTAACCCACGAAACCACACGCATAGTTCAGTTCGCTACTTTTAGATGGCGATAAACTTCGCTGTTTGCAAAGACTTTTATTCTTTAGAAAATAATGTTGTCGTATTATGACCCTTCCCAACAGAGAGGCGATCGCAATACTTTCTTCAAATATTCAACTCATTCTTAAAAAAAATAACTGACATGAGAAGCTCCAAGGCTTTCATACATGCGACGTTCAAATGCTGATTAGAATCATAGGACCCGTATCAACAAAACATGTCAGAACTGTTCGCAAGAACCTGGGCCATCCATTCGTATTTACGGCTCTTTCAAGTAGCAAATGAGCTTTGATGTTGCTGCTACTAAAATTGCACTGTTGCCAAAACACGTGAAAGCACTGAACGCAGATCAAACTATGACGCGTGTGATTACACAACATTTTTTTGATGTTTTAGTTGCACCCTATGAATCCGATTTCAGGCACGAGTGTTTATTTAATTGGTAAGGTGGCGACCTTTCAGTGTGCATGGTGTAGGTAGAGTATATTTATAGTAACACGCGTCACTACGACGGAACAATAGAAGGGCGGTTGAAATTCTGATACAGCTGCAGTATTTTGTTGTCTTTGCTTTTTTTTTCATGCGACACTGAAACGCCATATCCTGTATCATTTGGCATAACTTCTTGCTCTAGTTACGCCGCAACTGACTTGGTGACAGTGAGTCGCACCGAGTCATACAGGTGCAAACATAAGTTTCATGTCCATAGCCTGCTTCCTGGAAGACGTCCGAGATTGAGCACACTGTCATGTTTGCGTCGACAGTTGTCGTGGAACCTTTCGCTATTTTAGCCTTCGAGATTCCGTAGAAGAGTCACACGGGATTGGTTGAACGAGCATAGCAGATGTTATCAATATTTCAGAAATGCTTCGTGAACCGAACACATGAGATCGTTACAATACGTCCACAATGTTGATTTATTATAGTATTATTCAGGCTGTTCGGCGTAGCCGCCGGAGCACTGCACTGTCCGACTCATCTGGCCTGCAAAAAGGTGGTTCGCTGTTCGTTCTCAGGAATTGTTCGCCACGTCCGGCTGCACTTTCACTGTCGTAGCCCATTTCGCCTCTGGGAAGTTGGTCACACTGCGGGTCGGTAGCGCCTGGCCGGCATGCAGTGGACACAAACTTGCATGATTTATTCAGGAGGGACTCGACGAAATATATGTGGGCCCTACGGTGACGGCATGAAAGACCTGCAACAAGACGAGAGTGGCGCATGAGCCGTTTGACCACCGCCGTAGTGGTTTAATTAACAGAAGGGGCGAACTAATAAAAAAATCCGTGAGCTAGAGTATATAAATCACGTTCTCGCTGAAAAAAAAACTGTTTATCCGTAAATTTAAATCATCCGTAATTTACTCGGGAGCTTAAATTGACGAGTGCACTGGCAAATTCGCAACGACGAGGTTTGGCTCCACTCTTCGATTTTAAGATACACTGTTTCTGAAACGTTCATCCCTTAAAAGGAAGCTTTACATCGAGGACCGCTAAAGATTTCCGTATTCGAATACATGTGAAATACAGAGACGCCTAAGCAGTAACTGCTGGACCGAATTGAATGACAGTTGTGGCAACAAAAAAGTCGATCCTGGCAACTCTATGAAGTAGAGAAATTCATTCATGATTTGGATTTGCTGAATAACAGTTAGTTAGAAGAAACAGTAGCATGATGCTCACATATCCGTAATTCCGCGCCAGAAATTTCTCGCAGTTTTGTAAACTGAATCTTCCAGAGTGGAACTTTGGATGATCATTTACAAATTAGATGAAATTGTTACATTCTTTACGTGGGTATTTGAGGACAAATTAGTGTTTACTATAGAGCGATGTATAGTACATCAATTTGGCCACTCTTCACGTAACTTTAGGTGAACTTTGCAAACTTGTGTTATCGTTTTTAGTGCTGAGTTAGAGAGTTATTAACTTGATTTTAGAGTTTCCTGAAATTTTGCAAATTTCATTTTTTTTTCACTGTTGACTGGAGAAAGCTCACTTCCTGCAGTTGCGAGATGTTAAACTTTTTTTTAATCAGCAAACCTAATCAAAATCGGTGCAGTGACTACCAATAAGAATGCCTTCACCGTTCCCATGTGTATTTTTTGTTGCTGCTCAGTCGTAAGCAGCAACAATAAATACATCAACATTTACAATTCCTATCGCTTCCGGAAGAGAAGGTCACTCGTCCCTCTGGGTTCGCAAGCGTTCATATAAACTGTATGCCACCGAAACGCTGAAGCGAAGTGAGTTACTCAACAAGACCCGAAGTTCGGCAGTAACGTTCTTGCGCCACTCGTCACCGTGCGCGTGACCTCACTGGTGCGACCGGAAGAAGTGATAGGCGATAAGAGAATCGCTCTTGCATGCGCGCTATCGCTAGAGGGCTGCATACGCACTAAATGTTTCGCAACCAGGTTGCCTCTGCTGGAAATTGGGATAAAAGTCCACGTGGCCGGCGGCAGCCTGCATGCCAAGGTCCCCCCTTGAGCACGTTCCACCCGTAACTGGTGTGAATGATGTCCACAAAATTCGCATCCGCCTTGCTCACATGGACGTCGCTCTCCTCAAAGAGAGGTCCCGCCGGATCCAGAGCTGCGCAGCCGAGACGCACAGCGTTAAACACTCGTATACGATGCTTGCCGTTCTGCAAAGTTTAAAACTTACCGAGTAAATCACTGAGAGAACTGCTGGGTACTAGAAGAATTCCTGAAAACTACGTTAACAAGCTCATTGACAATATGAGGAAAACTTCTGTATAATCAGAAAAATATTAAGAGCACTCTGCAAAGAGCTCCAGGAATTCCCTTGGCGCAGGGCGTTTGATGCCTCTTATCAAACCTCACCATGACCAGGATTTGGGGACATTTTCACGTAGCGCCCTCTCTTGTCGGTGACAGCGGCGGCCTGCCGTAACTGAATGGGAAGTAGGCGAAAAAAAGCATACTCATGAAAAGAGCTAGTTATCAAAAACGACTCCCGGTTCTACAAAGCAGAGACTTAATTAAACATTCTGTCAAAATTACAGTGTCGCACTACAAACCGCGTGGCTTCCCAGGGTGTTTAATATTTAACAATGGGTCCCATGCATTTCCAATCGAGGTGTTCAATTGTCTAGGGAAGGCACATGTTTTGTAGTGCGATACTGAAATCTCGCCACAGTGTTCCAGTAGGTCTCTGCTGTATAGACCCCGGAGTCGTTTTTGATAAATAGCTTATTTCAAAAGATATGATTTTTTTTCGCCTATTTCCCATTCAGTTATGGCAAGATGCGGTTGCTGCCGCCGAGAGATGGCGCCACGTACGAATGTCTTCAAATCCTGGGAATGGGTAACGCTGAGTATTCTATCTAATGATTTTTATTTAAGTGCCGTGTATACAATTTCTTGAGTGGTAACTTTTTTTTAATATAATATGCATCCCACATAATTATTCGCTGTTGCCAAACAAAATTGTTCGTTTTGTGTTATACATATCCTTCGCTCAACGTAGGAACACGGAAAATAAATTTTACGGCAATGTTATTTCGCTCATTCTAGGTAAATTCATTTACAATTTACTGTACCCTCAAGAGCGAAGTATATTACAGAGGGGAGCGAGTAAAAAACACACACATAAGTAAACAACAAAGCAGCATAAACGGCTAGTTAGTACAACAAAAATGATTGGCGAACGGAATTAGAGAGCGATGATGTCAGATAGACGAACGAAATTGTCGAAGCCGAACGAGCGCCGGGAAGGTGGTTCCTTTGCTGAGAGGTCTTAAGATTGAATGATTCGTGACAGGTTCTTGCTAAGCTTCCCAAAGCTTCCCGGGTATAATCGTTGACGTCAGGACGAAGCAACATACCAACTTTTTATTACAGAAAAACTCGCAAAAACTTTTTTTCTTGAATTTTGTCATTAGTCGGTCATTGTGAACAGATTTCATTATTTTAATATAAGCCATAGCATTTCTGTCCTCACCTGTCGTTTATTGTAAGTTTTATGTCTTAGTTCCATATAGCATAGATTTTCTCGCAGTCACGTAAAAAAAAGGACTTAAAGCCTGAGGTTTTAAATCAGTTAGATAGTGAAGAACGATGTAGCAAATCAGGTATTAGGTCGGAAAGTCGAGAAGAAAGTCTAAACTCTGAACACAACTTTCTAAAGCTCTCAAGACATAATTGTTAACTTGAGGAGAAAACAACATTCAAAAGCGTCGCAATTCTGGCATTCAAAAGGTGCCCGTCATTGCTTCAGCCGCCTTACTTTGCAGCGCGAGACTTCCCTCTCGTTTCCGCAGGCTCGAAAAATAGCTTTCTTTCTTTTTTGTTGGGGGAGGAAGATGATAATGATAATTTCATTGCTTTAATTATTTTACTATTCTTAAACATAAAAACGACCAAATGAGACAGTACAGGAAAAAGGAAGACACCCAAATACACACGCAGTAAAGACGCAACTCCAAACTTCATTCAAGTACAGGGTGCGTACACCCAGATAAGATCGAACACGAAGTACCGGTCGCCATTCTCGATTTTGATGAAATTTACTGAAGGCATTGGCATTAGAGCCAGAATAATTTTTTCGAAGTTAGTTCTGTGAATAAACTTTTGTTCACCTGAAAAAAAAATCAATATTAGCAGCAAAAAACGCTTTTCCGCCGATTTCGCGATTTCTGAAATTTGAGCGCACCTAAGTAAAAGAAGGTGCCCTTCTTGGAGACAATATTTATTCCCCTGAAAGAAAAAGTGATACGGAATCTTACGAGTCTATTATTTCCCTTACCTGTTGAAAAAGTTTACAGGAAAAAAAATCACAAACATGGCAAGCCACACAAAATACCTGTATTTCAGGAATTTATTGCTACAAACAATTTAAACTGAGGATAATGAAACTCGATACATAATAACTTTGATTTGTTTGAGTTCATTTTAAATAACTTTCGCGGTATTATCGCGCTTCGTTTTACTTCATAACTGTGATGAAACGTAGCTGGTTTACCAAAAACACCGAAGTTTGAAAATATTCTCAAAAAGGCCATTTTAAATTTTTTTTTAAAAATCCCTCTGATTGAATTCAAGGACATCATCTACGATTCTGCGTAAAAGAACGTTGCATTATTTCAGTTGGTAACAAGTTGTAACGCGTCACATGTGACCAAGCCTTGCGGCCGCGCCGTTCGTTATGTGTTGTAAATCAGATATAAGTAGTTCAAAATGACCTGTACGCATTATAATCATATAACAGCAGCTCCGCCACAACAAACGCGCAGCCAGGTTGCATGGCGCAGCAATCTGTCTTGCGATCAGCCGCTTGACAAATCCGCTGCAGCGGCCGCCCGATGCTGCGGGCACTCACATTACATGAGGGCCGCTTCGACGGCGGTAGAGCTCCGCTTGCGCGTGAAAACTGGGCTCAGAGGACGAATGAGAGAAGGAATGCATCACTGTGAAACGTGAAGGCTGTTAAGTGGAAGGGCCATATTATACAGTGAAAACTCTGCCGGGATTTTTTTTTTTGTTGTTGTTTTGCAGTGAGCACCTTCAGTACCTTACAGCGCGCGTGTACTTTTTTCCCTGCTGTTATGCCCGAAGCCACGAAATATCGTGATAAACGCGCGGCTTGCATTGAATAGTATATCTGCGGACACACAAGAAGGCAACATTGTAAAAGTGGTACTTTAACAAAAAACTCGCACTCCTTTTAACAGCCGGTTGGCGCCAGTGTTCTGCTACGAGAAGGAGAGCAACTACAGTTTGAGTTCTTCGACAATCGTGAGCACGTATGACAGCTGTTTTTAGATACAATATTAATGAGAACTAACACAATAATGCCAAGAAAAGTATAGGGGATGTTATTAGTAGTAAATGTAACGTAAATGTGAAGAAAGAAAAGTGGACGAAAAGATAACTTGCCGGGGGTAGGGACCGAACCTACGACCTTCGCAGGTTCGTTCCCTGCCCCCGGCAAGTTATCTTTTCGTCCACTTTTCTTTCTTCACATTTACGTTACATTTACTACTAATAACATCCCTTACACTTTCCTTGGCATCATTACCTGTTAGTTCTCATTAATATTGTGTCTAAGAAGGAAAAACGAGCCCTTAAAATTTCCACAGCTCTTTTTAGATGTCATACGTTGCATCATATGAATCTGATGGAGTGAACCTAATTGCTTTAGGGGCGAAGCTCCTTAGGACCTAGCCATGTCTTCCGTTGTGGTCACTGTATAGAACCATTGCTATAGTTGAAACATATGTGAGACACAAAAAAAGGTTTTACAATAGACTTCAACATAGACATAGGCTAATTATAAGGTAATAGATCACTGTTACCGGTGAAAATAACCTATCGCAAAGAGTATTGAAGAGTTCATCTCTACTAAAAGGTGCCTAGATGTTGAGGCTTCTCAAGGAAACCTGTAACACAAAGGCACACTTCGAGCACTATATGTCCCTACAAATTACCCATATTAAAACGGTATCTTGCCACCGGTAAGATGGCGGGTTCTTGGATTCACTTTCGAGGCATATCCTCCGCTCCAGCAATTTTCTAAATCCTCCTTGAATTGCCTAAGACGACAGGAAGGCGAAATAAATTTACATTTCTATATACACTTTATGTCACTCTATTTACATTATATGGGGCAACGCTCGGGTAACGTACGGTTACTCACCGATACGATACCCAGAGCTTCGCCCACTCGTCATGATTCACTTTGTGGAGATGCGTGGATATTTTTTAGGCCACCAGAAGCGAGGAAGCAACACATGAGCGTAAGGCACTGACTGCAAAATTTCCGGCAGAGTTTTCATTGTAAATTATGACCCTTCTACTTGTTTCACAGTGATGCATTCCTTCTCTCATTCGTCCTCCGAGCCCAGTTTTCACGCGCAAGCGGAGCTCGACCGCCGTCAAAGCGGCCCTCATGTAATGTGGGTGCCGGCAGCATCAAGCGCCCGCTGCCGCGGATTTGTCAAGCGGCTGATCGCAAGACAAAGCTTGCTGTACCATGCAACCTGGCTACGCATTTGTTGTGGCGGAGCTGCTGTTTTGTGATTTTAATGTGTACAATCATTTTGAACTACTTATATCCGATTTTCAGCACATAACGAACGGCGCGGCCGCAAGGCTGACTTGGTCACATGTGACACGTTACAACTTATTAGCAACCAAGATAATGCAATGTTCTTTTACGCAGAATCGTAAATGAGGTTCTTGACGTCAGTCAGGGGGGATTTTTAAAAAAATCAAATATGGCCTTTTTGAGAAAAATATTTTCAAACATCAATGTTTTTGGTAAACCAAATACGTTTCGTCACAACTATAAAGTAAAATGAAGCTCGATAATGCCGCGAAATTTGTTTTAAAAGAAAGCGAAAATTATCGAAGTTAATATGTACCGAGTTTGATTATCCTCAGTTAAAGTTGTTGGTAGCAATAAATTCCTGAAATACAGGTATTTCGTGCGGTTTGCCATGTTTGTGATTTTTTTTCCCTAAAATTTTTCAACAGGTAAAAAATAATAGTAAACTCAGAAGATTTTCTATCACTTGTTCTTTGAGGGTAATAAATACTGTGACCAAGAAGTGCACTGTTTTTTACTTAGGTGCGCTCAAATTTCCGATATCGCGAAATTGGCGGAAAATAGTTTTTTTTTTTTTTGCGGCGAGAATTTTTATATTTTTTTTTCAGGCGAAAAAAAATTATTTTCACAGAACTAACTTCGAAACCATTCTTCGGGCTCTAATGCCAAGGCCTTCAGTAAATGTAATCAAAATCGGGAATGGTGACCGGGACATCATGTTCGATCTTATCTGGGCACACCCTCAAGCGGAATCAATCCACTACGAAGCTGCGCAAACGAACGTAATTTGTTCTGATGAACTCTCACTCAAGTTTCTACAGACGCAATTACTTTTGCTCGTTGTCATTTTTAGCGCATGATTCTGCAACGAACATTATCTTTTATTTATCTCTTTTTCTTATGCCTTAGCAACTAGCGTCGGACGTTATTTTTGCACATCGTCAATTGCTTCATATCTCGTGCAAAGTAGACTCAGGAACGATAAACCAACGTGGATGCTAGATCAAGCATAAAAACCAATGACAAGTACGTTACAGGCTATCTTTTTGCTGCCATTGTCCTGTAAGAATAATTGTAGGGGTTTAACGTCCTGTGACAAGAGATACGCCGGGCATTTCCGTAGCTCTATGTCAGTGACAGATTAAAGAGCTTATCACCAGGTTTGTACAAACGCTGCGCTGGTCACAGGAGACAAGCGTGGCGCGTCGATCACGAGGTGACAATTGCGTCTGCAAAGTAGCTGACGCGAAAAAAAAACTGAAATTTCAAATAGAAGCTTGCGCACCCTTTCTTTTTGGGAGCCCCGTGTCTGGGGGGGGAGAGTGCGAATGTTTCTTTATAAGAAGCATTTCCTCTAACGTCACCGGTAAGGGTTCATGACCTCAGTAAATCATGTCATGTAGAACGCGCCACACCGCTGACAGTGCACCGCGCAGCAAACAGTGGGGAAAAAAATTGGGGGGACCCTTAATCTTCGCCTTTAAGAGTTATAATAATATCTGAGGTTTAACGTCCCAAAACCACGATATGATTATGAGAGACGCCGTAGTGGAGGGCTCTGGAAATTTTGACCACCTGGGGTTCTTTAACGTGCACCTAAATCTAAGTACACGGGCCTCAGCATTTTCGCCTCCTCGCCTTTAAGAGTTGAACGTGATAGCGATATCCTGTTCCGAGTGCCTACTTCAACCACTTAGTGCATACTTGCTATGCACCCACTACGTGGTGTTAAGGGAATACGCGCAGTAAGGTGTGTGCCATTTGTAATGGGTGGCCGGCTTTAAACAACGAAATCGTTATGATAGTCACATATTCTGACGCCCGATGGCAATGTACGCTTGTACCACGCAATATTCCTGGGATATTACATGTTATATCCCAACAAACCACACCATCTCCCTTGGATCACCCGAAATGACCCGAATGTGGAGCTCCCAAATTTATGTTTCTTAAAAATTGGCAAAACATTTTTTCTGGATATAAACAAACAACTAAAAATTTACTAAGCACCAAAAACAGCTCCAGAAAGTCATTGCACGACGAACGATTTTCATAAAAACGCCATCAAAACAAAACAGCCCGCACTGGTCCCCGAAACGCGCTTGTGGAATGAAATATTTTGTGAAAAAAATGAAAAGAAAAGCCACGCATGCGCACTTGCTGTAGAGCTTCACGCATGCGTGCCTTGTGACGCACTCGGTCTGCTTTCTTGTCTGCCTTCTTTGGGACTGCCTTCGTCAACCGTTGTGCAGCCGTGGTTTTTCATTGGGTTTCTATAGTGCTCCATTGCGTGCTGTGTGGATTCGTGCGGTAGTGCATAAGTCATCGTCAATATTGCAGGATTTTTGTGGGTTTGCACCGCTACTAAAGGTATGTGCGACCATCTCGATGCCAGTATACTACTAGCACGAGAACACACGGAGTAGCACTTTTTTGCTACTGACAAATTGGTGGGGCCTGCTCAAACCATCTTGGGCAGTACCTCATATTGTGGCTAAAATCTACATGGGCCACTATTGTCGGTACTCAGAAGCCAAATTTGTATTTGGCTCATGTAGAATAGAGCATGCATTTGGGCTTGAATTAGCTTGTAAAATAAGTCTAAAATGATCCGAATATGCGTTATAGCAATATTTTCCGATAAAATTATCATCATCCTTGAGCTTCTGTCCGTGCCGCACTTCGTCGCGTGGGCGTAATGTCAATTACTAGACTTGAAGAGCGAGTGGTTCTTCTTAGCAAAAAAGGGAACTATTCTGGACTATCTGCAGTGTTTTCTTGTTCTCGGCACCTATTGAAAAGTGCTCCAGCTCTTCTTCCTTGTTTGAGCTCGTTTTATACCGTGGCGTTTCGGATCACTTCTTCAAGGAATAGATCAGTGCCCAATATCTTCATTTCATATGTCACCACGAAAATCACACTCATTTTCTGTCAGCGCGATAGACGGCTTTTCAATCTCCATTGCTCATATAATCTCGCGTGTAAGTTGATTCCTAATTCTCCCCACAATTATGCACGTGTTGAACAAAGAACTTCTTACAATGCGTAGCTAGGAATCTACCTGCCACGTTTCTAGTATTGTAATGGTGTTCACGCAGCCGATCACTCAGTCAGCGAGTGTGTTGTCTGCCGCTATCTTGTGGTCGCAGCTAGTCGCAGCCACGGTGCACGGACAAATCAGTCGCAGCCTGAATGACCGGCTGCGTGAAGACCATTACAATGCTGGAAAAGTGGCAGATGGTTTCCTAGAAATGCATTGTAAGAAGTGCGGTTGCCTTCCTTTGTTGAACACGTGCAGAATTGTGGGAAGAAATAGGAATCAGCTTACACGCGGGATTATAGAAGCGGGGGAGCTGGAAAAGATGGGTGACAAGCGCATTAGCATGCCGTCTTTCGCGCTGAAACAAAAGGAATTTGATCTTCTCTGTGTTCGTCATGTTGCGTAGTAATGTTCTGTTACTTCTGCGCAGCAGACGTGCTCATCTTTTGCTATATAAGTAATGATGTGATCACAAAATAAACTGTGGAAAGAAGCGCTGTATATGTGTACGCGTGCGTTCCTTCGTTGTGTGATCGTCTCAAGGGTGCTTTTATCGTTCAAAGAAACGGACGACCAATGTGCCCAGATTACCACCGTGGTCGGAAATTAACCCATTTTCAGAAGCTGACTCTCCATGTATGCTTCTGCGAAATATGTGCTAGGTGATGACATTGTGTATGATAAACCAACAAACCCACTTTGCAACAACAGCATGCCCCATATTGATTTTGTGAAATATGACACAAAAATAATGCAAACTGCTTAAGAGTCAACATTCATAACTTATGTTCTAGTCTCGCATTGTTGTGCATCTTAATAATTAGTAAGAACTACCATCATACCGGGCTAGTCAAGCCGCGCACTCAAAAGAACGAAGAAGAAAGAGGCAAGAAAAACTCTTCACTCGCTGCATTTGCTACGACTATCGTGTTTTTTTTTTTGTCTCTCTATTGAGGTTAGGCTGTGGTACACAATTAAAAGGAAGTGACATTTGATGTCAAGTTTTAGAACACTGTTTTTTTTTAAATGTGCTTAGGCTGCAATTACTTTACGTAAGCTGTACTCATCCTCTTGTATATTCGTTTTGTATATGTGGCAGGCGGCACATGAGTTCCGAGGACAGGGCGCACGCGGAAGGTTACACGCAGTTTTAACAATGCTGTAGGTGTCTCAAGATTGTGTTCTGTGGTTCTGCTTTCTTTCAGATATTTAAAAACAGAGCAAGATGAGAAAACCTTGCAATGAAGATTCTTCTATTTGGGCTAGATTGCACAAGATCAGCTGAAAATGAATCATTTCTGTATTTACATAGTTATTTATGCCAATCCTCAAGGCCCTGGGCATTTATTAAAATGTATACCTTTGCAATGAGTGTAATCAGTTTTAAAAGTAAACCTCGTTTACTTGGCACAAATGTCACAAACACGCATTACTACAACGAAGCGCATTTTTTGTGCGCAGCATTTACATGTGTAAGTGCACCTGCAAACCAAATTTTGTGTACTTAAATCCAGTGGTGTAGCCAAATGCAGGAGTGCCACGGTGCATTGTATTCACCGGTGTGCCACTCCCGCCCATGCCCATGGCTACACCACTAGATTTAGGTGCATGAAATTTGGCTGGCATGTGCATTTCAGATGTCTAGATGCCACACACAAAAAACCGCTTCGTCATTATGAATAGAAGCCGAGATATTAATGAGAAACCCTTATTTCGAGGTCTCTGGGATGACACCAAAGTTGGAAATTGCTGGTTGCTAAAGCGTACTCTGGACGTTTTTTGGCGCTGTAGGGATTTTTCTGGGAAGTAATATATGTCCCACCAAAACTTTTTTGGGACATTTTCGGGAGGTTGGTGGTTTGTTGGGATGGCGACGCCTATATAAAGGACACTTGCGTTTGCGAAGCATGAAAGTTATTTTCACTGCATCTCCAAGCAGAGGAAGTTATTTTGACTGTGTGTCCAAGCAGAGGCTTGGCTGTGTGGTAGAACACCTGCTTGCCACGCAGACAGCCCGGGTTCGATCCTCACTCGGACCTGTAAATTTTTATTATTTATTTTATTTGCATCTTTCTCGATTTTTCGGTCACGGACAAGATGATGATTTTTGGCTCACAACCAACGACGCCGACGCCAACGCCGACACCGACGCCGATGCCGGAATTTCTGCGAAACGAGCTCTTTAACGCTATCGCCTTAAAAAGGAACAAAAGAAGTGGGCCTCGAAATCTAAGCGTGGTATCATCTCATAGTGGGTACAACGTAATTCTGCACAGTAAATGAACGATGACGTTCATGTGTGCGATATGAGCAAGGCAAGAAGGTTAATTGCGAAAGGAAGGAAAAAGCGTCTACATTGGCAGCGAAGCTTGCCTTTTTGGCAGCATGGCAACGTGATCAATTCCAATTTCTCTGAAAGCTCTGATAATGAGCTGATTTGAAGAAAAAAACATTGTTGCGGTGAGACTTTCTACAGACGGCTCCCGAAGAATTTCAGTGTATGATCAAAATTAGCATTCGGAAATATTTGAGGGCCTCAGGATAACACCTGACCATCGAGATGACATGGCTAAAGTAAGTCACCATGGACGGCTTCGCTGCGTTGGTGTTGCTTTGATAAGAACGAGGGCGCGCGTGCGATTTCCAATAACATCTCCACGCGCGCGAACGAAAAGTAAAAAAAAAATTGTGTACTTATATCGAAATGCTAAGCATTTCTTAGTGAGCTGCAGGCACATTGAGCGTTTCTGTCGACGTATCTATCTAGCCACCTACGCCTGGGTGCTCTCGTGATAACCTCCTTCAACGTGGGGTAGACCAAAATTAGTATGGGAGGGTAAGAGAGTTTGGCGAATACGTCTGGCTGGTCATGACATGAATAACGTGAAAATCCCGTCGCGTACGTCATCATATCCTTTCCGCCAGACACGTGTGGCAGATACCCGTACGCCACGTGCCGCAGTATGCGGGTGCGCTACAGGTGAGTGACAGTTTATATCTACCCAGGAACGGCGAGAACAGACATTGGCTAATTTAAATGCGAGAACATTAAGAAAAACTGACATCAGCAGCGTTGACCCAACGAATGCGAAGACTAAATATCAGGGTCCCAGCAGAAATCGAACCCAAGCATTCTGTGTGGCAATCAAGTATTCTACCCCAGAGCCACGCCAGGTCTCTGAACTGCTTTGGAAAAAGACCGTGTGCAGGCGTGATGGTGAAACGTCAATTGTGGTTGCAGTGCTGGCTATCTAATTTTATAATCATTACATAAGTACTCCTATGATACAGGCGTCACGTCGGGTTAACGTCAATTGTATACTTCAGCGCCATCCACTGAAGTTGGTCCACGTAGCACTGGCTAGGGCTACCATCCTCGCAAGCACAAGCGCTACATATCAGCTTACCTCTTCTGGTGTTGGTAATACCCATGTTGCTGTTGGCGTCGTTACGCAACTGTAAACAAGCTGTTTATATAAAACGCATGCGACTGTTCAACATATGTCTGTGTGTACAAGATTTGTATGTACATATCTTTAGCGTCATTTCGTAACGTTTCGCACAATAAAAAATTTACACCACAGTAACCTTCCTTCCGCATTCTTCGCATAACATCGATTCCCATGGTACGTGGGACCGTGGGATCTGCGTATTTTTTATACGCCCGTTCAAAACCTCTTGTGTTCAAAATTAATTCTTAGACCCACACTACGGAGTGCATCTAACTGTATCGTGGGTTTGGCCCGTAAAAGTATGGAATCAACTTAAGTTATCAGGTGGCTAAAATGCCGAAGGCATTGCCATATATGGCATTCTCGTTTTTCATTGGCAACAGTGAGAACCTAATCTATAGTTTCCACCCTTTCGTAAGTTCACTTTAATTTCACAAGGACCCAAACAAGTTTTTATAAGGTATACTTCACGAACACAAAATTGAACGTCAAAAAAATGTTATAGCTGAACGCGCTGACATGACTAAGTGCTGGAAAAGACCCCGCACGAATACAAACACGGCGATGCGCAGAACAGACAACTGTTCCATTTTCCGGGCCGGTACATGCCTTATCTGCAGGTTTGAAAAAGATGCAGAAAAAAAGGGGGGGAGGGTGCAGATAAGCTCTTTGTAAAAAGGGGGAACAATGCGGAGGTAAACGGCTACTTGTGAGGCGAAACAAACAAGCTTGTTGAATGTTGCAGTCGTGTAGTTTATGGTGTCGCGCTATCCTGTGGCGGAAGGCATATTGGCTAAATGGGAAGGCGTGGCAAAGATAAGCTTAGGGGAAAAATAAGTATTCTTGTAATTAGATCACTCGTTCCGGAAATTTGACTGCAGATTGTGCGACATGCTCAGGCAAACCGCGATTCCATGCCACAAAGGAATTGTCACCAGATCGAAGGATTAGGCAGAGAAAAGTGAGGCTTTTCACGTGCCCATCAGTATAATGGCCATGTGTGCGCGCCCTCGACAACGCTGTCAAAACATAAACTGAATTTCCGTAGCTGTCACAAACATAGGCTCGTGGACAAGGTGATCTTAATGAACTTGTGTGGTTTTAATGTGTTGTTTCTCTGTTGCGCTTTCTTATTTATTCCTTTGTCCTTTTTTTCATACCTTTACTTAAGGCGTATTCCGGTACGGAAAATAAACCAGTTTTCAGTTCGCGCATCATCCTTTGTCTTCGTGTGCCATCTCTTCTAGGACTTCGTCCAAATTTTGACAGCACGTTCAGCTATGAAGTTACACCGACCGACCCCTGTAGCAGCTTTGCTAACTGAAAACATTATTGTGTCAGCAGTCCCTGCATAAGCCTTCATAAAAAAGAATTAAAATTCCGGCCGATCCCACGCATTGTGGGAATCGATTTCATGCGAAGCAGTAGCTGCCTATGCCGGATTTTTTTTACTTTGAGCCAAGCGTTGTGAGGTGGATCGACGTCTTTTTATAAATTGAGTACTCGCGGGCATATCGTGGCCTTGCCAGCCTCGTGGACTGCACTGGCGTGTAAACGATAGATCATGGCTCGACGTAACCACGGAAGAACAGAGATGCCAGTTTTTATCGCAATGAAGGGCACGCTACGGTGCGATATTGCGCATATCGTAAGTAGCCGTGACCGGCGTATTCGAACAATGCTTGACAGTGGCTTGCGTAGTCAATGTCTATTACATTGTTATAAATGCGGGTAGCCAACACTACAACGACTTTTGGCGTTGTCCTGACGTGGTGCTTCTATAGGTTCTTTTTCCCAAGTACTTTGAAGCACTATCGTGGCTCTGTGGTAGAATACTTGAGTACCATGCAGAAGGCCTGGTTTCGATTCCGGCTCGAGCTGCGATTTTTATACTTTGCTTCCGGGACACTTACGCCAAGAACAAGGAACAGTGGGCCAAAGTGCTAAGAAGTGCTTCACTAGCAGACCAACTTCGGGCTGTCCAGGAAGCCCGCGAGGCGGCGGAGAGCTTCGGGCTTTCTGTCCCGACGTGGGAGGTGCCCTCTACACCCGGCGCCTAGCCGAGTGTCCTTCAGGACCCCTTTTCGGGCAAGAAAGTTGCACCACCACCACCACCATTGCGACCTTCGCTCTTCGACAAAACCGTCGACGCTGGCGCCAGATTTTCTGCGTCAAGACCTCCTTAACGCTTGCGCGTAAGTATTGTCAAAGCCTGTTCTTGCTGTCCTTGGGTTGACATAAACTGTGAATAACCTGTACCCCTATACCATGGACCGTGTTATGCGTATACGTGCCATGCATGGCTGGTGACTGGTGGAAAAGGTTTCATGACGTACGCGGCAGGCAAGTCTCGTTATTCGTGTCATGACCTGTGATTTGTGTTCGTCATACTCTCTTGTCCTCCTATGCCAAGTTCGGTATAAACCAAGTTAACGAGACGACCACGAGAACCACCAGACGTAGGCGCATAGATAGATAGATAGATAGATAGATAGATAGATAGATAGATAGATAGATAGATAGATAGATAGATAGATAGATAGATAGATAGATAGATAGATAGATAGATAGATAGATAGATAGATAGATAGATAGATAGATAGATAGATAGATAGATAGATAGATAGATAGATAGATAGATAGATAGATAGATAGGGGCAGTTTTCAAAGTTGCCACTCGTGAAGAGCAGGTCTGCATGTCTATTATGCCAGGCATGCTCTTGCGCACACTACATCAGACCCCGCCACCTCCTCAAGGGGTTGCCTCGCAGAGCAAAGCCGGCTGCTCGCGCGCTCTATACGCAGAAGACGACGGTATTCTACCTATGTCTCTTTGGGTCCTTTCTTGAGGCACTGGGCCAAGATAATGTAACATTTCTATAGGCTCCGTGCAGACGTAACTCTACCGCGGATGAAGGCGCCTCTAGCGGCAACAAGCGCAGATTTTACGGGATGCTCGCACCAGCTGGCACTGGGGTGCAATCGAGGAACGAACCCTTTTCCGATGCCAATGCTCTTCGTGCTTTTCGCGCCTGGCCAGTGGTCAGAGCGGCGGTCCGTCCGCATTATCAACGCGATCAGCCAGCCGTGAGTGATGGATGATAAGAATAGAATAACATAGCATTACATTCCGCGCCATGTTTACACTTTCCTGCGACTCCAGCAGGGCGGTCACAGTTGCCCGCAGGGATGCCCCTGCTTTCATCGATATGAAAACATTACATGAACTATACCTAAAAAAAAAAAAGCAAGATTCGAAACTCAAGAAACATACCTCAATTTTCACGGATATTCGCGGCGTGTTTATTCGCGTCTGTTGTGTGCACTTGCCCGTGAGTGACGATCCGCCGAGCAACACCTCTTCCGCGACGCCGTGAACATGCCCCGCTTCGAAAAGCTCTCTACCCTTCTTCAGATTAGCTCCTCGGAAGAAACTCTATAGCACGTAGCTCTGTGAATACAAATGTAATAAGAATTGGAACACTTTGCAGTGCCATGGCTAGCAAAACGCGCGCCGTGACGACAAGCTCGGCTGCACTGGTTGTAATCGGCGCTGTGAATGCCGTGCCACGGCCGCTCGATGGAAAACGCTTTTTCATTCAGCGGCCGTGACAGTCCAATCGCTGGTGTTGTCTCTGTCAAGTGTCGCCGAGTTTGCTGCCGCGTTAGCCCGAGGGTGATCAGCTGTGATCGTTTAGTGAGCAAAGCGGCCCGCGCTACACGCGCGCAGTTTCGTTCAATGGGTTCGTCGCCTCCGTTGTCGTCTTCCCCCAGCTTATGCATTTTATGTTGCCGCGTTCACCTGAGGGTGCACGAGGTCTGGCGAAAAGAAGCACACGCGCTAACTCTACGGTTCTCTGACGGCTGCTAACAATTTAACGTCTTTTGAAAGCAAACGGAAAAGAAAACGCCTCAAGCGAAGCACAAAAGCACGGCGCAGTGGCTTGCTGCCGCTTGCATCGTCTGCTCCCGTATCCCGTCAAATTTGGTGCCATGGCCGCTTTGGCGCTGAAAGCAGCGCTCCACTGTGGCGGCTCCTAACGTATGCACGGTGCCTATACCAATGCGATTCCCTTCAGCGTGTCATCTGCGATCCGAGCAGCACTTGGCCTACGTGATCAACTAGATCAGCCGGTCGTGATGATTGAATAATGGGAAGACAATATAATCTCGCGATAGCAACCTTTACGCTGCACTGGCGCCACACTTTTGTTACCGCGTGTTCCCAAGACTGCTTATCAAGAGCAACATGAGCTATACGGCACCAGTGATCCGGCCCAAACTTCGTCCGGTCGTGTTGAGAAAGTGGCGGCCGCAGAAGCCGGACGCTTGGCCGCCCAGGCTAAAGCCGATTACGTGGATGTTGGCCGGATCCACAGCTTCGGGAAACTGGCGCACCAACGATTGCAGCGCCAGCGACACTTGGCGCCCGATGAGTGCGCTGTTGCCCACGGCCGCAAAGTAGTTCGGGGAGCGACAGCCGTTGGCCCAGTCCACCAGTATGACGTTGGCGTCCTCCTGCGAGTAGCGTTCCCGGGGCCGAACGCCGCAGTCACAGGGTAATCAACAATGAATATGAAATGCTAGCCTTAGATGTTCGATCCGTAAGCAAGTCAACAACAGCAAAAAAGAAATTCTAGATTCGCTTTAAGAAAGTGCTGTAACAACGCTTCATCACAGCGTTTGCAAAAAACACTGGCCACTTCTAAAGTGCGCTCTAACTGGCGCACTATTGAGCTACGCAAAATCAAAAACGTAAAAGCTACCAGATATGTGTCGCCGTCTTGCACCTAATACGCAATAAAATAGGGTTGAAATTTTCTCGCAATGGAAAACAAAAATGTTTACCTTTTTGAGCAGAGCCGCCTTGGTGTAATGGAGCCACCGAGAATCTACGGACTGCGTGAATCCGTGTAAGAGGACCACCAGTTTCCTGGGCTCCCGGAATAGATGCGCGTAGGAAGCGATCGACTTCGGCCCCGCTTCCATAAACACTGTCGGAATGTCGTTGTTTCGCCGGCTGTACACGTGGAACTGCGTGCCCACGTTTCGCGGGTCCTGGGGCAGTGCTATCGGATGGGTCATGCGGTCCCGCCTGGAGAAGCAACCCACGCCGGAGTAACAGACTGTCTCCTCCTGCAGTAGCTCTATCTTCTTTCGTTGTTGCTGAAAATGAACCGACAGGCGATATGTCTACGTTGTCTGCCTGAAGGCTTGATGTTTCCTTTACTCACTCGTTAAGGCATGAGAAAAAGTCCGTCGTTTAAACTGTACGAGACACGTGTCTTTAATGAGAAAGTGGTGTTCCTACACCGTACGGGCACAGGCAAGCCTGTCACAACAAACGTTGCATCATTCTGAGTAGGAATTGAAGTTGGGGTATCGTACAGCCATTCCAGTCTGTTTCTGCTCCATTTTCGCAGTATACCTCCATGAAATTTTTTTCGGGACATGCCCACTTCACATGTTTGTCGCGCGGGGTCAGTAAACTGCTGTAGCTGCACACCTTATAATGACGTACGCATTCATTATGCCTGATTGTGCCAAATAAAAAAAAATTCCCAATTTTACGCCGCACCTATGCCGCTTGTCTCTCACGTGATATTACGTAACCGATGTGTACGCACTAAGGCTGGCGTTATTATTCGGAACTAAGCAGTTTTAGGAACAGCCGGACACCACCTCTTCCAAAAGAAATACGTGATGTCTGCCCGCCGATCCCTTCGGTGCTTGGCTGCTTGAATCCGCCGGCGGGAAAAGATTTTTTTTTTCACGATAGAAATAAAGGTGAAAACGGGAAACCAGGCAACAAAAAAACCTTAAAGTCATGCAGAAACTCTAGACAATTGTCCAAGTAAGATAAAAGCATTTTTATCTCGCTGAATGGCCCGTGGACCACTGACGGATGTACTAGCGAGACACTGAAGATAGCATACTTATGACTTTAAGGAATTGTTGATGATACATATATCTGGAATGTCTTGCCCGAGTAAAGGCAAAGTTTTTGCTTGAGCGATCAATTATGTGAGCCCAATTGGAATCGCAGGCCGGGTCGCGCACACCGCATGGAACGAAGTGCTTTAATTATCCAGTCAATGAGAAGCTGGCTATTGTGCCTTTCTCTGGCAGCTGTAAAATGTCGAGAAAAAAATCACAAATATTCTGATAAAAAGGAATTAAATAGAATATATTTTGATACACTTGCCCTGAGTTCACGAAAGTTCACTAAAGAGAGCCCGTATTCACACACAAAAAAAAATGTTTTTTGCGCTAAATCAACTGCTAGCAAAAGCAGAGGTCAGTGAATGATCATTGGTGGGGTTTTTGCAATAAAATAATAAAGGGTAGAGGGGGGGGATCGTTGACAGCTTGGACTTACTATAAGTGAAAAGCTTTGTGAATTCCGCACCAGAAGCATAGGTGCCACTATATATATGCATAAACTGATCTAAGAAAGATACAAACTTCCCAAATAGTGTAGATACGTTAATTACCATCGAGGAGCACTGCATTAGAAATCGTTGAACAAGTTATGTCGCTATAGCCAACGTTTCTACAGAGGGACTTGTTTTCGTCAGGACAGCAATTGCCTTCCTTATAGTTCGCGTTCCTCATTTATGCCTTATGTACACCAGAGACGTCCCGCTTTCGAAAATGTCTATCACTTCAGGCGTCGTTCAAGCGTCCCCGGAACTGTTCTCTAGTTTGGTTATTTAACGTAGTACAGTTCTGTGAGAATTGCTTGCATACAGTTCATGTAGAAGAAACAATTACGAAAAGCAAGTTCACGAAGATGTCTTGGGCTTCGAGTAAATTGATAAGATTGCAACAAAGAGCGGAGCACCAACGCCTCTGAGTCCGAAGAGTCAATGTAATAGGTAATCGCTTAGTTATTGGAAGTATATCCTTCTTTTTCTCGAAAATTGAATTGTAAATCGTCCGACCAAGTCGAGTTATCTTTAGCACATTGATTTTTCTTTTGTACCGCATGAGTTACATTGAAGCTACGAGTCAGATTCACAAATTTTCTGCTCTGCATAACATTCGTTAGTGATTGGCCGGTTGTCTGCACTGCTTATATCGTTTGCTAACGTGGTCGACCAGAGCATATCCAACGCTGTAGCTTCCAGATTACTTTGTGGATTGCCGTCATTCAACCAAATTATTTTGTACACATGAGGGTTGCATGAAAACTGCTTGCATCAATTCGATCATTTCACTCACCTTTGCAAGTTTGGTGTCGTAGTCGATGGCTTTGACTATTTCAGCGTCACCATACTTGCTTTGCCCAAGTTCAGCGTAATCATCGTACGAAGCGACGGCCGCAGCGGTTGCCAGAACAATCACCAGAAACATTGGTCCCGCTTGCGTGGTGATGGTTGAGGTAAAAGATGTGTACACATTAGCGGTCTTTTGTGGTGCTAGCACATAGAGGCATATGTTTTTCAAGGCGCCCAGCGTAATTCACCCCAGGCAACCGCAAGTTGAGCGTTGGCTCGAATAGGACGGAAACTCCAATAAAAAGAACTCATGTAAAAAGGAAGTAATGGTTCAAGTTAAGAGTTGTATAGGATACATATGATACCGGAACATCAATGTATTAGGGCCAATTAACTGTCAGGATAATTACTGAAAATTAATTGAATGAGTGCATTAAAAAAAAGAAAAGACAGTTTTCATGTGAACAGCCGGGATCATTGCGAGACCTCGCGGAGCAGGTCTCAACCACGCGCTTGTTTATACGTGGTCTCCGCGATCCACTTCGGCAACCCGACGGCGCGCTGTCAGAGTTAATTGCAAAGGCCACGCAGAGTTAAGCGCAGCTCAATAGTCGAGTGCGCTTAAAATAGTTGAATAAGTACAGTGAAAGAGCAGACAGTTTTCTTGTGGGTATGTGCCATCAAGATGGCACACACCCACTTTCATCCACTCTAAGGCTACCCAATTGAACCAAAAGTTGACCAAACGGTATACAGGCTAGTGCAATTAAAGGTACTTAAATGGAATATTAAGGTCCGGCCTAAATGTTTTTGCCTACGATAATTTCTTTTAAATCTTGCAAATTCAACCAAACTGAGCATGCCTGGAGTTACGGGATTGAGTACTTTTTTTTAGGATCCGAATTTTCATCGCTGAGGATTGATTGGGTGTGCGATGGTGCATGAATTCGTTTTTACACTATACGATGACTGCGAAAGTCAAAATTATATCGTAATTATTATTTTGTTACAAGAACCTGCAGTTTGTTCCATCCATACGAACTTACAAGAATTTAAACATTTCTGTTTGGTTAAACTTAGCAGTTCATTTGCGCTGCGCTGAATGAAAATTGTGTTCGAGTGTTTACGACACTAAGAAATGCAAAGGACGAGCACGGGCAGTGTCCTCCGTCCTCGTCCATTGTGTTTATTCATGTCGTAGGCGTTTCTATGCAGTTTTCACTCAGGTCAGTGGACAATTAAGAAAAACCAACTATGGCCAAAGGTAAAGGAAGACGCCGACCAAATACAAGAACTTTAAAATACACGGCGTTGTATGGAAACTGCTGTATGATTGGGTGCCGTCATTGCGGTTCAGCGTGATACGACGCTGAACCGCAATGGCGGCACAATTCCTTTTATTCATGCGCGATTTTTGCGCCATGTATTTCCACGTACTTAACCCTCCTTCTTCCGTTGCCTCGTTGTGAACAAGGCCCCCGTACAGGCGCCGAAACGTCACTTATTTGACATTCATGGTAAAAGCAGCGCAGGCACAACGACAACACAAGCAAGATGGTCAAACAAGAAGAAGAAAGACGCAGGACAGGCGCTGACGCCTTGCCCTCTTTTTGCGCTGCTTTTACCATGAAGATCAACCAACTAGGCCTGTTTTGCACGCTATTGCAGTTTATTTCGATGTTCTTAATGTATTTTGTCGGCGTCTTCCTTTACCTTCGATCATGAGCAATCCCGACCAGAAGAGTCTTCGTCGAATTCTTGATTTTTTTTTTCGAAAACCAACGAATCAAATCCGTAGTTTAAATTAGCAGGCACGAATTTTCTCCTACTCTTCGCCACTCATTTTGTACCATATATTTATATCGGCCTAAAATGCGCTAAGAGGCTGAAGAATTAAATGACAGATGCAAATAAATTATTTTCAGCAACATACCGTTTGTTAAATCAACCTATGTGCGTTCTGTCAACTCTTTTGTTCTTGCATATTTATGCAAGATGCTACACTTATGATGCATTATACGCACCTCTGTTGCTTTACAGTGCTTCTGAACGTTGAACGTTGTAGGCTCAGCAATTGGATAAGTGTTCTTCCCCCTATTGTTTTGCGTGGTGCGCAGTCGTTATCACCACCTCAAATGAAAGTCCCAATGCAGGTTAAAATGGCACTACCTTGCATGTTACGCGACTGTAGGGCCCTTTAGCACTTACTTAATCTCCAGCGGATTTGCATTATTTCGAACTTCCGGAAAGGAATCAGCATTTCCTTTGTCAAGCTCTGAATTTCACCCTATAAAGCGAAAAGATAAAGAAGGCGCATATCAGTCATAATGACGTGTGAAGTCAATTGGCCCGAGGAAGAAAGGGAAAAGGCATTGTTTCGGTCAAAAAGTGCACTCGTACCTGAACCTTTGTTCTGCAGATAGCATGCGCGGTTGACGAGTATGCGCTTATCTTTACAACGTACGTAGCTTGTAATGAAAGCTCAACAATGGATTTTTGCGCGTCCATGCATGATGGCACGATCATTATAAAATTAAAATGGAAGGCTATGTGCAACGAAATTTATTGGAAGCGTTATGATCAGTGATGATATAATTAATGTATCCTTGCGCATATCACATTCGAATAGACAACGACATATATGCGTAGTTTCTGATACCAGTAAGATTTAATATTTGCTTGTTACGTCTCCTTGTAGTCTCTTAACATTGGACGTATGCTATAAAAAAAAGAAATGTAAATCAGTCTGTCGTGGTTTAACTTGAGTAATAGTCACACTCCGAACGCAGTGACCAGCTTTAGGGATGTATAATTTTTTATGTAAACAAGTACCTCCACTGCAATACCCACTTGAAAGCTTACAAACATGCAAGCACAGAGTAGCGCCACTTGTATTACCTTTCGCGTACTTTCCACAGAGCTCCCCACAAAAAAAAAAAAGCCGGCAGGTCCCACGCACTGTGGGAATCGATGTAATGCGAAGCAGCCAGGAAGGAGCAAATCATGCTTTACATAATTTGCATGCCAAGATTTTCATGTTACCACCTGCCACTTATGTTCGTTATACAGTCATGTCACTCAATACCAAATTCGGCGTATATCAAGCTAACGAAACGGCCGCGAGCGCGCCATGAGCGTGGAATGCAAGTCATATCGCTCATGACATGTCATGATTTCCATATTACTACTTGCCATTCATGTTCGTCATACAGTCATGTCACACAATACCAAATTTGGTGTATCTCAATCTAAGGAAACGGCCGCGAGTACGCCATGAGCGTGGCATGCAAGTCATGTCGCACATGACAAGTCATGATTACCATATTACCACTTGTCATTTATGTTCATCATACAGTCATGTCATACAATACCAAATTTGGTGTATATCAAGCTAACGAAACGGCCGCGAGCGCGCCATGAGCGTGGCATGTAAATCATGTTGTTCATGACATGCACCTCATTATTTGCATATTACCACCTGTCATTTATGTTCGTCATACAGTCACGTCACTCAATCCCAAATTTGGTGTATATCAAGCTAACGAAACGGCCGCGAGCGCGCCATGAGTGTGGCATGTAAATCATACCTTTCATGACAAGTTAGTCATGATTTTCATGATATGACCAGCCATTTATGTGCTTCATACAGTCATGTTATGCCATACCAAATGTGGTATAAATCCCATTAACGATACGGCCAGGAGAGCACAAAGTCGTAGGCGGCTAGATAGATAGATGACTAGATAGATAGGTACGCTCAAAGTAGCCGAAGTTCGCTAAGAAATGCTTCGCATTTAAAACGAATTTATAAGAACACTTGATAGTATGTTCCTAGGACGCCCCACAACTCTTCAGATAAGGCTTATGCCCTAAATAAATACTTTCCAATTTTTGAAGTTGCATATAATTAGCTAGCTGATGGCCCTTCACCAATTTGTACAAGTAACGCAATAAGACTGCGAACAATTTTTCATTGGTACCGAAGGTGTACACGTCGAAGGTGTATACTACCGTATTTTTGAAATTTCATCAAAGTTTCATAAAACATCTGGCATGCAAACTTCTTACAGTGTCTTGTTCTTAACCATGGATAGTATTTTTGTGCGTTATGAACTACATTGGCACTAACAGGAAATCACGTGCCCGCCAGTGTTGCGAAGATTATTCAGGAAAAAAATAGCATCTCGCAGTGGATCATCTGAATGCAAGTCATCGCTGCGAGATTTATATAGGCGTATCGGGCCATTTAACTGTGTGGCGGTCGACTCTATGTTCAGAAAGCATTTCTTTATACCGTAGATTGTATACGATTAAAAATCGCGCAATACTAACAGCTCCGCTAATTTCATGTACGTTATCTATAGTATAAAATGGTATTTCCCTCATTGGCAACAGAAGCTAGCTACATGCACTAGTTCACCTTCTAGGTCATTGATATGCTACAATACATATGGGTTTAGTTGTTGCTTTCTCTCACTCTCTCTCTCTCTTCCTCGTGTCTCTGTTTTAATTGGGGGGCCAGTTAGAATGCTAATACCATCTCCTACATGGTAGTATTCATCCATGGTGTGGTTGCAAAAAAAAGCATAAAAATTGGGGGGACCCTTAATCTTCGCCTTTAAGAGTTGAACGCGATAGCGATATCCTGTCCCGAATGCCTACTTCAACCACCTAGTGCATACTTGTTATGCATCCACTACGCGGTGTTAAAGGGAATACGCGCAGTAAAGTGTGTGCCGTTTGTAATGGGTGGCCGGCTTTAAACAACGAAATCGTTATGATAGTCACATATTCTGACGCCCGATGGCAATGTACGCTTGTACCACGCAATATTCCTGGGATATTACATGTTATATGGCGACGCCTATATAAAGGACGCTTGCGTTTGCGAAGCATGAAAGTTATTTTCACTGCATTCCCAAGCAGAGGAAGTAGTTTTTGCTGTATTTCCAAGCAGAGGCGTGGCTGTGTGGTAGAACACCTGCTTACCACGCAGACGGCCCGGGTTCGATCCTCACTCGGACCCGTAAATTCACTCGGACCCGTAAAGCAGGTGTTCTACCACACAGCCATGCCTCTGCTTGGATATACTGGGAAAATAACTTCCTCTGCTTGGAAACTGCAGTGAAAATAACTTCCACGCTTCGCAAACGCAAGCGTCCTTTATATAGGTGTCGCAATATAACATGTAATATCCCAGGAATATTGCGTGGTACAAGCGTAAATTGCCATCGGGCGTCAGAATATGTGACTATCATAACGATTCCATAGTTTAAAGCCAGCCACCCATTACAAACGGCACACACCTTACTGCGCGTATTCCCTTAACACCACGTAGTGGGTGCATAGCAAGTTCGAAAACATTTCCCACATTTGCCGCGCATAATTTCTCCTGGTTTAAACCATACTACCCATTACATAGTATGCACTAAGTGATTGAAGTACGCAGTAGGGACGGGATATCGCTATCGCTTTCAACTCTTAAAGGCGAAGCTTAAGGGTCCCCCCAATTTTTTTTATTTGCATCTTGCTCTATTTGTCGGTCACAGACACGATGATGATTTTTCGTTCACAACCAACGACGCCGACACCGACGCCGACGCCGGAATTTCGGCGAAACGAGCTCTTTAACGCTATCGCGTTAATATTACGCTAATGGCTTTAGTCTCCGCTGGCTACTTTAACTTACTTGCTTCGATCGCATTTTACTGGGTTTCTTGTTTGTTTCACCGCTATCGCTCGTACTTCCCCATTCCTAATCAGAACTAGTGGCCACCACACGTGCAACATTTGTATTTGCAACGACAACGTGAGAATGGGCATAAGCGTACCCATGAGTCTTGACCAGGCGACGAAAATATCCGCATGGTTCACTAATCTATAGCAAATATATGCACTCAACCGCTTTTGTCGCCGGGTGCGCGTAGGATAACGCCTGAGACCTCGTGTTCAGTGAGGTTTTGTGAGTGTGTCCCGAGAGTAAACACTCTTCCCTCAATTCCCAAATGCTTTCTCTCAGAGCTTGCTTAAAAAGTTGGTCAGACAATCAACCTGTCAGTGGACCAATACTTCAGGCCTCGTATGCCCACAAAGCGACAAATGCACCGGTGCGTTTACAAAAGATATCTAGATATGTGCGATGGCTTTTAATGGCGCTTGGTCAACACTCACGTGTGCGTTATCGCGCGTCCGCGCGTCTGCACGTTGTCGTTTTTCCCTTTTTCTCATGCCCAGCTTTGTTTTATCTCTTCTCCGTTGTAGGGCAGCAGTTCTGACTGATCGCACTACATTTTTTTTCAGCTGTCTTCCTTTCTCTATAGTGGCAAGTTTCAATTTCTGGTCATGGAGACCCTCGTTTCGATAAGGGCCAAACCAATTGATCTATGTAGCCTTACTTCACTGCACAACAAGCAATCTGCGCGTTTAAAATCAATCCGGAGACCCGTCGCGGCATTTTTTTTCGAATGATATTTTTTCGCGACAGTTTGCTTTTCCATGCACCTTAACGCAACACTGTAAAAAATGTGTGTTAAATAACATAAAATTTACAGGTATTTTCTGTTTTACCTACATGAAATTTCTTGGATTCGGCAAAAATGGATACTCTGTTTTTGAAATGATGTACTTTGTCAGTTGAACACTGTAAACAAATAGTTTCTCTAAATATCAGAGCCACTTCGTAATAAATACCAAACGTTGTTAGATTTTACCTGTTCTTTCACAGAAAAGTTATGTGAGAGCTCTCAAGACCTTGGGCATCACATCAATTCGCCTAAAAGTTTTCTATCGTGCTTCATCCGCTACAAAAGTGCGACGTTTGGTAAAATAAAAGCCTTCTCTAGAGCAAAGCGTGAACTCGACGTTGACCATCTTGCAAATTAGTAAAATTCAGACTTCGAGAAAAATAAATGCCAAACTCGACAAATACCAGATGCATGTCGGCGGTCGTGTTTTGTGCGTTCTGTTGAGAAGTTCTACATGATAACGAACGCTGAGAAGGAAATGAAAGGTGTTGCGCCGATGCCACACTACACTCAATTTGCAGGGAATGCCGCAAAGCATTGCGGACACTGGACGCCATTGAGAACAAAGTGTGCACTACTTTATTACTTGAACTTGTTACTAGGAAGACAAAATTTCTATAGAATGACAGAACAAATGTGTGCAAATACAGAAAGACTGTTTTCTGGGAAGAAATTAGAAACGGAAAATCTCTGTAGAAAAGCAGAAAAGTAATAACAGAGAATGTACGCAAAACTACAGAAAACTACTAATACAGAAAACAGACAAGAACAGAACTGTTATGTCACTAAATTTGCCATGCATTTTCTGTTTTCCTCACAGGATTTTTTTTACAGTGTAGCTTTGTTACTGCTTAAGCATTTTAAAGACAAAATAGTTTAGTCGCGAACCGGATGTATCAACTGCTGTAATACTTTTTCGCGTGCATGTACCACTTGAAGAGAAGAAAAACACCGGACTTCCACATACGAAGGTGACTGTTTGGATACGTTGATAAGGCATGATAGAAACTAAAATCGCCCAAGACGATGACTCTGTGCTCGTGTGTCTAAAGCCTCTTTTCTGTCTTGCTCGTCTTGTGCACTTTAAGTTTCTTTCTTCCATATGTTGACCTCCAACTCCCACGTGCTTTTTGGCGGTGTTGCAGTGTATAAGAGCTTCAAGCAAAGAAACACATGGCTTCTCTTTCTGGCTGTAACAGTGAGTGACTGTTACCAGTGACTCACTGATATGCGCAGATTTACTGCCCTTGGTGACATGAACTAATGCATCAGCTCCAACAACTAAATATCGCTGAATTGTCGTTCCCAAGAACAAAATCGCTGTTATATATCTTTTTTTAGCTTCAACTTGATGTACAAAGAAGAAATAAAAATGGTTCAATGATATTTCTTAGTTCCTGAAATAAATATATCTTCATTATCAAGATTCGTGTAAAGAATCACTCCCAGCACACTCATTTCTGCAATTTTTCCCACAAGGAAAAATACTATAGACAGTCTTACCTGGTGTATTTCTCCGTGCGGCGAACACAGCCCTCCAATCGATGACTGTAGTCAATTCCTTGTTGTGCCAAAGACCTAGCTCTGCTATTAAAGGGGAAAGTGGGGAACACGTCACGAGTCTTGCAGATGCAGGCCTACTTTTCTCTGAGAGCAAACAAGGGAAATTGTGAAATTCTACGACCAGGTGGTGACCCGTACTCTGGCGTGCAGACTTATAGCTCGTGTTTACTGGACATGACAAGGGTAAAAGAGTTCCGAATTGGGAGCTCTGAAGGCTCATATATACACGGCTCCGCCTGCCTGCATCTCACCTGCCCGGTGCCTGTTGCTCTTGACATAAATCCATGCGGGCGCCGTGTGTGTGTCACTGTGCTGCCGCATCTTCCACACCGGGATTAGAGCTGCATGCATAAGCAAATCAATCAGTGCGCGCTACAATGTCCCGGAGGTCACGCTGTATAGAACACATCGCGATTTGTGCTCTCGCTGCACTTCTCACGGGCGTATTGTTTGCCACGGTACTCGTGTGTCTATGAACACGGAGAACTTTTCGTAACGCAACCTTCGATCTCCACGCAGTCTGGTGTCAAGGTTCAGGCTTTCTTTGCCTTACTTTTTGTATTTTATTGCCCATGACCTAGATAATCAGAAGGTTGGTCTGCCCACGTGTCTTTTGTTTTTAGGACCTGCTACATTTGCTAAAAGCAGTTGTAGGTGTAGTGACACGTGTCTCCCTAATTTTTTGCCACTCTGAGTTCTCCAATCTATTTGAAACACGCCCCTGCAAATGCTTTGTAAAGCCCTACTGATTTACATTGCACAAGCTTTCTATGTACCTGCTCTCCGCATAAGTAAAGTTGCAACAGAAGAAAGTTCCTGCCAATAAGGAGAGCAAAAAAAAAAGAATAAAAGATAAACGAGACTGCTTACTGCGGTTTATACCATAATCTTTTTCTGCATGCGGCTATACTTGACAAAAAGAAAGTTTACGTTGTGAGAGTTGGTTGTTCGGTGTGATCTCTAACACGTGGTTATTTATGATTGCCTATTTGTGACGCTTATTCTTATTGGATATAGGCGCCGCAAAAAAAAATAAAATAAACAGTATTCACTGAGATTGATACTCTGCTGAATTTATGGTGACAAAAAAACAAAACAAAACAAGGAGTGAACAAGAAACGATCTGGAACAAGATGAACGTTAGACTTACTAGAGGCGTTTGTTTACGATAGAAAAAGATCCTGCACAAAAGGATCATGCTCCGACGCTCGAGCTATATATATATATATATATATATATATATATATATATATATATATATATATATATATATATATATATATATATATATATACTTTTCATCTGCACATTCCTTTCTAATAAATACTAAATTGGGCCGCGTTGAAAAAAATTCACAGCATACCCACGGAGTGAATGATGATGAGTGGGCGAAGCTCCGGAGGTTCATCGGTAAACCGTGAATCTTCCGTGAATTCTGCCCAGTACATCATCAACGACGTGAGATCGGGCGCGTTTATACTAAAATGTCGATGAGAGTCATGGCGACTTGCAGCTCACTTCAATTTTACATGTACACTGTGAATTTTTATTGTTTAATCACGCACAGGAGAAATCTCACACAGGCGCTACCTTGGAGGTCAAAATCCAGTGTCTATATATACGGGGTGGTCAGTGAACGGTTGTGCAGCGCGAGCAGTCGGTTTTTTCAATCAAGAAACTCGTTAGCAGACGCTGCCTGCGTCGGCGTCGCGAGGCGAGAGAGGGGGGGGGACCGTAGGAGAGAGGGGGGAAGCGTAGGAGAGGAGAGAGTGAGGGCGCCCCTAAAATCGGAGAGCAGCTGCACCGCCAACGCCATCTAGCGTACCTTCACCCAACCGCCATATTGTACGCATGTCTATGGGACAGCGCCCTCTCGGAAACGAGACGAGAAATGGAATGCGTACAGCGCCATCTAGTGTATCATCACCCAACTGCAGTTTGCATGCATCTCTATGGGACAGCGCCCTCTATTGTACGATAAGGGAACACTACGGGGTACAGAGGACGGTTGACGATTGACGATCGACGATCGACGCCCGACGCCCGACGCCGCTCGACAACCGGCCAGGTCTCGCCATGATTAGCTTCGCTCCTAATATATTAGTTCAAGTCCTTTGTTCTTTGTATATGCTTCATTTTCTGCATTGGCAAATGCCCCAGCGTAGGGTGGTCAAGCTTTTTTGGTTAACCTCGCTGCCTTCAAAATTTCTGTTCCCTTCCTTCCTTCTGCACTGGCTGTGTTTCTAAATGCCATGATCTCGCCCAGCAAGCAACGCTCATCATGTGCGCGAGGGCTCGTTTTGTTTGATGTACACATCAAGATCTCTAATGATGGTGCCACTGTGTAACCTGCTTGTACGTGGTGCCACGTAGTCGTACTTGGGTGCCTGTCTTGGCTATCGGTGGTCGTCGATAAATTCGCTACCGCCATGGTGTCATTCTACTGTTCAAATGGGTTTTAGCATTTCTCACGTCGTTACATGACTATCGTGAATTGTTTGGGAAAGAATGATGTGCCCTAACGCCACGAACGGTGTGGGCCCAAATGATCGCATAGGTCGAGGTGCAGTTTAAACCGGGGCGATTTTTTTACGGCAATATGCCTCATAGTTGTGGAGAGCCCTCATATTGTTGATGAATACTCTTATTTATGAAGCCAACAATGGGAACCTCGACCCTTTTCCAAGCGGCTGGGAAACAGATTTAATGGCATGTCTGATACTTACACAAAAGTTCGTCGCAACCGGGATATACGATTTGTTTACATGTTTAAATCATCACATGAGAGAGAAGCCTGCCCTCCAGGACAGTAGTCATTAAGCAACAAAGGCACTTTCCGATATGTATAAGCGACATGAGTGTTTATTAAAGGTTTCGTCAGCAGCACATTTGACAGTACGTATTCACAGAGACTGAACGGCACTTATTGACTATGTTTATTTAACAGGTGACTGAAGGCGAAAGAAATGCAATGTGTAGCTCCTCTGGTGCGTACCGGCTTTCGCTGTCGATATCGTACTTAGGAAGCCGCGAAGATGGTTCATGTTATGATTCCACCGGAATATATGGCTGTGTTCTGTAGTAAGCGGTGCTGCATTCGGACATGAGTTCAGGCCTTGCAGAAAGGGTTGTGTTCATTGGTCCACAGAAACTGGGCTCCGCGGCCTTCAGCGTCATGGCTGAAATAACCCATCTCGCCGTGAGGCCCTGTAGAATTGCACTTGGAATCCAGAAAGCTGTCGATGCTGTCACAGGGACTCGACTTGAATAGGCAGTGTCGCTTCTCGTGCATAGACTCCATGAAGTACTGTACTGAGCGGCGGTGGTGGCAGAACAGATCTGGAAAAGAAAATGCGCAGCACATGTTGTCATAATGGCTGGCGTACGTGCGGGATCGTATTGTTTGTCATGGGATTTCGCTTTCCTTGGAGAGTTCCTCCAAAACCTACGTTCTCCAGAGTCCATTTTTTTACTTTCTTTGTCTTTGGATTCGCGGGTAGTAACGTCAAACCTCTTCTATCGAAACTTCGTTGCAATACACGGTGCTCCGTCCTTCACTCGCGCAAACTGTCTCTCACACTGACATCAATCGAAGTAATCCTGCTGCACGTCAGTGATGCTGATGACGTGCAGCTGCCGGTAGAAGATGACCTCACTGCAGGCTTGCTGCTCCCGCTTTCATATTTTACATGAACCTGAAGTTGCTAGGCTCAAGTGCTAAATCTGCAAGTGTACGTTCTCTCCTTCATAGTGATGTAAAATTGGACAGAATGTGGAGTCTGAAGGTCGTCTTTCTTGTGAACTCCCATATTTCACATGAAAGCGTAAACTGCTCGCATTCAGGAATTCATTTTAGTTTAATTCTCTCAATCATGTTCTCTTGCCATAACTGTGAAATAGACTTTCTAATCATTCATTTCTTTTTACTTAAAAAAAGGATATTTGAAAAAGCTCACGAATATAGTAAGTATCAATGCCACCCAAAGCGATGGCTGATCAAATCATGATGCAGAAGTCACCGACGGACAAGGCAGTATTACGAAGAGCCTTTTGAGGTCAACTCCTGTTTTGTTCATTGAAAAGTCTGTTCTCCTGTTTTGTGTGTGACAACGCCATCTAAATGTGTCCCTGCAATTTTTAGCCTATAGGACTGCCCATTCCAATGAATGTTGGCTTATGCAACGTCCCGGACAGTCATGTATATATAGTTCGAAACAACTACTTTTCTTTGATAGCTGCATAAGCAATATTGAAGAAATAAAAACGGTAGCATGTCAAAAACACAAAATTTTTCAAATACACGAATGCTTACCGAAAAACCAGCAACCAGGCTGCGATTTTCCGCCGTTTGGATAAAAGTTAACATGGCCGAAGGGGCTCTCTACGCCCAGCAGTCCTGCAAGAACGTTACTTCCGGCAGTCGTGTGGATGGCGTCTACATATTCTGCATCATCTTTGCATACTTGGAAGTCATAGGTCTCAAAAAGTGGACCGGCTGCGTCCAACGCTGGAAGAAAGACAGTAACTTCAGTCATAAAAACATACGCATTGTGCCACGGGCTTGCAGAGAACGCACTTTACAGGGCTGTGTTCTGCGTCACTAAAAAAAACTTATGGAATATTTGCACGAGCTTATGTATATAGCTCCAGAAAATATAATGACAATGAACAGAAGCAGCACCGCCTAATTTATTTCCACTCGTGGCTTATTTAAGGCCCATTAATCGGCATAGTTACTTGCAATTTGCATGTAGGGAAAACTGCGTCTCTCTTGCTGTTGCCTATGCATGACAAAGTCAGCATATAGTGACATTGAATTGACTTTTATTCCCCAGAAAGCAGAGACCTGTGAAGAGGCTTCTAATTGGCAGCGATCCATCTGTTACAAGGGTTCATTACTTGCTTAGACAGCGTCTCAAATGCAGTTGTTTCGTTACTATAATGTTAAAACATATTATTTTAATGAAGCTCGAAAACTCGCGCTGGGGTCTGATAATTCTCAAACGTGAAGAGTAGCGGTAGCCGCTAAGATTGGAGGAAACACTATAGGTTACCATTCACTCTAAACAAGTGTCAATCGTCTTTTTTTGCTGTTGCAGGCTCATGTTGTTAACTTGTTATGTTTAGTGTGGTCAGTAAACAATAACAAAATTAATATTACGGACAAACTAAAATTTTCTATTAAAATCTCGTTCTCACGACTATTATATAAGCCAGCCCACGTTCAAGACAAGTTTCGCGCAGCATGGTATGCCGCAGACATTAGCTACAGAATGAATTTTAAGGCCCAACTTGCAATCTGAATGTTTGTAAGGGAACAAGCCAACGTATCTAGTATAGGTATATATACCTAAACATACCTAGCATATGTATATATTAGTTAAGTACCTCGCATAGGTGCACTTCAAGCGGCATTTCCTTAAGAAATTGTGCGTATTCGTGAATTGCGAAATAATGGGCAAGTTCTTGTTCACGGCCAGAAAACGTTTTATTTTTATTTATTTATTTAACGATCAGCTTAAAAACAATTTAGCCAACTTCTCCTGTTTGTATTTTTATCATATGCTCTAGAGTGGAGGTGGAGCAAAAATCTTGAACATACCAGTGAGACGCCCAATTTTGGTTCCGGTCGCGTTGAAGAAATGGCGCCCGCAGAATCCGGCAACCTGTGCTCCGAGACTGAAGCCGACAAGGTAGGTTTTTGAGGCCGTCACTGTGTCCGGATACGCGCGTATGAGTTTTTGAATCAGCAAGGACACCTGGCGGCCGACCAAAGCAGAATTTGCAGCGGCCGAGATGTAGTCTGGAGCCTTGCAGCCCTTGCTCCAGTCGACCAATACAAGGTTCACATCCCTCTGCAAGTGCAGGCAAACATTCTACAGTGAGCCAAACATACCAACTAAGTTTTCCGCACAGTCACACTTTGTTTCACGTGCGTGTTCAGGCACGATAACACTGTGATCAACAAATATAAAAGTTTCGGTACCGGCTTATACGTAGTGCACAATGTCCCAAAGCAACTCAAAGACTTCCAGTATTATCATCATGATCATTCTCATCCAGTTGTAGTCCACTGAAGGACGAAGGCCTCTCCCAATGATCTCCAGTTTACGCTATTCTAGCCAGTGGTTCGCGTTCAACCACATGGCGTTTGTCTGTGTTCATCCAGTAGCACAAATAGACCAGCCTTATTCGTACTGATTGAGTTGCCACCTCTTCGACTTCGACTTTACAGCGTCAGTGCCACAATACGAGCACGTTGAACCGTCGATCGCGTGATTTTTTTTTCGAGCAGCTCACCAGATTCAAGAAGGCCTCCTTCATGCTGAGCACCCACTTCTTCGACGCTGATGCACCGAAGCCGTGGATCACAAACACCAGTTCCTTGGTTTCGTTGAATTGAGTCCCGTTGAGCGTGGCGTTGTCAGCGTAGTCTAGCACCACCGGCTCATCCTTGTTAAGTCGCGAGTAGAGCAAGAATGTGGTGCCGATGACTTCTGGCGACTTTGGGCTCGACACGAAGTGTGAAAACTTTCCGCCAAGGCGATCGAAGCAACCGACCTTGTCGTAGCACACCGTGTTGTCGCTGTAGAGGGCACCCTTGGGAAGTTTCTGCACACGTCAAAGGCGGTGATTTTGTAAGAGTCTTTACCGTCAAGATGCGCGATGGTTTAAAAACATTTTTTTCGCTTAAATGCTCTTCCAGCGCAAATTAGCCCAAGTACTTTGTTCGCGTAAGGCGGTTACGTAATTACAGAATGTTTAAGCAATCATTATGACAAGAAAGTTGAGTAGGAAAGTTATCCGAGAACTTTTTTTTTTCATGTGCAAGAAAAATGCAGTACCATGTTGCCTTATTTTTGTTTCGTTTTTTTTATTTAAGTGCAAAGTTCAAGACATAATTATTCGCTAATTGCAATAACGACGAAGACTACGGAAGTAGTAAGCTTGCTTTTTTGTTGAACATTTGTAAAGATTAGAAACATGCGTACTTGTCTTGGCGGCTAATTGGCGTGTTTTATTGTAGTTGACTTTCCCGCGTGCTCTTACGAAAATTTTTGGTGAAAGAATTCTCATCTTCGCGACTCCCCATGTAATTAACTTATAACAAAGAGAGAAAGAGAGAGAGTATTAGCAAACAACGGAAAACATTCTTGTTGCTGGTGGTGGGCGCTGCACCACTGCTCACGAGGGGAACCGTCGTTCATTTTTAAGCTACTATGTATGGAATTTCTCGAAAAAGAGAGAAGGGTGATATAACAACTTTTAGGAGGGCCTGCCACGTCAACGATAATTACTGCATAACCACCACACACAGCAATATCACATTGTGCCGCATAATTATTCACGTTCGTCGTCATGCAAAAGTGCAATTTTCGGATGACAATAAATCCCTGACAACCGGATTCTTTACCCGGTGGCTCTGTTTATCTTACCTACAGTCATATTTTTTCGCAGTTTTAATTTTTCATAACCGAGAGACGACGCTAGTGTAGGAAAACACCGTTGCTGCGAAGATTTTTGTTTTTTTTGTACCTTTCCCTCTGCCTTCATCCCTAACACTAGCTTTACTCGCAGATTAGCTTCCTTACATTATGTCCACCCGCAGGTGCCGACACAAATGCAGCACCTTAGAGTTACTAGCAGCAATTCTTCTATGTCACGATGTTTCATTAAACGACGCAGAGTTCCTTCCCACACGGGCTGATCAGCGGTCCTGTTTTGCCATTTGTATTCAATTAGTCACCACCAAGAAAGCCAGAAGCCGTGTGGCTATACATCAGCTCCTCTTTCTTTAACACTATTCTTTACTAGCACAGCGTTTAACGAAACACATTTCACTCTGCCATTCAACATAACAGCGCGTTCAAGTACGGCGTTGAGGTATTCTAGTTGTCACTGGGCTGCTCCTTATCCGGGCTCTCTCTTAATTTTTCTTTTTCGCTCACATATCCCCTCTTGCTGGGGCTTAGACAGGACAAAAGGCATGAGCCTATCATTCAATATATTGTGTTGCTTTGTATCGGCAACTGAAAGCTTCATGTTCTATTTCTGTAAGCATATATTTTGCCCGCTTGTCGGGTTGCCGAGTATCGCGATGGACCTTGAGTGCATTGACTCCTAGAAGGCGTGGCGTTGTGGAATACATTATTTCTTCCCAAACGTTCGTACCGGCGCGTGAGCCTTAGCGTGTGAAGAGACGAACGGGGTTCGCGCTCTTTTACATTTTTTTTTCTGCAGTGACTTCACCGCAATGCAGTCATGCTTAATAGCGCTGAAAACGAACAATCAGGCGCTTCTCTTCGTGGCATTAAGCTCGCCGCATTCAGGCACGCTTAGCATAAGCACGCCATTTATAGGGTACTCGTGGTTGGTGCCCGAGCACTGTTGTCACGTCGATGAGTTAAATTGTGTGGAATCGGTAATGAGCTTAATCTGTGAATCACAACGTCAGGAGAACGCGCGTAAACTCGCCCACGCCTTTTTTTTTTTTGCGCTTCTTATTTGTCCCTCTCATTCGGCGCAGTTCCCCAACGACGATCGCATTACACAGTGGCCAGCTCTTATACTTTTCTCGTGTGGGAAGCCTATGGAAGTTTTCCCTGTTAAAGAAAGGACTCTGTTTTCACAACGTTTGTAAGCTAAGCTTTAGTTAGCTCATACTTTGCGGGAATTTATCAGGGACTTGTTTCGTCAACACGAAAGCAATATCGCACATTCCGGTAATGGGTGGTATTTCTTCCGCGTTATCATAATAATTACCTCCGAAATACCTGAGAAGTATTCTAACCCATTTGCAAAAGAATATCCATGCTGTGCGCTTCCAAAGTTGATGGAAAATTAGAAGTTTCAACTGTGCTAAAAAATTCTTTTTTCAAGACACGGGTTTTTACGCTAGAAGATTACCAATTTTTACGTGATCTTTCAAAAAAAGAAAGGCTTTCTCAAAGTACACTGTGAAGCATTTGCATATTTCCGCACGTTGGGCTTTGTAAGGAGCACCTTATATGCATAGCTTGCGCTAACCTGAAGTCTTCTGTGGTAACCTTTTTTTTCCCCCTAGCTCCAGAAGGTAGTTGTATGCTCCCAAATCAAGGCTGTCATTCTCTTACCCCGCTGAGATGGGACCCGCACGGTATAAGCTGCCGCACCAATTCCGCATTATCGTCGTCTCAGCGAAAAAAAAATCCAAAGCGTCGCTTTATCGCTAAAGCTTCCTAAACTGTTATCAATGCGTAACGTTTTATGGTATAGCAAATTTAATGCAAGTTCTTATTTGCGAACACCCTGCAAAGCCGCTGCATATGCTGGGTGTTCGCAGCACCTAATAGTTTGCGTGTGTCAGGCTGTTTGCGATTAAATCTAAGTTAAACGACGCAATGAAGCGGCATAATATCCAACTGAAACATTCACAGAGCCTTTCGATCGTAGGAGAGAGAGAGAGAAATGAAGAAAAGGAAAGGCAGGGAGGTTAACCAGACGAGCGTCCGGTTTGCTACCAGTGTTATTTGCCATTGGTCGGCTACCTTCGATGATTGTAGCTCCTTCGGACACATGCTGGCGAACGTTCGGGCTTCAAGATTGAAGGAAAATTTTCTTTTTTTACGAATAAATGTAGCGTAAGATGTTTTTGCGAATACGGGCCCTGGTTTACGCTGATACAAAGAGGCTATCATCATGTTGTTTTGTAAACACACAGGCAGACAATTTGCCATGTCCCAATAATGAAGGTTATTTATTACAATTGTCCTTGTCGGTTGTAGTATACTTTTATATATATTACGCGCCAATTTAATGTCACCTCTATCGGTATTTGCAACAGTGTTTTTGTAACTTACCTTGACCGCTTCGTTAGCGAGGTGAATGTTTCGAAGCATCCTTTTACCCCACTTGAGCTCTTCGGCGGAAATCATGTCCATGTCTGAGCAGCATCCTTCCCTTTGCTCTCTCGCATGTGACTTCAGTTTTTCGCGGTAAAGCTTTTCTTCTCGAGTTGCGGCATAGGAAGTAGCCAGCAGAACAACTAATAAAACAAAAGAGAAAGTAAAACATTACGAATTTCCACTTTTAGCTTGCTACGTTCTCAATCTATGTACAGTAAATAGGGATTAGACTATGTTAGCTGCAATTTCAGTGTGTTATTAACAAAAGAAGGAATATTATGACGAAGTTTATTATACCCGAGGACTCAGCAGCGAACGGGCAGCCAGAGGCAGAGGGCGCGCATGCAAGATGATGACGATGATGGTGATTATGATAATGTAGTGGTGAGGAAGACGCGTATAACAAACGCCCACAATATAGAGACAGCGACATTTGGTGCCTTTTGTTACTTGGTCTTTTGAACGTAACGAAGTACAATAATTATGGGATCCTTTGCAACCCAGATAGTCGACATTTTACGTTAACAATAATTGACCTTAATTTTAGGGGTGTGCGAATCGTGAATCTTAGAACTGAATCGAATACTATTCGAATACTTTTCGAATAGTCAGGCAGCCAGTTTCGAAAAAGCTCTAAAATTCCATAACATTTTATTTGGTGCAAATATTCACAAACTTTAACAAGGGAACATTACGATTGCTTTTAACGAGGATAAACTACTACGATGAGGTAAACTGAGGTAAGGTCGTCCGCATCAGCGACTGGAGCATTCGGAATATCTTGTAACTACACACTGAAATACACCAATTACTACAGTAGTCAATGTGGCACTTTGTCTCCAGCTTTTAAATAGAATTGTGGCATAAGAATTAAGCCACGTTGAACCGAACACCGCACATGCAGCTAAACATTTAAGACACAAATAAACCAGTTATCGATTCATGGGCCCTAGTACCGATCTCAACAACCAAATGTCATTGCTGAATACTGCATCTGCAAGAACATTTTACATCAACATAGCACTGGCGTCTGTTGTTAGTCGTGTAAACGCGTGCAAAAATTGCACTTCTGTATCCGATTGCAGCCGTAATTCCCAACGTCCCTTGACTAGTCTCATGGTTATGATAGTGGATTGGCGACACGTTCACTTCGACGACGCTGCAGTTTTAAGCAAAAACGCCTGCATGCGGGGATCATTATAGCGTCGATAGTCCCTTAAAAGCTGTGGCAGCATGCATCTATCTTGGTAATTCAATTGTTAAAACAAGTAAAAATGATCCCTTGTTGTTCCAACGTTTCGTTACTTCGCAGTTTACCCGTCGGTGCTGATTGTTCGAAAAATATTCAAAAGATATCCGGTATTTCGAATATACACTACTCGATTCGAACACGAAATCGAATAGAAGACTATTCGATTCGTTATTCAAAATTTTCGAATATTCGCACACCCCTATAATACAACCGAGCCGTTCAGAGAGACCCCGCATTGCAACGCGCTTAGTGTTAGCACAAAATTAAGGTGCTGTCAAACAAAACACCGATATCTTACATAAGGAGACAGAATTAGCAGAGTATGAAAATGACACGCTACAAGTTTTGCGACTGAAACTCGTGACATTGGCCTTTGCAGTATAAATCTCACTGCAGCATGGGACGGTCGCTTACGGAATGGATTTCCTTAAATATATTCATGTCATCAGCATATCCAAGAAAAGCAGCATTGTAAATGGCGAAGGAAACGTCATTATTATTATTATTATTATTATTATTATTATTATTATTATTATTATTATTATTATTATTATTATTAAATCGCGTTGCAAGACATTGCGAAAGCCGAATGGCTACGCAAGCCTCATTGGAGTCCATTCCGACAATTTATACAGGATTATTTGAACTGAAGTGGCACCAAGCTACGCTTAGTGCGAAGTACGAATCGCCAAATCCACGCGGGAGAGTTGGGCGCGGCATGCGCGGTGGCCTTTGCTTGTGTTCGCTTGAGCCAGCGCAGGCGCCTTCCCCTTCACTCCCCCTTGAGGAGGGCCACTCAGGTCAACCGGCGCGCTCCCACGTACCACTGACTGCGTCGCACAATCTTAGCTTGCAGACAATGCGCCTGCTGATAGGCATCATCGAGATCCTGATTCTGCCATATCAACCCTATTGACACAGGGCCTTTGTGTCAATGTAATATCACGTACAAATGGACCTCGCAGAAAAAAGTTAATGATTGGGTCACCTCTTCCGAACAGTGACACGAATACGGTATCTGGAGCCGATGATATACTGTCACCGATTGTGGTGCAGGCCTCGGACAATGAGGTGATTTCGAAACAATGCCAAGATCACGCTGTATGTCGCGAAGACGAAATGAAACGAAGCAGTCCTGTTAGCTCCTACTTGTTTAATGTTTCATTTGCACCATAATGTAGATTTTGTGGACTTCCAGACGATTGGAATCAACTTCTCCCCTAACTACGGATGATCTTTAGATCATCCTCTGAATTTAACGCGATACTGCTTATCACGAATTCTTGTCCTGGCCAGCGTGTTTCGTTTTGACGAGCATTAACTGTAATAATAATAATAATAATAATGATAATGATAATAATAATAATAATAATAATAATAATAATAATAATAATAATAATAATAATAATAATAATAAACTTTAGTAGTAGTAGTAGTGCTCAAAAGTGGCAGGTTCACTGCGATACACGCGTGTAGGGATGCCCTTCGGAATAGCTTTGACTGCTTCGATTGTGTAACGTGCTCCAAAACCCTGGTATATGGCAAGACTGAAGCAAGGAGAATGCTAAAATATTGCGTAAAACTATGGTGTTATGCTCTAGCGCAGAAATCCATCGACATTATGAAGTTGTTAGCACGTTGGGCTCTTACGGTGACTTAAGTGGGAATGTAGTGATATTAAGATGACAGACTGATGAGCTAGTTAATGCCATCATACACACTGATGCGAATAAGGCACGCAGACGTAGACAGAAAAGACGCCGTGTCTCGTCTTTTCTGTCTACAATGGTGCGTCTTTTGTGGCTACGTTGTATGGAGCGATATTAGTCACAGAAAGGCTCTCAAGCTTGCCCTGTATTTGGTGTGGCAATAAAGTAATTTTCGTTACGAAACATTAGCTTTTGTCTGACCCCGCGCCGTTATCTGCAACCGCAGGAGATTTTGTCGCTCAATATTTGGGAAGCTTTCATGCACCTAAGCAATTACAAGACGTTCAAGATATATATATATATATATATATATTTTTTTTTTTTTTGCGGCTTCTGAAGTTGTTGAGCTCCCTACTTGATCTCAGCCACTTAACACTTCCTAACTTTCAATGATGTATCACTTCACGAGCAAAAAGGAAAATTCGCCTTTTCTGCATATCTTAATGTGTGCTTCTCGGATATATTCTCGCTTCATTAAAGAAGGTTAGGCCTAAAAAATGGTTGGTCTCAAAAGAAACAAGACAACATACAGCGATTGCACTAAAGCATGCGGTATACCTAAAAGTTTGCATTGGTTATGATAGTTAGCTTTGAGACACGCTTGCTGATCCATGCGCAGTGAAAACTGTGTGCTAAAAACAAAACGTACATACCATAAAAATCAGGAAAGCACGCATATAGACTGCAAGTGAAACGTTTGTCTAACCACTAAAAAGAAGGTCGCCGACCTCGTGCGAGAGCGGCTGTGAGGTCCATCAAGTGAGTTTACATTGGCAGAAGCAGAAGCAACCAGTAAGTATTCGAAGCACAAGCGAGTTGGTATGGCAAGTAGCGAATATAGCTCGCAGACTCTACTCACCGAGACAGAGCTTGAGAAGCATTGTCAGCTATGGAAGGCTTTACTGGAGACGTGTCTCTGAGTCTGCTGAGTGTAAGAGACGTCCGCTACTGGCAGCTTTTTTATCGTGGCGGCTCTAAAAGCTGGTTGCGTCCATGAAGGGAGAGAGAAGTCCCTGCAACTAGATATAATACAATTGATAACGGCCGATTTCGTTGTCACACCTGTGCACTCCTCCACTTATCGCTAACCCATTATCAGTCTTGTGAACTGAACTCTCTGATCTTTTCTTTTTTTCCCTGGAATGCTTGCTTGCACAGCATCAGACGACACGCATCTGCAGGAACTGAAGCGTGGCGTGTTCGTTCTTGATAAGGTCGTAATGGCACAATATCAAGGCAGCGTTGTTTTCTACCTTACCATTTACGTAGAGTGCGATAATTTACCGGGAAGGTCCCGTAATCGCCGAACGCGACAAACGATCGTACGAGTGCATGATAGCGCTGCAGGATGCTATGTGTATATTACTCCAACAAAGCGGCAGCGTTAAGGCAACTTAGCAAATTTTAAAGGGCGCATTGGCAGAGAGATAAAAGGAGTAGTTATCAACATGTATAGTAGAAGCAGAGAGATCGGTCTGAGCTAGCATGTTCTGGCCCGCTATTCCGTACACCAGGGGAAGACGAAATGAGTCAAGCAATAATAATAATAAATATAATAATAATAATAATAATAATAATAATAATAATAATAATAAGAAGAAGAAGAAGAAGAAGAACAACAACAACAACAACAACAACAATAATGCACTAGGATGATGAAGAGGATAGGAAGAAAAGACGTATATCTGTATTAGACACGTAACAAAGTGGTTTCATTTAAGGGCATTTAAGTGCAAGAATGCCGTTACGGAAACTGAAGCTGCACCGCATCATCTGAAGAGAGCATGATAGAAAGGGATTCTTCCGGAGCCAAGAGAACTTAGTTGTGACCCCTTATCGCTGCATATATCGTTTAGTAAACATTATATCGCATGAGTTGCTCTCTCACACCACGCGTTAAAGCATATACTTGGAATGTATACAATATGCACGTGAATTTGACCCAGAACTTTATTTATTTATTTATTTATTTATTTATTTATTTATTTATTTATTTATTTATTTATTTATCTAAGAAGTACCGCCAGCCTATCATATGAGGCCTTAGGCAGGGGTGGGTGATACATAAAAGGAAACAGATTGAAATACAACAAAAAATAAATAAATAAATAAACATACCACGCAGTACTTCACCATTGAGACATATAGCGCATCAAACTGAAACTTGCCGGTATATCGAATATTTTTCTATTTCATGTAGCTCACTGCCGCTTGATTTCTAAATTGTCAAGACTTTGTTTAGACTCGTTAACTTTATCATGGATACGTAACTTCCATGATCTCCATCTTATTATGGATCCAGCACGCAGGGCTGCGTGCTGGATCCATAATTATTTTATTTCTAATTTATATCAATGATTTACCCAATAACATTTCTTCCAGTATGCGAATTTTCGCAGATGATTGTATTCTCTACCGCCCCATTAGATCTGCCACTGACCACTTGACCCTCCAGTGTGATCTCCATCTTATTAACGAGTGGCGCAACACATGGCTAATGACCCTTAACACATCAAATTGTAAAGTAATCACATTCAGCCGTAAACATAACAATTCTAACTGTATATATACCGCATTCAAGACGACTTACTATCTTACGTGTGCCATCACAAATACCTTGGTGTTAACCTTTCTCCAGATCTATCATGGTCCTTTCATATTTCATCGGTATGCACTAATGCTCCAAAATCCTTAGGTTACATACGGCATAACCTGAGAAATTCGCCTGCTAATATTCGTAAACTAGCTTACCTCACATTTGTTCGCCCACAACTTGAGTTCACATCCTCCATTTGGTCTCCATATCATAACATGGCCACCGCACTAGAATCCATCCAAAATAGGGCAGCACGGTTCCTCTCGTGGAACTATAATTACCATTTAAGTGTCACGCGGATTAAAATCGATCTTTCCCTACAGACAATAGGTACGCGCCGTGACATAGCCCTACTAACAATATTCCACAAGTATGTACACTCTAGTAGGTCATGTTCATTTCATCTCGATGTGCCATCCCGAATGTCCAAAAGACTTCATAATAATTTAAGTTTTACACGCATATATGGTGATACTTTAACATTCCATTCATCAGCACTTCCACGCGCCATTAGATTATGCAATAACCTGCCCGACGACATAGCTTCATTGTCCAACCCTGACACATTCCATCACCAACTAATTGCACACTTTCACTAAGGTCGTCCATTAACAAGGCTAGGTTTGTATATAGTAGGTGAGTATTATGTATGTATCGCGTATTTGTTCTGTACGTATTATGCATTATGTACGCATTATGTATGCAGTGTGCAAATTTTCTGTATGATGTACAGTCGTTTCTTTGTGGTCTTCGATATCTTTTTATTTTGTGTTGAATCATGGGATTTTAGAGCCCCCCCTTACAGAAAGGCCTCCAAGGTATTTGAAAGAAGAAAAAAATCGCGCCACCATATTTTCCTTCCATACACATTGTTTCCTTGAGTATTCAGCATTGGTCGAGCATTTAATTTTATCTCTGAACGAGTTCCAGGATATCCTAAAGGTTGAAAGAAATAACTGGGAAGAGGGGGGGGGGGGGGGCTTGAGAGTCCAGTGGCTTTTTCTGCGCACCTGTAATCTTTCGCGCAGGATCATGAGACACAATGAACAGCATTCTTCGGGAGGTCAACTGCACGAGGTAATAAAGTGATAATGGCGATAGCTGGCTACAAAAAACAGGTAACTACTGCGAATAAATAGAAGCAGCGCGAAAAAACGAACGACAAGAAACACACACAACAGGACTAGCGCTGTACTGCCAACTGAATGTTTATTGAAAAGATCACCACTTATAGCTATGCCACCAAAAACGCCTTGTCACATAAACGCCACAAATAATCAACGATTGCGGGCATGCGTGTTGCTATACTAGCAGGTGTTTATCGAGAAAACATCTCTCATGAGTAGTTAAACTAAGTGACGCCGCGCTGACACACTTATCTCCGGCTTTATTAATGAAGTACGCTTCCACGATTTCTCTTTCTTTTTTTGATTTTCCAAACGTCAAAAACTTGGTGTCCGCGAACATGGGTGTGCATGCGCATTTTTTACAGTGGAAGGCTAGGTGGCTGCCATAGCCATTTTTTACATTGTTCTTATGTTGCCTAGCCCTATCATTAAAACATTGCCCAGTTTGTCCGATGTACACTCTCCCACAACTTAATGGTATCTCATAAACAACATCAGAGGTGCACTTCGTGAATTTTGTTTCATGGTTAGTAGTACATAGCATTGGCTTACGACCTTTCATGGCATTACACAGTGTTGACAGTTTACGGGGAGCGGAAAATACCAGGTTAACTTGGTGCCTGTTGGCCACTTTCTTCAGGTTATGCGATAACCTATGTACATACGGTATCACGTGAAACGGTCTTTTGTCTTTTTCTTGCTCATCAGTTTTTCTTCCTGAACGTTTTAATCTTTGTAAAAAAGTTTCACACACAGCTGTGATGACGGGAGCTGGATAGCCAAATGACTTGAGTCGTTCGGTCTGTTGCATTAGACTAGCCTTCATTTGGTGCTCACAGGATTTGTTAATTGCACTTTGTACGCAAGTGATGGCGACTCCCCACCTAGCCTTCCACTGTAAAAAATGCGCATGCACACCCATGTTCGCGGACACCAAGTTTTTGACGTTTGGAAAATCAAAAAAAAGAAAGAGAAATCGTGGAAGCGTACTTCATTAATAAAGCCGGAGATAAGTGTGTCAGCGCGGCGTCACTTAGTTTAACTACTCATGAGAGATGTTTTCTCGATAAACACCTGCTAGTATAGCAACACGCATGCCCGCAATCGTTGATTATTTGTGGCGTTTATGTGACAAGGCGTTTTTGGTGGCATAGCTATAAGTGGTGATCTTTTCAATAAACATTCAGTTGGCAGTACAGCGCTAGTCCTGTTGTGTGTGTTTCTTGTCGTTCGTTTTTTCGCGCTGCTTCTATTTATTCGCATCATGAACCGACTCGCCCAAACCCACAAGTTGTTGCTAACACAGGTAACTACTCGTCGTCAAATTAAAAAAAAATGGAGATATCTCTTGCAGAAATTTCTCCCGAATTAAAAAAAAAAACTTAACAATAGCCCTAAAGAAGTGCACGCCATTCAAGAGCTAGACGTAGCGGTATTGAACATTGAAAATGCACATCGAAGGTCATCGCTCTCAATCGGTGCAAAAGTAATATTACAGAACTTGTTAAATCTGTCGGGGACATTTCGGTTAGTTGTCTTAGATAGAATGTTGCGCGACAAGCGCGCGGTGGCAGTTCTGAAAGTTCGGCCACGCTGCTGCTGTCATTTATTAACTCAACAATAGATCCGGCAATCCCGGCTCTTCTGACTGATTTATCTGAGGCTCACCTTTTTCCCAATTTTAAAAGCACGCACAATGGACACACACACACACACACACACTAATTCTACAAAAAAAAAGCGTGGATGTAAAGAAAACTAGATAATAAGTTTTCTAGAGAGACGTTTCCCGTGGTCACAGGTTAAGCCACAGAAGTAATAGAAATTAAGCAATAGAAGTTACAAAACTAAATAGTGGAAGTTAAAAAAAATCCTGAAGTCCTAAACACTAATAATGAAAAGCGGTTCTGCGGGAGCGCAGAACCACTTTGCAGTATTCTGTGTCCATACGTTTCGAGTTGTCGATTAAATCGCCCTCGCGCTGTCAATTGCTAGGGTTCTGGTTATTTCAATTTATAGAGCGATTGCCCCGAAATGGAGTTGGTCCCGTGTTCGGTCCCGGGAGCGGGATTGAATTTTACAGCGAAAGCTGTTATGAGATCGCAACAAAAGCCGTTTTTGGCGCCGTAGTTGTCCGCCGCCGCCGCCGCCGCCGGTATCCGTACCGCTATCGCGCGAAATAAGAAAAAAACGCAATGAAAAAAATTAGTCGCAGTGACAGCTGGAAGAGCGGCCTTTCTAGACCCTCTTTGGGCAACTACTACAAGTACACTTGCATGGGACCCACTACGCCATAAGTCATCATAATTCTTGTGAAGCACTATCGAAAAGAAGCACCCAGTACGCCATTTTTCGTTCTTCGGAGAAGCATGGTACCCGCTACACAGCTGTAAGGCATTATGTGCACTTTGTTCCACTTATGCAGAACTATCGATAGCACTATCGATACTATCGATAGTTGTGTGACTATTGAACTATCGATGGTAGGAAAAACTACAGATAGCGCTATCGATTGTGAGATTGATGGTACAGTGTCGATAGTGTAAAAGCGACCGCGCGAACTCATTCCAGCATAAACTCAGCCACGCACTCGTTCCTCGAGTGCTGGAGGAGCATACAGGCTTAAGGGCAAGAAAGTTGACATGCTTGTGTTCTTTCACTAGAATGCTTGGCCGACCCATGATAACTAAAATGAACTGTTCATCTGTAACAGAAAAGAAGCCGTTACATATGTCGGAACTGCGCGGTATCAATTTACGAGTATATTGCATTCTGTGATTTCAAAGTAAAATATCAAGTAGTAATTGTTAGGATTTTTACGCCCCAACATAAAAATATGAAGAACTATGTTTGTTAATTGTAAGATGTCACTGTTTGCTTCTCAATATGAATCTTTTAAATGGACATGATGCGGCATTTTCGCTGCTGCAATAATTTATTTCTTTCGTCAAAATATTCTTCATAAACGAAGTGAGTATTGTTGACAGTAGGCTATCGTGAACGTTTTGGCAATATCGGCGGCCAACAACCGCATAATTATTCACATCATTATCAATAATATTTATTACCTGTTGTAATGCTACCAATGGTAATATCGATTGCACTATCGGTAATACTATCGATAGTGTATGGATAGTAGCACTATCGATAGTAGCACTATCGATAGTTTCCTTACACTATCGATAGTCCATTTACCGATTCTTCTGCATCACTACTTTGTTGAACCTGTGTCTAATGACAACGAAGAATTATGGCTGAGCGTTTTCTAATCGGTTGGAAGCATTCAGCGACCCGCTCGTTATGCAATTCGCATTGTGTGACGCCTGGTTGTTGCGTTACTCTTCTAAAACGCTCTGTTCACTTGTTGACGAGATTCCTTCCCCGACATGAAGCCTACATAGGTCCTGTTTGCAGCGGATTCCCTAGCCCCGGTATGGCTCTGTGGTATAATACTGGGCTGCCTCGCAGAGGGCCCGGGTTCGAATCCCATTCTCTCCGAGATGTTCTTTATTTATTTCGTTTTTTTTTCTTATTTCGTACGATAGCGGTTACGGACACCGGCGGCGGCTGTGGCGGCGGCAGCGGTTGTGGCGGCGGACGCCAAAAACGGCCTTTGTTGTGATCTCATAGTATTTAGCGTTCGCTGCAAAAATATCCAGGATGGAACGTGGTTCGAACATGGGCCGTCTCCGTGGCAGCCTAGTATTTTACCCCAGAGTCATGCCCCTGCTTGAAACTCCTTCATGTCGGGAAGGAACGACGTTAACATATGTAATATAGCATGGCAGAAGAGTAACATAACAACCAGGCGTCACACAATCCGAATTGTGTAACTACGCGTCACGCAATACCATTTGCGTCACTAGTGGGTTGTTGAAAGCCTCAAACCAATTACAAAAGGCTCAGCCATAAATTTTCATCGTTATCAGCCACAGCATCAACAAAGTACACGTAATGCCTTTCAGGTGTGTCGCAGGTACCACACTTCTCCCAGAATGATGAATAATGGCACATCGGATGCTTCCCTACCCCACAAAAATTATGACGATTTATAGCGTAGTGGTTACTTCGCAAGTGTACTTGTATTAGTTGCCGAGGAAGCCCATAAGGCCCGCATTACCAGTTTCCTCAGGCCCTCAATAAAGTTCTTTCTCACGTTAACATATGTACATGGCTTGGTAGGAGAGTAAAATAACGACTGCGCTTCACACAATGCGAATTACATACCTAGTGGGTAGTTTAAATCTTCCAACCCATAACAAAGGGCTCAGCCATAATTCTTCATCGTCATCAGCCACCGCATCAACAAAGGGCACATAATGACATGCAGATGTGTAGCAGGTACCTCGCTTCTCTTCAAAATGACGAATGGCGTAGTGGGTGCTTCTCTATACTTGACCAAAATTATGATTTATGGCGTACTGGATATCTTGCAAGTATTGCGTACCTTGCCAGTGTACTTGTATTAGTAGCCTCAAGAGACTTTACAACACGCTCTAGAAAGGCCGCTCTTCCAGCTTTCGCTGTGGCTGTGCTGTGCTTTCCCCGCAGACCTCGCGTTTCTTTTTTTTCGGCAACTAAGAAGCTTTCCTTCTAATAAGTCTGTATGTCTTTCCTTGTGGGATTCTTAAAACAAACGGGTGGTTGCAATTCTTTCTTAACAATGATAATGTTCGCAAGAATATGCAGCTTAAAGAAAAATAATCCGATTGCTGCGGCGATAGTGTTTTGCTTTTAAACATAACGGCCCGGATTCGCGAACACGGCGGGCGTGTTTCATTGGTGGTGAAATGGGAGAACGTCTGTGTATACTGTAAAGACTCCCAAGTGGGAGTAAAATGCTTGTCCTCTTGCGGCACCCCCCCCCCCCCCCCCCAAATGGGAGTTTTTATTGCGATAGCAATTATATGGACACTCTCGGCTGATTTTTGCCGTGGCCATCATGTCCCGGGTGTGTGTGTGTATATATATATATATATATATATATATATATATATATATATATATATATATATATATATAAGGCACTAAGAAAAATAAATTAGTAGAAAAAAATTCCAAAGCACCTCACCAGTGATTCGAACCAGTGACCCCTCGCTCCGCAGCCCGCTGCCCTAAACAACACAGCCACGCGCCATTCTTGTGCCGGCTGCATAACGGCGAGCTATTTATATGCACCATTTACAGCTCACGGTACGCAGATCTTGGAGGAGCTTGAGCCTGTTTTCTATCAAGAAAGGCACCTACATTTTCTCTCAAGTTTGAAAACTGCCCAAGAGATGCGCACGAAAAAGTGGCCACCTGCTGTACCCACTCATGATGCCAAAGGGAAAAAAAAAAAAAAAGAAGAGGCACACTTTCCGGTAGACGCCACCGCGTCGCAGGAGACGCAGAGGGCTTATTTCACGTGCCGCAGTTTAAAAGAAGAAAAGCCGGCAGATCCCACGCACTGTGGGATCTGCCGTGTAAACAATGGATGAGAGAAACAGCATAGGAGAAGCCCTGACATTAGGCTTTCTGAAGCCGCGGTAGTGTAGCCGTCTTGGTGACCCATCGCCCATTCCATCTACATTCAGCTCGCCCGAGCAAATGGGCGCGACGAGCTTTGAAATTTTACTGTGACGGCCCGTGGAAATCGAGTACAGGTGACACGCGTCAAAGAAAAGGCTACGAAATTTTTGTAAAGGCTTTAGTGAGGCACACGTGACTCTTTGTCTTTCCGTGGCCCTTTGAAGAAGACGAAGGATCCATGGCGTTAATGTGTGGCAGCCTGTGTGCGTTGCTTGCCGTAACTCACAATGGCAGCATGAGGGGAGGTGGCGGACACCTATAGCCTGTCAAAACAACACAGCCCTTACTCCTCACCCAAACCTTACACGAGAGGACTGAAAGGTGGCCCTGCTCTGCTGCTCAAACCTTCAAGCCCAGCAGGCCTTGGTACAGAGAAGCAGGACGGTGGCTTTAACCAATGGGGGTGCCGGAATAGGGACTCCACCTATTCTATAGGGACCTCTAAGGAGGCCCCACACCTACCTTTTGTCTTTTCTCCACCACCGCAGACCCAAAACACAGTTTTCGAGCTCACACACTGCACTGCAGGCGCAACTGTGTTCCGAACTGATTGTGCTATGAGAAAATCCCGAGGCAAGAATTGTTTCCTCTTTTTTCGAAAGCCGTGAGCAGTGCGAGTTTCGCGGGTTCACTTGCTATGAAAACGTGTACTTTCGAGCCAGCACTCCGAGAATTTTTTTCAACAAAATGGCCCGCCGTAGAGCGTATAGAACGTACGGTGCCGTACTACTAAACTCGAGCACGCGGGTTCTATATGCCTGACCACGGCGGCCGCAATTCGATGGGGGGCTGATACGCAAAGATCACCCGCTTGCCTAGATTTAGGTGCGCACGTTAAAGAACCCAGGTGGCGTAAATTAATGCAGTCTCCGCCACTACGGCGCGCCTCATGATCATATCGTGGTTTTGGCGCGTTAAAAACCGGGGAATCATTATAATTTTGCGACAAAACGACGTCACTTCCGCCACACTCCCTCTAACGCAGCCAGGTTGGCTAGAGCCGCTCCTAAGATTTCCTTCCTCCATGCTGAAACTTTTACCCTGTGTGTGGTGGCTGCTGGATCTCGCAGTCTTTTGTGAAGCTGTTGTATAACAGGGGTGGAGGACGTGCCACATGGAACTACTCTCGGACGTTGATACAAAGCTACGCCCCTTCGACATTCATTTGCCCGCCGAACGTTCGCGCCCGGCCAAACCAACACGTTTTTGCCACTCCATTTCTCACTACCGCTTGCCTCAGTTACTGTGGCCCTTCGTTACGCTTGATGTCCCTGCACGAACAACACTGCACACTTAGCGACTTAGCGCTAAAAAGCTTGCTCGGAGGATGCACGTCATGGATTTCCGCGAAGACGCTAATAAAATACATCTCATGCAATAGCGTCGACATATCGGGAGGAAGTTGATCGCATCATAAAAGGCCTATAGTTCTCACTGGATAAAACTAGCGTGAATGGACGCATCTAATCAGGGAAAAAGGTCACAAGGAAAAATATAGCGATGTATCCATTAGCTGGACGTAATAAAAATAATAATAATAATAATAATAATAATAATAATAATAATAATAATAATAATAATAATAATAATAATAATAGTAATAATAATAACAAGAAGAACAAGAATAACAAGAAGAACTGTTGGGGTTTTGCGTCCCGAAACCGCGATAGGATTGAGAGACGCCGTGGTGTAGGGCTCCAGAAATTTCGGCCACCTGAAGTTCTTTAACGTGCGCCTAAGTCTAAGCATACGGGCCTCTAGGCATTTTGCCTCCATCGAAATGCGGCCACCGCGGCCGGCCTGGAAGCTGGGCATGCTATTAGTGTAAAAAATAATGAATAATTAAAGCAGCACATTTTTGCACGCGTGCTACAGGGGCCAATGTCCTGCTTTTCAAAAGCAGACCGTTTCAGTATCTTTTGTTAGCTATCCGTCGTGCGTCATGTCCCGGAACAACTCGTGTCGGAGATAGCAAAAATACATCTACAAGTAGAATCGTGAAAGGCCGCAGCTAGCATCGCGAGTCGGTGGCTGCCGCGGCAGTACGGTATCTCCGTCAACGGCCTCGCCGACGAAGCAGTTTTAAAAGCTCATGAACAAACAAATCTTATTGTTTTACGTTAAACGAAAGAAGATGGAGCCTGGCAACAAAGCAAGCTAGCTCAAAATTATATAGAAGAGGCTCATACATGATTTTATTTAATATTGATTTCATTCCGCGAGCCTATACGTACAACAGCACGCGTTATATGATTTTCCTCGAAGCAAAGAAGCATTAATTTGTCACTTGTGCCTGGGCGTTGCACTCGCTATAAATAATCGTATTTGACTGGAATGATTGACAGAGCCGAAAGCATTGTCACTAGGGGTGGCTAAACTGAAGAACAGACTCTGGACTACTGCATATCATCTGAAAATGAAAAGCTTGTCTGTTTGTTTGTTTTTATTTCTTTTTTATTGAAATGATGAATAGAATTTAGTGCATTTATAAGGGCACCGGCTACTCCTTCTCACTTAGCAGACAAAATATGTAGTAAAAAATAATAATAGGGCACGAAATGTTGTACAGTCAAACATAATATGTGCAAATGCAGTACAATCGAACACCACATGGAAGTTCAAATAGGTAAAATTAGTTCATATGTACACAAGTAGGGGAGCACAACTTCAAATAGGCAAAATGTGCTCACACGTAGCCACTCAAACTCAATATTCTGTATGACTTGACGCACACCACAACAAAACACACTAAGACAATAATTACACATAACATCAAACACACGATCACAATACATTAGCTTTCGGTGTGAAGAGGGAGTTAACAACATCGTGTACGTTAATATTTCCATAACATATTTGAGTGTTCAAGAATCTTCTTGAAGACGACAAGCGCTCTTTTCTGAAGACCCGTGGTTGGCCATGGACCTAGTATTTTCTTTACAGTGAATGGTCTTCCATCTAAAAGCAACAAACTTCCTCGTAATACCGTTCGTCGTGAATCATATTTATCGCACTCGAGGAGTAGATGATGCATGTCAAGTACGTCTTCGTCAGGGTGGCCGCAAGAGCACTCGGGACTAGATGCACGCTTTCTCCTATTTGAACATAATTTAACTCAGCGCACGACGACGCGGACACAAGAGAAGAAGGGACAGACACAGCGCTGTGTCTGTCCCTTCTTCTCTTATGTCCGTGTCGTCGTGCGCTGAGTTAAATTATGTTCAAGTACGGTTACCAACTGGCCCAGCTTTCAGTCCTTCTACTCTACGGAGCGGCGTCCGCGTCCCACAACCCCACAGCGCATGCGCGTCCCCTCCCCCCTCTCTCTCCTCTCCAACACTCACCCCCTTTCTCTCCTCTAGGAATCCTTTACTGTACGCAGCGGCGCCCGCGTCCTACACTCCTCCAGAGCATGCGCGTCCCCTCCACCTCTCTCTCCTCTCCAACGCTCACCCCCTTTCTCTCCTCTGGCAATCCTCTACTCTACGGAGCTTGAACACAATTTAACTCAGCGCACGTCGACGCGGACACAAGAGAAGAAGGGAGAGACACAGCGCTGTGTCTGTCCCTTCTTCTCTTGTGTCCGCGTCGTCGTGCGCTGAGTTAAATTATGTTCAAGTACGGTTACCAACTGGCCCAGCTTTCAGTCCTTCTGCTTTCTCCTATATAGGAAGTGTCGCGCAAATGCTGTACCGAGACGCAGGCGGTGAACTAATATTTCGAATTTCCTAGTTCTCTGCACCGCTACAAACTAGCTTAATGGAAGACCTTTCTATTTGAACAAAATCTTCGGACTATGCATGGCGCCACGCATCAGAGTTTCAGGGGGGCCATCAGGACACGGCTGCGGTTTTTGAAAGTGACAGGGCTGAAGGACCATCTGTGACATAGCGCTCAGAATTTCGCCTACGTGGGTGACTTGAGTAGTTGACTTTCTGTACTTTTTCTTTCATTTTCCTTCTCTTTCCCTCATTGCGCTGTAGCCATTAGGCTTAGTCTCGTTGTCCTCCCTGCCTTTCACTAGTACGCTTCTTCACTCTCTCTTTCTTCGACTGGCTATGTTTTTACCACTAAAGCCTTTTTAAAGCGTTTTCGTCACAAACGTGTTTATTTTTTGTTTGTATTGCATCTTGGTGCCTTTACTGGCGCCCGTTACTCCTATTGCCGCGACGTACATCACAAACAACCCCAAAAAATTATATAAAAATATTTGAGGATGGTCCAAAACATTTTTCAAGTTCCTAACACGTGTAAATGAAGTCACAGACGGCACTCGAATGGTTTTCTTTGCGATTCATTTCACGTGTCTTCTTTTAATATTATTAGCCACCGCGGTGCTCGGCTGCTTACCCGAACGGCGCGGCTTTGATCCCGGCCGCGGCTATCGCATTTCGATCGAGGCAAAATGCTAGATCTTAGTTGCGATGTCAGTGGACGCTAAAGAACTACAGGTGGTCGAAATTATACGGAGCCCTCCACTACGGCGTCTCTCATAACCTGAGTCGTTTTAGGGGTTAAACCCCATAAACCAATCAATCTTTTGGTGTTATGTCTTCTTTGACGTAACGTGAGAAATGCATAAGCGTTGCTCTTTCTAGAAACTGAACATTGCCGGAAGTTAGAGTAGAATGTGCAGTCTTTCCTCCTCTGTGGCCGCGTGCCGGTTGCGCTACAATGAACGTGTTCGAGAAGCATGGCCTCCTTTAAACTGAATGAAATTTCACCAAATCTTGCAAACATTTCACGCGCTGAATTCACAAGAATTAGCGTTTGTGAGGGCTCTTTCCCAATTGCTGGCCATGTCTGCTAGTGTGTCTAGCCAGAGGATCTTCTATAAAATTGGCTCTTACGAACAATTATTTCGTAAACGCCATTTGTGAACATGAGCGCAGGATAACAGCAATGAATGTTTGTTGTCACATCCTTGAAATCATTCTAAATTGCTAACAGCATTTTCTCAATCATTGCCTCACGAATGAGAGCGACTTTCCTTGTTTTAGTACATAAAGGGCTAAGCTTCCTCTCATCAGTAGCCTCTACCATAATGATCGGTGGGCAGCCATCTTCTATTCCTTTCGGAACGAGGCACTTTCCGGCTATTTCGAAAACGCTTAGGCGTTGTTTCGCACATCAGTGTATATACGTCATTGTGATGTCGTTAGTTTTCCCCGCTGTGTCACGTCGCTGACAGAAGTAGGTGATCTTAGCACAAACCGAAAGCTTATTACCAATAGCAAAGGACTAATTTCTACAAGAATGCAGCATCGGAAATAATTTATTGTCGTATGTTCTACCCAGTCGAGCATAAGCAGATCATTACGCGGTAAGACGCTTCGTATTTTTGCTCCATCGCGTGACACACAAGCGTTGTGGGCATGACGCATAGGATTTAAACTAATGATGGCTATCTAGTGGTGGGTACGGAATAGACACCTAACAAAATGATTTTACGTTATACTGGCCCATCGCGAAGACGAGAGAATTGGCAATGCAGCAGCAGAGCGGGAAGCATATGTTCAATATAATCACCTCTTTGTGATCTCGGTTGCGGCGCTTTTCATTGTATAGGGAAGCTATCATCCAATAGCAGCACCCTCGTGGAGATATTATGATCGGTCGGCCTGGTGCATTGTCTTCTGATTCCTATGAGAGCAGTATCGTATATACTTGGATCGTCCAACCGTTCGGTCACAGTGCATGTGAAAGACATACACTTGAGGCACTTCAACGCACAAGACGAGACCCAAGGATTTGAATGCCCAAACAGCACCTTCCAGTGCCAGTAGACATAACGTTTTTTTTTCTTTCTTTCTTTTTTTTTTCTCGACTGCTGATTCGAAGGTCGCGGGATCAAATCCCGGCCACGGCGACTACATTTCAATGCAGGCGACATGTGCTCGAGGCTCGTGTACTTTGATTTAGGCGCATGTTCAAGAACTCCAAGTAGTCAAGATTTCGGGAGCCTTCCACTACACCGTCCCTCATAATCATACCGCAGTTTTGGGACGTAAAACCCAACAATTATAACGTGTTTCTATAGGTAACGATAACCGGTTTTTTATTGCTCCTGCCTAGCCGCTGCGCATTAAATGTATTATTGCTCGAACCAAACACGTTGCTGTTAATATTTTGTTTTTACAGTTAATGCAAAACATAGCTCTTCTGTGAAGGAAATGCCGACTGAGCTACTCCGTCGCCAGGGTTTAATTAAGGTGATCAAATATTCAGGCTTCTCGGAAAGGAATTAATAATCAAATCCCTTCTCTGTCCAACCTTGTTGACCAAATTGAGCACCAGTTCAATAATTTGAGTACTATTTCTAAACAGTATAAATACGTTGAGACAGCAATCTCTATATTTATAATATACCTAGATACCCACTTGTTTGTATAGCGGATGTCATTAAATATTGTTGCCCAAAAGATAACTTCATCATTTATGGCCTTTATGAGCCCATTAGTGAAATCCGCTGGAGGAGCTCGAATTAAGAGTACCAGATTTTCGTTGAGAAAACAACGCATGTCTGCGTCAAATGTAAAGAGACGCCACAGACTTTGACGCAAAAGCGTGAACAGAGCTAGACCTGACATAGTTGAGTTCGCAGGTTGTCGTGATAAAAGGTCTATCCCAGGGGTCTCAAACACGTGGCTGGCGGACCGGTCCGCACATGACTTCCTTCGTCGCAAATATGTTTTTTTTATTATTTACTTAACCCATTAGCGTCCAGCGTACTTTACAGAGTACACTTCATTTTCCATGCATAGAAAATACACAATCCAATATTCTGATTTTGCTGATTGGCATTTTTGAAGCCAGAGGTTGCAGTAATATACTCCTAATCTCACACATTCACTAGGGTCTTTTTTTTTCCTGCTACAAGTCATTAAACTTTCCGAAAAAGAGCGCGCGTCAAATGCATGTGATGCGTACTACATTTTCTAAATTAATTTGAAGTTTCCTACTTCATTTATTGAAGAAAACGAAATTATTGTGCTTCAGAAGGACAAAATCATCCCTGCAACTCGCAAGAATCAGCTAAAGTGCAGAGTTTTGCTCTGAGGAGTAATCAAATGTTGGTGTACTTTCCGTACTACACTGGGCCTTTGTGGGTGCTTACACGAGCATTTTTTTTTTTTTTTTGTAGATTGCGTCAGAGATTGAACCAGGTACTTTCTTCGGAAGAACGCCGTTTTGATGGCTGTCTGAGGCTCCCGAGGCTGCAAGAGATGTCGGCGTAGATATGAGAGCCCGTCTGTGTTATCTTTGTGACTCCTGACCCTAACATGGAAATGGACGAGGAGGAGGGGGATGACGGCGGTATATACGAATGCATGCCCTCTGCCAGCGATAAAGAAGATGGAACGAAAAAATCGCAGAATACAGCTTCTTTTTTTTTTTTTTTGATCCTGGAAACGAGGATCTCTTCGTAAAGGGCAAAGAAAATAGCGTGGTTGTCATGGCAACGAACTACGACATAGTCGAACTACTATACTGAGGGAACCGATGGTCATCTACTCACAAGAAAAACGTAGTGCCACCGCCAAACCTCGTCATCAGCTACAGCAATGGCATGGGAGGTATTCGCCTACACGATCGAACTGCGTATAACTACAGAATTTTCATCCGTTTTAAAAAGTGGTGAAGGCCCCTATATATTCACAGAGATGATCAACATTGCTGCACTCAACGAATAGAGGATCTGCTAACCTACTGAAGGTTAGCAGACCCACCATGCCTTGACTGCTGTGAATGGCATGCCATTCACCCGCATAATAACAAGACACTACCAGCGCCTTGTACTCAACGGAACTATTCTACCTGCTATTATCCTCTATCCGTACGGATATTTGCACAAGAAGCTTGAAAGACGGTTGAGCTAGGTGTACTGTCTGTCATAAAAGAAAGAAATGGTGCTGCGAAAAGTGTGGCGTTACACTTTTCAAGAAGCGTTGGTGCTTCGACAAGTTTTATATGCCAAGACAACTTTGGTGTTAGTTTGGCAAGGGCCTTGCGTGCTTGCTATTCTTGAACCTAGCCAGCTCGCCCATTGCTATGGAGAAACCCCAGCGTACTACCTAAAGTGCAGGATCATAAGTTCTGAAGAAATAAATGGACTCTATGAAAATTTGCAGCTGTTGTTGTCTACTGTAGTTTGATAAATATGCAAACTTTCAATGAAATCCAGCCAATGGTTCTTGCATGGGCCTTAATGGGTAAATAAGCTTGTTTGAGAGCTACACAGGCATGACTGGTCTAAAGCATTTTTTTCGTGAGGCACACCCTGCAGTTACCATGTGTTGACACATAACCGTGAAACGAAAATCGATGTTTCAGAATCGGCGTCCAGATTTTAGTCATTTCAGTCATTTTGGAGATTGGTATCGATATGTTGTTGGAATCCTGGGGCCAAAGCCCCTTCAGAAAGGACCCATATCAGAGATATCGGGAAACGTCTTCATTCACATCGCAACGGCAACGTTACCTGGCAGTTTGCAACGTATAAACAGCCCCACCCGCTCCTGCGTTATTCACTGTCCTGGCCCTAGGGCCACTAAATTTTGTGACGGCGGACCCGCTAGCTGAGGGGGAGTTTGAGACCCTTGGTCTATCCTAAAGGTATCGCTTAAGTTAAATGTAAATCGTTAAATGGAAATTTTTTGGTCACATATTGAAGACGTACGACGAAAACCTTACAAAAATTTAGCTGTTATAGGGAAAGGAAACAAGGCTCATAAAAGAAAACTGGGGCCGAATTCACAAAGCTTCTGTTTGGTAAATGCTCTTTGCCATGGTCTGGCCGGCTTCGCTAATGTTATCTCCAGTATCAGTATTAGCTCAAACATTATCTAACAAACATTTTTAGTGTAAAACGTTTTTGTGAATATGGGCCCTGGTTGTAATAAGCTTAGTGTGGATGAGCTATTCGGATGAGCTAGCCTTGCGTAAAGCTAACAGTAAAAAAAATGACGTAGCGGATCAAAGCCTCAGGTGCTTAATATACCATAACGTTAACTGCCGCATCATTGTCTAATGAAGCCACTGGGTGGGAAGATCTTTCAGTAACCTACAGTTCATTGATACTGTATTTATAGAAATTTAGTTGAATTACAAGCTATCAATGACAGTGAAGACACCACAAACATCACCGGCGTTTGTGGTGTCGACTTCTTTCTTATGTCCGTGTCTGCACGCCCTGCCTTTCAGTGTGAATTTCTTTCTCGTGGCTACGGCGTGTACGACAAAGATCGTTGAAACAAATTATTTGGAGTGCGTGTAATTTTTCAAACAACGGCTCAAAGGTCTAGCAATTCCCGATGCTAGCGTCCTAGCACCACAAAACTGGATCGAAATAACACGACTAAAACTTGTGTTCCAGCTACTACGTAACATGATAAAAATTGATACCCCATAAAAGATGTCTTATTCACATGCAATAATAACACATCCTAAGCACTCTAGACACTAACCGAATACTCGTTCAATACTAAATGCTTCGAATATTCTTTTTTCTGTGGCAATTAAAAATAATAATCTGTGAAACCAACCGTAACTAACAAAAATCATGAAACAAAATTTCTAATCCGACTGAAAATGAATTGCTTGTCTCACTGGTAGTATCAATGTCAATGAAGGATCATTAATTGTAGTCAGTGTTGAGCTATGCCATTCTTAAACATGTATAGCTTTTCGTTGTTGTTTTCAATATTATTGCCTTCTATGTAGGTGTTGCAACTAAAATAATTTTCTAGCTGTATTGTTCTAGTTGGAATGTATAATGTTACGTAGGTACGACTCTGTGTAACCAATAGAATTTTCATGCGTCTTCCGTGTTGTGATCCCTGACGAGATTGGCAGTATCCTTTTATAAGTAAATAAATAAGTAAATATATTTATTTAGTTAGTTATTGGCCTTTCCGATGTTCTACCAAAGGCCTCTCCCAAGTTCCGCCAATCAACGCGTTCCTGTGCTTGCTGCGGCCACGATAGCCTCGCAAACTTCTTAATCTCATCTGCCCACCTAACTTTCTGTTTCTCCCTCACCCGTTTGCCTTCTCTTAATGACTAGCGGTTATCTTGCCTACGCACCACATGCCCTGCCCATGCCCATTTCTTTTTTATTTCGACTAGGATGTCCTTAACACCCGTATGTTCCCTGACCCACTATGCTCCCTTCTTGTCCCTTAAGGTTACACCTATTATTTTCCTATCCATTGCTAGCTGCGTTGTTCTCAATTTAAGTTGAATCCTCTTTGTAAGCATCCACGTTTCTGCTCCGTAGCTAAGTACCGGTATGATGCAGCTGCTATACACCTTCCTCTAGAGGGATAGTGGTAGACTACCATTCAAGATTTGAGAATGCTTGCCGAATGTGCTCCACCCCATTCTTATTCTTCTAGTTTCTTCAGACTCATCATCTGGCTCTACATTCACTACCTGTCCTAAGTAGACGTATTTCTTAACCACTTCCAGTGCCTCGCTACCTATCGCAAAGCGCTGTTCTCTTCCGAGACCGTTGCACATTACTTTAGTTATCTGCGTATTAATTTTCAGGCCTACCATTCTGCTTTCCTTGTCCAATTCAGTAACCAGGAGTTGCAATTCGCAGGTCACTAAGGTACTCTCCATTAAATCGCATCCCTAACTCTTCCCAATCTAGGGCCCTGAAAACCTCCTGTAAGCACGCGGTGAATAGCATTGGGGAGATCGTGTCTGCCTACCTTCCACTCTTCTTTATTGGAATCTTGCCGTTTTCTTTTTGGAGGACTATGGTGGCTGTGGAGCCGCTGTAGATTCCTTCCAGTATTTTTATGTATGGTTCGTCGACGCCCTGATTCCGCAGTGCCTGCATGACTGCTCATATCGCGACCGAATGAAATGCATTCTCGTAATCTATGAAGGCTACATACATAGGGGTTGGTTATATTCCGCGCATTTCTCTATTACCGGATTGATAGTGTGGACATGGTCTATTGTCATGAAGCCTGTACGAAATCTTGCTTGGTCCTTTGGTTTATTAAATTGTGAGGTGGTCTTAATTCTATTAGCTATTATCTTCGGAAAAAGCTTGTAGTCTACGGACAGTAAGCTGATCGTCCTCTGATTTTTCAAGTCCTGGACGTCCCTTCTCTTATGGATTTACATGATGTTCGCATTCTTCCAAGAATCTGGTACCCTCACCGTCAAGAGACGCTTCGTATGCAGGGTTGCCAGTTTTTCTAACACAATCTGTCCACCGTCTTTCAACAGATCTGATAAAAGGCATGAAGGGGAAGATGGAAGCTTGTGATGAAAAAAAAACGGCAGATCCCACGCATTGTGGGAATCGATGTAATGCGAAGCAGCCAGCAAGGAGCAAATAATGCTGTAGATAACATGCATGTCATGACCTACATGTTCGGACCAGTCATTTATGTTCGTCATACAGTCACGTTACGCATTACCAATTTTGGTGTATATCAAGCTAGCGAAACGGCCGCGAGCGCACCATGAGCATGGCATGTAAATCACGTTGTACACGACATGCATGTCATGATTTTCATTTTACAACCTGTCATTTACGTTCACCATATAGTCACGTTGCGCAATACCAGTATTGGTGTATATCAAGCTAGCGAACTGGACGCAAGTCCACCATGAGCTTGGCATGTAAATCCCGTTGTACATGACATGCATGTCGCGATTTTCACGTTACCACCTGGCATTTATGTTCGTCATACAGTCACGTCAAGGAATACCAAATTTGGTGTATATCAATCTAGCGAAACGGCTGCGAGCGCGCCATGAGCGGGGCAGGCAAGTCATTCGGTACATGACATGTCATAATCTTTATACACTTGTCATTTATGTTTGTCATACAGTCACTTCATGCAATACCAAATTTGGTGTATATCTAGCTAACGAAACAAACGCGAGCGTGGCATGCAAGCCATGTTGCACATGACACGTCATGATTTCCATATTACCACTTGTCATTTATGTTCTTCCAAACACTCACGTCACGCAATACCGAAATTGATGCATATAAAGCTAGCGAAACGGCCGCGAGTGTGCCATGAGCGTGGCATGCAAGTCATGTTGCACATGACAAGTCATGATTTCCATATTACCACCAGAGGCGTAGCCGGGGGTGGCACACCGGGCACGTGCCCCCCCCCCCCCCCGAAATTTTTTTCGCCATGGCATGCAGAGCGAAAAATGACCATTTCAGGGCGGTGCACCCCCCGAAATCAAGGAGGTGCCCCCCCCCCCCCCGAAAAAAATTTCTGGCTACGCCCCTGATTACCACTTGTCATTTATACTCGTCACATGTCCGCCTCGGTGGATCAGTGGCTAGGGTGCTCGGCTGCTGACCCGAAGGTCGCGGGTTCGATCCCGGTCGCGGCGGTCGCATTTCGATGGAGGCGAAATGGTGGAGGCCCGTGTACTGTGCGATGTCAGTGCACGTTAAAGAACACCAGATGGTCAAAATTTCCGGAGCACTCCACTACGGCGTCTCTCATAATCATATCGTGGTTTTGGGACGTAAAACCCCACATATTATTATTATTATACTCGTCACACAGTCACGTCACGCAATTCCAATTTTGGTGTATATCAAGCAAACGAAACGGCCGCGAGCGTGCCATGAGCGTGGCATGCAAGTCATGTTGCACATGACATGTCATGATTGCCATATTTATGTTCGTCACGCAGTGAAGTCACGCAATACCAAATTTGGTGCATATCAAGCTAGCGAAACGGCCGCAAGCGTGCCATGAGCGTGGCATGCAAGTCATGTTGCACATGACATGTCATGATTTCCATATTACCACTGGTCATTTATGTTCGTCATACAGTCAAATCACGCAATACCAAATTTGATGTATATCAAGCTAGCGAAACGGCCGTCAGCCGACCATGACCGCGGCGGGTAAATCATGTTGTACATGACATGCACGTCATGATTTTCATATTACCACCTGTCATTTATGTTGGTCATGCAGAAATGTCTCATCGTACCAATTTTTGGATATATCGAGTTAAGAAAACGGCCGCAGGAGCACTACGTCCATGGCGTGTAAATCATACTTTTCATGACAAGTTATTCATGATTTTCATGATATGACCAGTCATTCATGTTCGCCATACAGTCATGTTATGCCATACCAATTTTGGTATAAATCCCATTAACGATACGGCCAGGAGAGCACAAAGTCGTAGGCGGCTAGATAGATAGATAGATAGATAGATAGATAGATAGATAGATAGATAGATAGATAGATAGATAGATAGATAGATAGATAGATAGATAGATAGATAGATAGATAGATAGATAGATAGATAGATAGATAGATAGATAGATAGATAGATAGATAGATAGATGCTCAAAGTCGCCGAAGTTCGCTAAGAAATGCTTCTCATTTAAAATTCGTATACAGGGTGTGCGTGCTGAAGCCAGATCTGATGTTACCTGATCCTCACCAGCGGCTTTACCTCTTTGCATTCTCTCCAAGGCTTTCATTACCTCCCCGATCGTTGCCGGTGGGATGTCTGATTCTTCTGTGTTACTACTTCTTACATTATCGTCTTAGTTGTCCCAGCTACTGAAAAGATCTCTGTAAAACTCATCTGGCACTTTAGCTTCCCTATCCATATTGGTAGTGGTGTTGCCTTCCTTGTCCTTAGTGCATTAATCTGGTTTTTGCCTGTGCCCAGTTTTCTCTTCACCGCCTTGCGAGCTGGTCCCGTGCTTGAGAGCATGTTCATTTATCTCCATATTATACCTTCGTATTTCGGCTACCTTACGCCTATTGATTAACTTCGAAAGCTCTGCCAGTTCTATTTTGTCTTCTGGATTCGAGGCTTTCTTGCTTTGACGTTTCTTAATGAGGTTTTTCGTCTCCTGGAAGAGCTTGCCAGTGTCCTGTCTAATGACTGTACCTCCGGCATATACTGCACACTCAGTAATGATACTCGTCAGATTATCGTTCTCTGCGCTAACGCAGTGAATGATATCCCCTCGAATGATGTTCTTATAAGTGAAGATGGTATGTTTAAGATGCTCCTGCAGCTTCATGTAAAGAAATCGCCTGGATCTGATTATAGCTTAATTGCCTAGCAAGTTCTCGAAGCGATGCGCTGAACCTGTGTCGCACCATTTCTCAGCCCGGAGAGCCACGCGAGCGATTCTACACCATTCAAAAGCAACGTAGCTAAATCGCCCTGAAGTTAACATCGAGCACAAAGATAAAAATAAGCCTGAACTTCTATAGGACTCTTTTATATTCAAGGCAACTTTACCGACATGTATCCATGCCATGCACCGCGTGCCGTCCATCTGCAGTGTGTTGCTTGATGCCACTTAATACCATGCGCGGAGGAATGTTTCCTTAATGTTTTACACCTCGTAAACTTACTTTGTTAGACAGCGCTCGTAGTGTGTTTATTCATGTGTCCGTTGTTTCTCGCGATGATTTGAAGGATGTAACAGATTTCGATGCCAAGCTACAGACAGGCTGCACTTCGCTTATTGTGCACGTGGTCGCACACTCTAAGAAAAAGAAGAGTCAAAAGAGGATTACGAAGCCATTATCCTCTTCGGGTATTCACTTGAACCCCTTTTGGATGGTAGACGCAGAGAAAGAGAGTTGGCAATTCGAGAGGAGTTACAGAACTCTCGTGAAGCGCGTTTCGATTGGCTTCCGTTATGAAGCCGCCGCCGTATACGCCATACATGTTGCGCGTTTGCCGTTTGGCGCCGTTGGGACGGGCACACACTCTCGCACTGGCGCCAGGGAGCCTGCGCGCCAGGCCAGCCGCGCGGCGCCTCCGCCTGCCTCCGCCTTTCCGCCTGCTCTCTCTTCTCCTCCGCCTTTTGCAATGCGTTGCGCTGGTCGCGCGTCTTGTAGTTTTGAGTTCGAGTGAACATGCGTACAGACGTCAGACTCTGGAGCTTTGCCGACACGTAGCGCCACCTGTCGAAGCAGTTTTGGGTAGTGCAAAGTCCGGCTCCTTTGCACAGTTTGCGGTGCAACCAGGTGCAACTAGTGAGTTGGAAACAACGATTAACCTAAATATTTGGTGTGTTGGCGCATTGAACACTCAGAAAATGCGCTACGAATTTCTCTCCGCTAGTCGGACGCGCAACCGAACCGCCATGGAGTGCGTGCCAGAACGACGGCGAAAACAAGAGCAGACGCAACAGCTCCGCGCGCTACGAAGAAAGGCCTCAGTCGACGCTACTGTTGCGTTGCGAATTGCCACGGACGTAAAGGACTTCAGTTTTACCAATTTCCGTAGCTGTTGCACGAAGCAGAACGGTGAGAGCTCTGGATACGGGCCGTTGCGAACGTGTTGGGTAAGCGAATTACTCGCGTTCTCTACAGCCGGTCGCACGAGAAAGTGGGTCTCATATGTAAGTATTTTGAGTAGTCTTGACGTAGAACCGTGGTATCCTTGACTATGAAGCTCAGCAGAGCCTCAGACCGCGGTGCGCGCCGTGCAGCAGTTAAATGCAGACTGGTGAAGCGCGCGATATAAACATCGCGCACTCCGCGACCACCCATAATCTTAACTGGTCGTCATCACACAGCATCGCGCACGAACGCATTGAAGGTTCAAAGTTCCGGCTTTAACTAGCAAATGCTAACACGTGCGTCATACAAGTAAATCGCAAAACGTTGGTCGTGACCACCGTCAGGTTTTTCTTGCCCGTGGTCTCCGCGATTGCCGGAGCTATCTCGGAGGCCACGGTTTTGCCTTTCGTTGTACAACGAGAAAGTGGACACGCACGTATCCCCATTCGCGGTATGTGCAAACGGAAGACAACCGTCAACAGTACATTCGAGGATGTGTAATAAGACAGTTCAACGCACAGGAAGCGAGAAATGGATGGAGAATGCAACTGCAGAGGCGAAAATCGCCGGGGCCATTCGTGCCTGATAAAGCAAGCATTGTACCACTGATCGTAAGAAACATTGCTCGTGTACGTACTTCATCGCTTTGACATTATGTATATGCCCAAATTTAACGCATTTAGGCGTTACAGAACGCACGTCCGGAGTGCCTCGAACTCGATGTCATGCGATGCTCGGTTGCGCTTGCGAGTTGCAGCACGCCGAAATAACTGAAACATCTTTTCAATTGTAGCCGCAGTTCACTTTGATGAGCTTCCTACTTTTCTGAAGCGAGGGTGGATAGACGGAAGAAACTTTCCAGGTCCTTGATTTTCAGGAAACCGCGCCTCAACACCATCGAAAGAGGGGGGGTTCTATAGTGGCCTATGCGCATTCGCTTGCGGACGGCTCTCTTTGCACTACTCAGTTATGGCCAGGGCGGCGATGAGAGCGCTGGTGGCGGCGTTTTTCGCAGCGCCGCCTGGGCAGAGTCTGACGTCTATTTGAAGTGGCGGTCACGCCAGGCTCCGTGCTCGAAGTGACGCTTGTAGTGAGGAATATTCTTGAAGTTGCGGACACGGACTACGTGCGCCTCCTAACGGTGAGTGTACTGCTTTCGTAGGTACTAATTACACAGCTTAAGCTGGCTGTCTGCAGCAGCTCTGCGGAAGTAGGCTGCCAGCCATATCCAACTGTAGCCTGCGTCCGCGATGCTGTTGCAGGATGTTCAATTAAAACAGTCACTTAACGAGTTGAGACCGCTATGCGCGTTGTTGTGTAAGTGATTGCATGGCATCAAGGGCGATTACTTTCTGATCGCACATTGTGTCTGAACTGCTGAAAGTGCTTGATATGGTTTTGAGATGCGCTTTAGTCAACGTCATAATAACATTTCCATCGATACTCGAGTGGGCAGCGTGCTTCCACGCGTGGAAACGTGAAAAAAAAAAAAGAAAAAAAAACGACTGTGTGCAGAGACGCACTGCATATAATGACGTTCGGCTTTACAACAGAATCGAGTGAATGTGACAATGGGAGCTATGTGAGGTAATTCTAACATATGCCATGTCTGATGTCGACGTAGGCTGCGTCCGCGTGCGTTGCTGTCGTTCGGGCGCTCGTACAACTGAGTATTTAAGAATGGGTTACGTTTGTAGAACACGCTGTCAGTAACCGCTCACGGCGTGCCCCTGACTGCCGGAGGATGCGCTTGGTTGTGGCAATATGCCGGCGCAAAGCCGGGCTTATTCTGCAAGCACTTTTTGAAGCGACTTATCAGAAAAGGAGAGCCTTCATTCGTGCATAACCAGTGCCTATCGCGAAACGCGGTTCCCGCCTTCTATTACGTGAAAATTTGTTTTTGTTACGAAATTATTTAAAACGAAACACTCGTGTCAGATGTGTGTACAGTAACGGTGTGTTGAACAAAGGGTGGTTTAAATAAAACTAATCAGTCTGTGTGTTTGTGTGTTGGTTATTCCCAGGGCAACGAAGGTGTCGCTATGGTCTGGCGCTTCACCACTAGTGATAGGAAAATCAACAGCGGCGTTCGTAATGTCAACGAGGCACTCGGCCCTACATTTCCTTTGGTTGGACAAGACGACGTAGGAAAAGAGGTGAGTGGCACCCACGCAAAGGAGCCTAAAACAATTGCCTTTGTTGTTTAAAAAAAATCTCACATCATCTCGGGCTGCAAGTTTGTCACCAATGTTTTACACGATAACGGCAAAAAACACGGTTCCTTACCATGACCTCTTTGCATTTGTTTTGTTCTGAGTCTTCATTATGTCTGTGTAAATCACTTATTGTGTAGGTATTAGCAAAATCTTACTATGATTCCGTTTTCTCATTATGATATCACGTTCTTCTTTTCAGGTACCATTTTTCATGGCTGCTCACGCTGAAGAGGAGCGACAACATAGCAAGTCACAAGTCTGATTCCTCCAGCCTTCACGACTTTTTGATTCTTAATCATAAGGTAATAAATATGGAAACATGATACCGATATCTGCTGTTTATTTTGCACGACATGACACTATGCACATCACAGTCACACATTTTGGTTGGTTATACTCATACAAGCATGTAAATGAGGAATACCTCAACTGCTTCAACTTTACTAGAAATGGTGTGTTTTGAGGAGTTTTATTAAAATAATGCTAAAATTGAACTATCCTTTTCTTGCAGTCGCTGGGCACAACGGCAAGTATTAATGGAGTTGCTTAAAATGAATACTTCACTATTTACCAGCAGTAGTCGCGCAAAAGTAGAGCATGGGTCAATTTAGTAGCTTAAAATAGCCGTAGAGTCGCTTGACGCTTCGGTGGGTGTCAACTGACCCGCGTAGGAGCGTCACTGGCAAGAGTCGTCTGACTCCCTCAGAAGTGGTAGTGTGATCGTTCGCATAAGAGTCCTCCCATTCTTCTTAAGAGGGTCCGGGGACTCTCCTGAGCGCGCCGACTCTGACCCACCATGAGAGTCACCGTGACTCTCCAAAGAGAGTCGTATACATGGCAAGTCAGAACTCTCCGAAAAGAGTCAGGTATATTCTTTTTTTTTTCTTAGAGTGCAGTGAACACTTGACTTTTTTCGTTTTCTGTTAACCCCCACGCCCATGCGAACATGCAGGGCACTTTCTTTCAGTTCATTTTGTTTTTGCCCTCTTCCTCTTCGGTCAATCACTTTGCTGTGAAAGATACTATTTTAACGTCTTCTTGGCTGCTTAATGGCGCGAGAAAGTTTGACGTGAAAGAAGTGCCGAAGGCTGCGGCTTCGAACACTCTTAAAGGGTTTGAACAGATATGGAACGAAAGTCGTGTTTGAACAAAATGTCAGCTAACGCTGCCGTTTGAAAACAGGCCTTTCCCATGTCACATATAGCGGTAAGTAAATTTTCTTACCCCTCTATGATATAGGGGTAAGATAAAATACGGGAGAGAGGAAAATCCGATACTTCGGAGGAGGAGGCATCGAGACGCACGGTACAGTCTTCTCGCGGCGAGCAACATGCCCTTCGGCAACCATGGGCCACTACGAAATCACCTTTGAGTAAAAAAAATTACACCATCTCCCGCTAAAGGGAACCATGTGCAGATGTGAAGCAGCGGGCGCTAACGTTTACATTGGCGGTGGCGTTGACGCTGGTGCTCATCGCAGCGTTGCGCAGGACAGAAAACTGGGGAGGCGCAAAGCACGCAGTGATGGAGCGGTGTTTCCTACTGGAACATGCCAATCGCTGCTAATGGGCAATGAGAGACAGAAGACTCCGACTGGACACAGAGACCCGCAGTCCGCTTTTAGTTAACGCGCACGCTGCGAATTTTTATTGCTCAACAACACACAGGAGAAATCTCCCACCGGCACCACCTTGGAGGTCAAGATCCATTGCCATATATACGGGGTGGCCAGTGAACGGTTGTGCAGCGCGAGCAGTCGTTTTTTCAACCAACAAACTCGCTAGCAGACGCTGCCTGCGTCGGCGTCGCGAGGCGAGAGAGGGGGGGAGCGTAAGAGAGGAGAGAGAGGGGGGGGACGCGCATGCGCAGTGGGAGTATGGACGCCGCGGGCAGGGATGCCTAGAGGAGAGAGGGGGGGAACGTGGGAGGGGAGAGAGGAGGGGAGGCGCATGCGCAGTGAGGGTGTGGTTGCCGCGGGGAGGGATGCCTAGAGCAGAGAGAGGGGGGAAAGGAGGGTTTTTATTTTTATTTTGAAAGGTTTGCGCATGCGCAGTAAGGGTGGTCACGCCGGCACACCACCACCACCACCACCGGATTAAGCTTCGCCATAAGATGCTTCACATCTAAAACATTTTAAGAGGAACCCCTTCTTCGGCTTTGCCCGCCAAGTTCCTTTCCGGTAGGCAGTCACGTCCTGTGCGGCACGCACACACACACACACACACACACATACACACACACACACACACACACATACACACACACACACACACATATATATATATATATATATATATATATATATATATATATATATATATATATATATATATATATATATATATATATATATTGTACGGAAATCAGACACAGAGACGGAGAGAGCACCCGTTCCTGGGCCGGCTGTTCTATTCTCTACCTCGTCTTCCTCTACTTCCAGCTAGCTGCTCACGCGCCCGAACCCCGGTGTCGCTCGTCGTCATCACACTCGGCCATGAATGCGAGCGCGCGGGCTGCCGAGGAGTCGTTGGTGGGCGGCAGTGGCCGGACTCGGACACGCTGCAACTTCGCCTGGCAATTTGTCAAAGATGGTTCTGGTGGCCGACACTGGCTATGTCGCCGTGGTCGTTCGCTATGTTGCTGTGAAGGCTGGGCCTTGGTTGGTACCTTTGTCGATGACGACTCTGGCGGACGACATTGACTGTGTCGTGGTGGTCTACAGCACCCGTTCTTGGGCCGGCTGTTCTATTCTCTACCTAGTCTTCCTTTGATTCCAACTAGCTGCCCACGCGCCCGAACCCCGATGTCGCGCTTCGGCATCACAATATATATATATATATATATATATATATATATATATATATATATATATATATATATATATATATATATATATATATATATATATATCGGACGAAGGCAGTCATGTGCGGGCCCGGCCGCTAGCGGAATGTCCGAGGGCCACATACGGCCCGCAGGCCACGTGTTTGAGACCCTTGCTGTGCAGCAACGGCACAGTGAGCATCTGCCTCTGGGTATATGTGATCGAAGCCAGTATCTTCGCGTGTGCGGCCGCCACTTCACACCAGTAGACTACCACTGCTACTCCCGTACGTACGCTTACCTGTGATCGCTGTAGGAGAGGTTTAGTTTGTCCGCGAGCTTCTTCGAGGTTTTGTATTATCGGGTTTCCGGGGGAAAAAATGTGAGTGACCAGCGACCGGGTTTCTTGTGGCATCTGGTGGCGCAGAACTCAATTATGCGCTGGCGGGAGGCCGCGGGACGTGGAAGGCGGAGGTTATTCCTGACCACTGATTTCCAGTGAACCCTACAGCTCGGCGAATAAGTTGATTAGGAAAGGCAATGCCATGACGAAGGATAGCATTTAATGGCCCGTAGCTCCCTTGCTACTAGGTGTTTTGCTTCAATTATGGTGCGATACTTTTGGTAATGTATCTTAATCGCTCACACAAATTTTAAAAAAAAACAGCTATTCTGGGACCCTTTCAGCCAACCGTTTTGTCAATTTCTTTCGAGCGCGTTTACTATTCCATCTCCCACCAACTGCACTCTAAGAAAAAAAAATTACCTGTTACTCTTTATGGTGAGTTCTGACTTGTCATATACTCATAGGTCGGCAAACTCACTCATGAGTCGACTCACTCAGACTCGCTCATACTCAGATCTAGCCGTAAGTCTGAGTCTGAGTGAGTCTGGATGAGTAATATTTTGGTGAGTTTGAGTCCGAGTGAGTCCGATTGAGAAAAATATTAGTGAGTCTGAGTCCGGAGTGAGTCCGGTTGAGGAAAACATCGGTGAGTGTGAGTCCAAATGAGTCCTAAGGGCGAGGTATGTTTCATGACTGAGTCTGAGTGAGCTCTAAATTTTTTGCCGACCTATGCATATACAGTATATATCTCTCTTTAAAAATACTCGTTAACTATCTTTTGGAGGGAGTCTCACCACCCACTACCCCACGGAGGGAGTATAACGACCTCCAAAAGAAAGTTGACTTGCATCTTTCAAGAGTGTTATATACAGTATGTGACAAGTCAGGACTTACCAAAAAGAGTAACAGGTAATCTTTCTAAGAGTTTAGCCCACGCTTCCATACTGGTGCTTTCAACGATGTTCACGTAATTTGTCACAAGTTACCCTTAAATTGTACACGGGTTTCTCATGCACTTCCCTGAAGAAGATCTCATAGATGAGGCTCGTACTATGAATGCATAGTACTATGAATGCATATGAATGCATAGTTAAGTTTTGCTACACTGAATACAATAGAGTTTAGGAGATGTCTACCAGGACGAGGTACACGCTCACGGGGGCAGATCACGAAAAAAAAAAAAGAGAGAATAACCGTTGCTTCGGCAAATATGAGCGATACGCTTTACTTGAATGGGGAAGCCATGGCATTGTCAGGGGACGTTGCACATTAAATATTATCGCAGTTTTTATGAACAAAAGCGTCGCTCTTCTCTCTTACGGTATCACTCGAGTACCCATCAACTTGCAGTTATGCAGACGGCATGTGGTATGTTCCTGGAAGATAACGAGCAAGCTGACCCACTTTTTATTGTAATAGGGACTGATCGCTGCTGCCTTTCTCGCTGACAAGCGCTCTGGATATTCAACTTCCTAGGGGTACACGATAAGCTATGAATAAGTTGAGCTATCGCATTGTGCTAGCTGCAATCAGTTCATAGCAAGGAATTAAGTTGTTTACGATTTTGAAAAATGAAGTCTAATGCTCGTCCATGGAACCTCGTGGCGGTTTAATCTGTGATGATTGTAGGACTTTTTCATCATTCTTTACTCATGTTCTTCGCCCCAAATCACGACACCATAGGTCGGCACTTTAAGGGAGTACTCACTCAAACTCACTCACCACAATTTTTTCAGCCTTCGCACTCACTCACGTTACACACTCACCTCCACTCACACTCATGAGTACTCACTCACGTTCACACTCACGTCCACTCACACTCATGAGTACTCACTCATACTCAACTCACCACGTTCAAATGAGTGTGGGTGAGTGTGAGTTGAGTGCACTCATGAGTGAGTGTGCCGAGCTATGCACGACACTCTATTTTTTTTTGTTTTTTGTTTTTTTTTTTTCACATTCCGCCTTCATTGTAAGTAGGCCGCCACAGACGGGGATTGTTACTATTGCTGTGTCTTTCTTTGTTCCTGTTCAATCATTTTGTTTTGTTCCGTCTAAAGCGGAAGAAATGCGAAATAAACTAATCTGAATTTCAAATCGAACAATCATCACGCGCCCATCGCTCACATCGACTGAGTCTCAAGTCTGTCTCGTGCAGGGTTGCCGTTGGGTGGACATGAAAAGGCGCCAGAGCCCACGCCGAAAGTAGCCAAAGTAGCCATGTCATTTGCTATTATCGCCGGATTTCTATCCAAATAGAACAGAAGCGGTATTATCAACAGAGTCTTTACTATTGATGAATAAATAAAACCATTTTGAATAAGTAAAACCACAAGTTTAAAAAAGAGCCATGGCGCCAACTGGAAATTTTCGTAGCCAACGGGGTCCAAAAGTAGCCAATTTGGCACAAAGTAGCCACCAACGGCAACTCTGGTCTCGTGAACAATTAGCTGCAGCGGATTTAAGAACAGAGCAGCTGGTAATAAACAGCTGATACGTTTAATATCATTGGCATGACGGAACTTCTCACGGAAGGCTGCTTACTGAAATAAGAAAAGAAATGCTTCCTGTCCATCTGAAAAAAAAAAAAAAAAAACGCTCAGAAAGCCTCAATGAATTTCAAATGGTGAAACATATCATAACCGTATATACCTCATTTACACGATTGTGAATTGACTAGAATGTAGGTCGACTCCTAAAATCAGACACAAAAAAAAAAAGAAAAAAAAAAACACGCGAGCACATTTCAAAAACGAAATTTCGTTACGTAGTCACTAGACTGACTACACATGGTCACTCGTCATCCCTCTTCATGAACTTTGATGGATTCAGCGCCATATTAGGAGTCAGCGCCCACCCTGTCACGCACTTCTCTCTCCTGCCATCGTAAAAAGTAGCGCTGTAATATGTGAAATAAGAAAGTATCACCAACTAGCCCTTTGCAACGTGTTTTGTAAAGTCAAGACAATGAGCGCGAATTCCGGAGTGCAAAGGTGGCTTCATGGCAGTATTTTTGCAGCTATGCAGGAAAGCCATCTGTGTCGCAATACGCGGGGATCATTTTTAGAAAACTTTCCCAGAATAATTGCTGAAGGTGGGGGGTTATTTGTCAGAAAATATGGTGTATATTTAGAGCCGAAACGTAAACATAATGTCGTAACCATGCCACAGCGTTCCGGATTTCTCGCTTGTCGCGCCGTAACTGGTTGAACTAGTTACGGTTTCAATTGTAAATTGACCCCCCCCCCCCCCCCCCCCACACACACACACCACTTTCGGATTACAAATTCAGATAAAATGAGTCGACCTACAATCGTGTAAATACGGTATGTGGCTTTGTGTAGTGCGTATAATTGACGTCCATAAAGGTGTTATTATTTTTTAAATGCGGAAATATTTTCACGCCTACGCAGCAAGCAAACCGTCCGTCCGCCGTCCGCCGCGGTTTGGCAGTGGTTACGATGCTCGGCTTCTGACACGAAGGTCTCGGGTTCGATACCGGCGTCGGCGGTCGCATTTCGATGGATGCGAAGTTCGAGAAGCCCGTGTACTGTGCGATGTCAGTGCACGTTAAAGAAAACCAGATGGTCGAAATTAATCTGGGGCCCTCCACTAGGCGCGCTTCATGATCATGCCATAGTATTGGCATATAAAACCCGAGATATTATTATTTATATTAACTGCTCATCCGTCCGTGCCGGTCACGTTTAACAAATCACCATGAAGAATTTTCTTGGTGGTGCTGTGTTTTAAACTGAGGCCCCACTCTCCGAAGACGAGTTTCTTAAAAAAGCCATGACACCCATTTTTTTTATCATAATCTGTGTTATGTGGGTTAATCCTTGTGCATCCGCAAATAAGCTGCCGACATTTTAGCTCATTTGGTCGAGTACTTAGTTTTTAATTGAATATTTTATAAACACGCGAGTGGCCTGGGAGTCGGGTAACATTGGCGCACTCGCGAGCCGTGACGTAACAAGCAGCTAGCTGCGCGAGCGTCTGCTTTCCGGCAAACGATATTGTTCTGTGATCAGCTGCGCGTGAAATCGCGATATTTTAGCTTTCTTCAGTTCGGCACTGAAATTGAGCGATTTGGAGCGGCTGAAACTTTGGTAGAAGACGACTCCGCTCCTTGCTGCACATGGCGTCACACGCGCCATGGCAAAATGGCGGTCGCCGGCGGTGGGCGGGGTACACAGCCTACGACTTCTAGGGCTTGTTTTGGACAGAAATATTTTTTTGCGGCCCGCTTTTCATATCTGTATAGGCAGATAAAACCCTCTACTTCTAGTTTTCGCTAAAAACACCATATTGTTGGGTGACCGTGTCATGGCCCCTTTAACCATTGGGCTAAACATACTGCAGAGCTTGAATATACCTGAATCATATGATTGCGTTTTAGCGACAGTACAAAACAAATGTAAAGGTAGAACATTTTCTATAAAGGATTCGTTGTAATCGTTCATCGTGTTGGAATAAAATATTTTTAATATGTAAAAACGACATGGATACGTTGCACACATCAGAAAAATTCTCACTTTGCGAAAATTTGATGGCAAACAGACGGGGCGCGCCTTCCATGGGGCCGTTCCAGAAGCCTTAGAACGCCAGTGGCATCAAACATGCCGGCCCGATGCCACCCGACAATGATTTATCTTGGAAGCCGCAGCCATGGAGTGTCTTGCCTTGAACTATACGTTCCCAAACACAACTCCCAGGGCACATTCTGCGCGGATTTCTTTTTTAAATTTTTTTTTTACTCTTCATCGGAGTAGTTCAACCTCGGAGAACAAGACTTCCTGCGTAGCATAGGGATCAACATTAGTAGTTTTAAACTAAACTGTAGTAATTACAAGCTAAATGAAATGAAGGAAAGAAGTGGAAATTTTAAGGGCTCGTTTTTTTCTTTGTTAGACACAATATTAATGAGAACTAACACACAATAATCCCAACGAAAGTATAGGGGATGTTATTAGTAGCAAATGTAATGTAAATGTGAAGAAAGGAAGTGGACGAAAAGATAACTTTCCGCGGGCAGGGACCGAACCTGCGACCTTCGAATAACACGTCCGATGCTCTGTGTACCAACTGAGCTACCGCGGCGGCCATCCCCCCCGTCCACTTTATGGGGTATATCCTCCTGACTTCCAGAGTGAATTTAGTGTTACGGATTTTTTTAAAAAACTTGCAAAACGCTTCTTCTGAGTGCAAAGGCGAAAAGTGTCACGTAGTTTTTCTGTATTTTATGTTACTTGGCCGCAGTATGTTGTCCAACATATTGAACAGTGGGGCTCTAGGGGGGGCGTTTTGGGGGGAACAGAGGGTACGGGTCACACAAATATGTGCTTTTGAGTGTTTTCCGAGTTCTTACGAACAGAAATTGATGCCTAAATACGCATTAACACATGCGAGAATTCGTATCACAATTGACCCACTGCCTAGGCGGCTCCCGTAAAAGTCGCTCGTGCTCAGTCGCGCCATTTCCAACAATCCTGGAAAGGCAAGAAACGCCGCGACTTTGCCCATACTTGCTAAATGGCAGCACGGGTCCCAGTAGCAGCTAAAAACGTGCTTCCAAGGAGGAGCCAAGCGCTTCGAAAGCAGTTGTGCGCTGAGTTCCATTGTCCAATATATTGGACAATTTCCCATTGGTGGAACTCAGGAGGATATATGTGCATTTAAAAGTGGGAAGCGTCAGTCAGCGCCGCCAGTAGTCATGACGGCGAGTGTGGAACGCTCTTTTTCTGCCTGTTTGCATTACGTAGCCCGTGATCTTATTACGAGCTGGCAGCTGACCAACAATCCCTCGCATACTACCTGAAAGCAGTGGCATGAAACGAAAAAGATGAAATGAAAGTTAACAGTTGAAGTTAAATGAAATGAAAGTTAGCAACAGCAACAGATAAAAAAGGAAGAAAACATCTGGCCGGTAGGTGGAGCCAGTCCCGCAACTTCCGCGCGCGCTCTTTCTTCTTTTTTCGTTCATTTTCACTTAGTGAAGTGTGTCGGTGCTGTCCGCCGCGGTGGTGCAGCGGTTACGATGCTCGGCTGCTGACCCGAAGGTCGCGGGTTCGATCCCGGCCGCGGTAGTCGCATTTCGATGGAGCCGAAATGCTAGAGGCTCGTGTACTGCGCGATCTCAGTGCACGTTAAAGAACGCCAGATGGTCTAAATTTCCGGAGCTCTCCACTACGGCGTCTCTCACAATCATACCGTGGTTTTGGGACGTGAAACCCAAACAAGTTATTATTAAATGTATCGGTGCCCCTACAGTTCTTGACATAACTAGCTCGGGCCGTATGTTACAAGGAAGAGCTTCCGCATATACATCCGCACACATTTCGATGTGTTCATCTAAATCTTGAAATAATGGAACGTCCTGAACGAATCATTCTCTACGCACGGCTCCCTCCAACGTTCACATCAGTATGCTTACTTTGTATATTAGGTGCGAAGCATCTTAGAGCAGTGCTCAATCCGGTGGTGGTGTGCGTCCCGACCACCCTTACTGCGCATGCGCCTACTCTCTCTCCCACTCTCCTCCTTTACGCAGGTGTTCGGTCGCCTTCTCTCCTCCTCCCCCGCGCTGCCGCACTCTCCCCCTTTGCGCGGGCGTTTGCGCAGGCGTTCGGTCGCATTCGCTCCTCTCCTCCCCCCCGCGCTGCAGCCTGTAAACCCACTCCCTCCTCTCCCTCCCCCCATTTCATAAAAGCGCGTGCGCTCGGTCGAGGAATTCTCGCTTGAATCGTGCGGTCGCTCCGTCGGTTCCCGGTCGCTGCAGTTGTCTCGAAAGCCTCGCTACCCTCGCCGCAGACTCGCGTTGTCTCTCTGTAGTGGAAGCGGCAGCTCGACGCCGACGCTTGGCTTCGACGGCCGAGTGAACGTAAACGAAACTTGGTGTGCACCCCCAATGCTGCTTCGCATCCCCTCATGGTTCCCTTTAGTGGGAAATGGTGTAATTTTTATTTTCTCTCTTCGTAAAATGAAGTTCTCATGACGCTTACCGTTTACGCTGCTATTTATTACGATGCATTACACATTACTTTGCCTTTTATGCTATTGCATCTATAGCGATTTATACTGCAGGAGAGGTGGCGCTATTCGTCTACCGTACCCTGTGCGGCGTACAGAACAAACGCCCACGTACACACGTGATACGAACATATGAGGAGCAGAAGAGTGCTTGAGCATATATCGATTCCGTACCGCTGTACTCTGGCTGCGAAGTACCACGTGCACATGCATATCTTTCGCCCCACGAGAAAATGGGTTGTGATAGCAGATCGCTCATCGCACCAAGCAAAAGGGCTATACCGTTATCGCACGTGCACGTGATCTAACAGCCAATATAATAGCGGAAGTTGGAATGTCGACCAGCTGCCGGAATATTGCGCAAAAAGCGAAAGACGACAGCTGTGCAAACATAATCACTCATCACTTTGCTAGTAGTCGCTTACGCAGAATTTGCGAACAGGAAAGGGAGGCGTGTGCTTCGGTCCGCTCTGTTGGCAGTGAAGGATGCAACGCGTCGACGTTATCAACACTGACCTATGTGTATATTCCAACGCTTGGTATGATTTGTCAGTTAATAAGAGCCAGAGTGTATCAACATTAATTATAACTAACAGACAAGAAAGCCAAGGAAAGTGTAGGGGTGTTATTTTGTAGTAATTAGGACGTAAATGTGAAGAAAGTAAAGTGGGCGAAAAGATAACTTGCCGCTGGCAGAGACCGAACCTCCGGCCTTCGAATAACACGTCCGATGCTGTACCAGCTGAGCTACAGCGGTTGTCATCCCCCCCGTCCACTTTATGGGGTATATAGTGCATTAAACTTGAGAGTGTTAGTGAGCGCTATATATATATATATATATATATATATATATATATATATATATATATATATTTATATATATAGAGAGAGAGAGAGAGTGGCGGCTATCATAATTGTGGTGGCCCAACATTTTTAAGTCGGTCTTACCTGGCGAATCAGCCTGCTTTCGCACGTACAACAATCTCAAGTAGCCATGTGACAATGACCGTCGAAGCCGACCCATAAACCGCTGTTGTCTTAATTCAAAGCAGCAAACGCATAATTGACTGCGCGGTGGGCTTGATGCTACATTTTTTTCAGTTAACTGAGGTCCCTCTCTTTTTATTTTGCAAAAGTCGTGTTTTTTTTGTTTGTTTTTTCGCGGTGCATATGCAGCAACATTTTATTTCCTTCAAATTACCTCTCTGCTCACACAGCAGGTCAGAAGAATGATACAGCTATTTTCGGTTTCTCTCAGCCTGGCATGGCCCTCTACTCCTTGCAGAAGGGCGGCTCCGGATTGGTCTCCAGGTAGTGGACCCCACGAGCCTTAGTCGACGGGCTGAAGTAGCCCATGCGGCCGAACTCGAGTCCCATGGCTGGACCGCGACCGCAGCGCTTGCCGCTATAGAAACGGCATCCTTCGGGCCAAGCAATGGACTTGAAGCGGCAGCGCGTCCACTGACTCAGCGATTCGCCAAAGAAGAGGTAGGCACGCTCGTGCGAACAAGGCAGGCCTGGGCAGAGACACGCAGGTTATTGAGTGCAAGTGGAAGCGTAGCTCCGCTACCGAAGAGCGAGTGAAATCTTAATCACAACTTCCATGCCCCCCGTCTCAGGCAAGGCCCTCGGTGGACTCCTAAGAGCCTCTCCCCAGTACTCTAATAAAGTTCGTCTGACTGACTGACTGACTGACTTCCATGCAGCCGAGTTATAAGAATCAGTCCTCCCTTATTATCAAAGCTCTACCGCGCTGCGCTCACTATACTGTATGCTTCGCCAAATTTATGTTTACAAGTTTACATCTTGGTAAATACCAGCTAAGTCCGCCAAATTTATGCTTAGAAGTTTACATCTTGGTAAATACCAGCTAAGTCTCATTTTTACAGTGATAAAATTATACGTACAACGCTACATCAAAATTTACAATATTTGTGTAAATGGGAACGAACAGCTTTGAACAACGATACATATATATAGTTCAAATGCAGACACCAGATGCAGGTTAACGGTAATATAGGAACACACATACAATACACATGCAACTCCAAGGTACATAAACACCATGCCCACATCTATTAGTGCTAAACTCGCGCATTTAATTCAAGCATAGACACGTATGTTGCATTGAATGTGTACACGTCAGATTTTCACACGTTGTTTTCACACGTGCATTACATACATGCATGAAGTCGCGTGAAATCACATTATAGAGTTGCGAGGCACTAATTTTTTGTTCTGGGGTATTGCTTTTTTTTATTATTATATATTTTCCCAACACTCTCAGGAATGAGGAGCAGCTTGAGTTGTATACTGTCGGCGTCAAATGAAACGCGAACAGTGGCAAACATTGCCAATGGTATAGTGCGCGCCGTCCAGCCATGGACATACGCAGTGCCGCCCAACCGTGCTGCGCGCCTGGACGACGCGCACTATACCATTTGTAGTGCTTGCTGCCGTTCGCGTTTCATTTGGCACCGATACTACCCGAAGATTTTGTATTAAAAAGTGAACCGGTTTCTAAATTTCGTGTCTGCTGCATGACAAAGTGATTCCTTATCTATTATTACTGTGTTTTTTTTTTTCGTTACTGAAGTAAGGTTTACCGTAGAAGTACATTACTTTCGTTTTTCAATATCAGCTCCCGTTAGTCATACATCTATCTCGTTAGCTTTTCGCCGTGCAGCGGAACACATGCGTTTTCTCTCACACGACGGATCGAATGCAAGACTCAGTCCACGATCCAAGAGTGTCGTGGGTGTGCGTTAGCGTATCGCGTTGCGACCGACTGTATGAAGCTGCAGACACCGCCCTTCCACGCCTTATCATCCTGTGCACGTGGGATAGTTCATGTGGTGAACTTGATCCGCGATTGCCGTTTGTTCCGTTCTATAGCTTCAGTACGAGAGATTACATCTCAGTAGACGAAAACTGGGCAACCGTTTTTCTCGGGAATCGCTGAAGCGATTTTGATCAAATGTGTTGCATTTCAAGAAAGTATTAAAAAGTTATAGCCCATTTACAGCCTAATAATAATATCTTGGGTTTTACGTGCCAAAATCACGATATGATTACGAGGCACGCCGTAGTGGAGCGCTCCGGAAATTTTGACCATCTGGTGTTCTTTAAAGGGCCCCTAAACCATGTCGAGTTCAAAGGCGAGACAGTAGTTTCTTTCTCGCCTTCACTACCCTTCCTACAAGCGCTGTCTCCTCCTCGCCACTTATTTCTTCATAAAACACGTGGAATGTCGGCACTAAGCGTCAAGCCAGTCAGGATTTCGCACTTTTCGACTACACGCTGCTATCTCCGCTTGCGCAGTCGCAAACACAGAAAACGAAGTGAAATCAGTTTATCGCGCACGATAGTCATGCGAGACAAGGCAGACCGGGCAAGCGACTGTATGGCAAAGCAGGATAGACGAATATTCACAACAGATATATCTCGTATATCGACCAATCGAGAGCTTATTTCATCCTGACGTCACGTGAACAAACAGCTGGCGTCACGAATTGTTCCGCAAAGACGGGAAACGCCGGGAGAGAATAACGCGCTCGTTCTTCGTGTTTTCAGAAGTGGTTTAGGGGCCCTTTAACGTGCGCTGACATCGCGCAGTACACGGGCCTTACTTTACAGCCTAAGAGTAAATATAAGCTTGTCCACAGCCATAGCATTCCCAAGCAAAAGCATTGCCAAGCAAAAAGTATTTGCACAGATTTCGTGACGTCAAGAACTTCTGCGTGTATAAGATAGTCGAATTTTGCATTGAAGGTATACATTTGTGTCAGTGGTTTTTAATTTACCAAACATTCTTACATCACTTCTAAGCCAAAAGCAACATTTTAGTTGGGAACGACCTATAATGTTATTTTCTAGAGTGCCTGTTGTTTACATTGGCAGAGAAAAAGTATACTTGCACTTCGAACAAAAAAGCAGCTGGTACGGCTCGCTTACGCAAGTGAAGGACAGACAAACCGCAGTTTTGTGGGCGGAGCTTATATTTACGTTTAAGTCGTAACCGACTATAGTAACACTAAAAGAATTAAGTGGATTGTCAATTTATGCCACGCCAGTTTGTCCTAATTTTAGAAACCCGTGAACTTTAAACAGAAAAATATTGAAGTAGAAGTTTACCACTCTTGAGGCCATGAAAAATAAAGTGATTTGTAAACTGCACATAACAAAACATCTAGACATCCGTAGCGGATGAAATGGGTGTATATTGGATAGCTTTAAAACATACCACAAACTCCTTAACTTTCCCAAAACCTTAAGAGATGTATCTTGCAACCCTGCAATGCATTTGAAAACTGCATGGTTCTTCTATATTTTCTATTTATTTATTTATTTATTTATTTATTTATTTATTTATTTATTTATTTATTTATTTATTTGTATTAGCATATAACTCAATGGTACCTTAAATGGCTATGACGTCACGCTACTGAGCTTGAAGACGTGCTTGTTCATATTTCAATGTGAGCGAAATAAAAATGTGTTCATGCACTCTTTTTTTTTTTAATTTGGGAGGATTTGCCACAATGTATTCGAAAAATAAATGACGATTATACAAAAACTTCTAATTGGGCATCATGCGAGAACTGCAGCAGTGATACGCAAACTATCGTGCCCAGCCTTTCATAAAATGTTCAGTCTGATCGGCCATGCTCCATGGAGCGCTCGCTGTTAATGAGGTACATGGGGGGTGTATACCTTTTCCATCGCAGCCCTTCTGCTGCATGCCCCCGTTGGGATAGAAGTCTATGTGGCCGAACGGTCTGCGTAGCCCTACGTGGCCCATGAGCAAGTTTGTGCCGGCACTCGTGTGCACAGCATCCAGGTACAGCACGTCCTGCTTGCGAGGATGCAGTCCGCGAAACTCAAACAATGGCGCGGCGCAGTCCAGGGCTGCGAGACGACGTTTAACCACAACGTAAGATCACTATACTGTAGAAAGAAGGAAAAAAGCACCGTAGCATAATTAGCATAGCTATTAGCTATGCAAATTATGCATAGCTAATTGCATACTAACTATTATGCATACCAACTATGCATACCAAATATTGTTGGTAAGTACTAAAAGCAACGTTACGCATATTACTGTCAACAGTATTATCATTACATTCGGACACATCCTATAACGGCAGAACGAGTGACAAGCTCTTTTCTATTTTAAAAAATTCTCGGAAAACCGTACCAAGCTAGAACGCGAAAGAAACATTGTCATGCTGCGTGCACCCTCGACGCACAAAGAGCCAAAATTATATTTACTAAAGTTAAGGGACATCGCGAGGATTTATGCCAGCAGATGCAGTGAACTCTCGCATGAGTGAACTTCAAGGGACTCGTGGAGATAGTTCACATAACTGAAAGTTCAATAAACTCAATTTTCACTAGAATGCAACGGCAGACATCGAGTCAAAAGTGTGAAATGCAATTTGTGGAGTTATGTACATCAGTAATACGTTGCGCTAATAACTACATTGTCCACTATCTCATTTTGAAAAAAAAAAGATGTGCAATTTTTATTTGCATTGTTTAGCACAAGAAGTAACAAGGTTGTTCAGGGAGTCTTTCTTTCTCTCTCTCTCTTTTGCAGTTTCTCTGGCACAGCTTGTTGCTGAGACACAAAGTATTGCAACTTACGAAGGCATACAGCCTCGGCTGGAGTTACATATTTGAATCTGCCACTGCCATTGCTGCTTCCTCATCCCGCTCTTTTCGTTCGGGACAAACACTAGAAATAATTTCCAGATATTACAGCTTCCAGATTCAGATCTGATAGCCCGAGTCCACTGATTCGCTTCATCTGAAATATTCACTGACCAATTAGTTCGTTCAACTGAAACATTTGCTAATCAGAAATTCGTTCAAATGAAAGATTACGTCATATATTGCATAAGAAAACTATATACCAAAGATGTCCTACATGTTCGTTATGGTGAAATATTAGTTAAACCGACGTTCGTACAACTGAGAATTTAGTGTATATTCAGCGCAGTCTAACAATGAGTTAAATCCGTTTAACTGTTGGAGCACAACTTGTTTCGCGTAGAGGAGGATGCGGAACATCAAGTATTCACCGCATGTTAAGAATGTCAAATGGCAACTTATAACGCTCATATTGCATTCTTGTTTTCGACAAAAATGGTTTCAGGAAATGCTCGGGGATGGAACTCTAACCTTGTAACTGAATTCAGTGGCAAAACTGCCACTTCCGTTTGTGCGACAAACGGCTCGATTTGACCAATCAAGTGCTTCTTCAAGCCGTCCGGTTTTCAGGTTTTTTGTCCGCAAGATCCCGCGACTTCTACGACTACGGCCTTCTGTAGCTTGGCGCACATAGGCTCCGCGGGGGGCAGTCGTGTACCAGTGAGTCTGCCGGCCTTCAGTCCGTAGCTGCGAGCCAGCCTCCTGGCAGCGAAGCCCATCAGCTGGGCGCCCAGGCTGAAGCCGATCAGGTGCACGTTCCAGGGCAGCACGAGGCCGTTGTGTGCCAGCGAGGACACCAGAAAGGCAACCTCGCGGCCCACCAGCTCCGCGTTGGCGCACGCCTGCGCGTAGTCCCGCAGCGAGGCGCCTCGCGCCCAGTCCACCACGACCACGTTTCCGTCTTCCTGCATGCAGCCCGACACACTCAAAGCACTCATGGGACATTTATTATTGCGATAGCAATTATATGGACACTCTCGGCTGATTTTTGCCGTCGCCGTCGGTGTCATGTCCCGTATATATATATATATATATATATATATATATATATATATATATATATATATATAAAGAAAGGAGTGTGAACTTAAGGGCTCGCTTGCTTTGTTAAACACATTATGAATGAGAATTAACAGACAATGATGCCAAGGAAAGTATAGGGGACGTTATTAGAAGTAATTGTAGTGTAAATGTGAAGAAAGAGAAGTGGACGAAAAGATAACATGCCACCGGCAGGATCCGAACCTGCGACCTTCGAATAACGCGTCCGATGCTCTACCACTGAGCTACGGTGGCGGTCATCCCCCCGTCCACTTTATAGGGCATATATGTTCATTTAAACGTGGGAAGGTCGCAGGTTCGAAGGTCGCAGGTTCGGATCCTGCCGGTGGCATGTTATCTTTTCGTCCACTTCTCTTTCTTCACATTTACACTACAATTACTTCTAATAACGTCCCCTATACTTTCCTTGGCATCATTGTCTGTTAATTCTCATTCATAATGTGTTTATATATATATATATATATATATATATATATATATATATATATATATATATATATATATATATATATATATATATATATATATAATACGTAGATTATGAAGAGTCTGGCTTCGGTTGCCGTAGAACAAGTAGGAGAAATATATATACGCTTCTAAAAAACTGTTTATTGGTGACGTTTCGATCGGAGACCGATCTTCATCAAGACGTCTTGATGAAGATCGGTCTCCGATCGAAACGTCACCAATAAACAGTTTTTTAGAAGCGTATATATATATATATATATATATATATATATATATATATATATATATATATATATGTATATATATATATATATATATATATATATATATATATATATATATATATATATATATATATATAAAATAAAGCCACGAAGAAAAATAATTCACACAAATATTTTCCGACACGCGCATTCTAACGGGCGACCTCTAGATCCGCAGCGCGCGGCGTTAACCGCTCGGCCACAGAGGCGCACATTCTCCAGCATACTAATGGTAACGGCAAGCTATTTATATACTCCATTTACGGCCGGCGGTACGCCGATCTCGAAGGATATATCAATGTCAGCGTGTTCTCTGCATTACCAGCGAGATGGCGCGAAGGGCGCGCTCGGCGCCCCGCACGCTACGATGCGTTCAATCGTCAACGTGCACTTTGCCCTACGGGGCGTAGTCGCCCGTGCGCGCGCGCGCGTTTATCTCCTGATGCGGGCAGTTTGTACGTCGCCTGCTTTCGTCAGAAAGGTTGCGTTTAGGTTACAGAGCCCACAAAGGTCATTTCGCTGGCTGCATAGGCCCCGTTCGCGAAAGGAGCGCGCTGTTCAAACACAGTGAAGTAACAACTGTGACATTTGTTAGTTCTGCATGACCAACATTTCTGCATGACCAACATAAATGACAGGTGGCAATATGAAAATCATGACGTGCATGTCATGTACAACATGATTTACATGCCACGCTCATGCTGCGCTGACGGCCGTTTCGCTAGCTTGATATACCACGAATTTGGTATTGCGTGACATGACTGTATGACGAACCTAAATGGCAAGTGGTAATATGGAAATCATAACAAGTCATGTGCAACATGACTTCCATGCCACGCTCATGGCACGCTCGCGGCCGTTTCGCTAGCTTGATATACGCCACATTTGGTATTGCGTGACCTGGCTGTATGACGAACGTAAGTGGCAGGTGGTAGCATGTAAATCATGAAAAGCATGTCGTGTACAACGTGATTTACATGCCACGCTCATGGTACGCTTGCGTCCTGTTCGCTAGCTTCATATACACCAAAATGGGTATTGCGCGACGTGACTATATGACGAACATAAATGACAGGTGGTAACATGAATATCACGACATGCATTTCATGTAAAACGTGATTTACATGTCACGCTCATGGTGCACTTGCGTCCACTTCGCTAGCTTGATATACACCAAAATGGGTATTGCGCGACGTGACTATATGACAAACATAAATGACAGGTGGTAACATGAAAATCACGACATGCATCTCATGTACAACGTGATTTACATGTCACGCTCATGGTGCACTTGCGTCCAGTTCGCTAGCTTGATATACACCAAAAGTTGGTATTGTGCGACGTGACTATATGACGACCATAAACGCCAGGAGGTAACATGAAAATTACGACATGCATTTCATGTGCAACGTGATTTACATGCCACGCTCATGGTGCACTTGGGTCCAGTTCGCTAGCTTGATGTGCACTAAAATTGGTATGGCGCGACGTGACTGTATGACGAACATAAATGGCAGGTCCTAACCAGTGATGCCAATTTAGCGGATTTTCCGCTAAATCTGGCGGATTTTATTTGATTCTGACGGGGAAAAAAATTTGTCTAGCGGCTAGCGGATTTTTTGACGGGCCATTTTCATACATAGCGGATTCCTGGCGGATGCCTCACGAAGTGCACTGATTCAAAATCGTCGGAAGCATTGCCGAGAAACTTAGAATACCTAATCACCGAAACGTACTAGTGCAGGACGCGATGGCTATCCCTCGTCGAAATAGCTGTTTCAAGGATCGTAGACCAGTGGGCCGAATTGAAGATGCAATTGGAGATGGCGAGGCGCACTGAAAAGTGCTACGCGGTAGAAGTGCTGTAGGGTATGTACGAGAATCAGATCAATCTCGGGCACTTTCTCTTTTTGAGACCCATTCTGACAGATGTTCAGAGGTTAACAAGGCATTCGAGGCGATACATGTGGATCAAACAAAGCTGCCGAAAGACCTCATGACCTTGCTTTCAAGCTTGCTTCATAAAATCGTGATTCCGATAGAGAAGGCGGACGTTCAGATGTCCAGACTTGAGGACCACTTTAACCCCAAGCCATATCTGAGCTACTTCTTTGAGACGTACGTTGACAGCATGAAGGCTGAGAAGACTGACGGGTTCTCTCTCGCATATGAAGCTGTGATGCGAAAAAGATGCATAAGGTTTATTACTACGCTAGTTGATCAAATCAGGCAGTGACTTCTCTTCTTCACAGTTCTCCAGAAGAAATCACTTTTGTCGGTCGAAAACACTTTTTGCGTCATGAAGGAGCCATTGATTCATCTGCTGGAAGCAATGTCAGTGCCCCCCAGAATCAATCGCAACGTTGCAAACCAGTGGAGAAAAATGGCCCGGCTGCGCTGTCAAACATTGCAATTATGTGAACAAATGTTCCAAAAGCCAGGGGAGTTCATCTTCAACTTTTTTGATCACTGGCTTTACTCTTTCTGTTGAGTAAAGCCAGTGCCAGTATCTTTCTGTTGAGTAAAGCCAGTGATCAAAAAAAGTTGAGCATTAGAATTATACTGCACCAACTAGTCCAACGCCCAACCTTACACTCTAAGAAATAATCGAGTAAAAGGGTGTCTTTTTGCTACACAACTATAATCGTCATCTACCCCGCGTGCTTTACTGGCGTTATCACCGCCGTCCCGGCACTTCCCGGTCACGAACGCCGCGCGCGTTATCAGCGTGACATAGCATTCTTGACAGGAATGTGCCGGGAGCCGGGTTTTCAAGAGAGGAAACGTGAACAAGCCAGATGACGATTATTGTTGTGTAGCATAAATACTCCCAAAATACTCGACTTTTTTCTTAGAGTGTAGTGAACATTTGTAACTTTTAGCCTCATCTATGATGAGGTTGACGACAACCGTAGCACTGATGCCTCTAGAATTCTAGTTACACTCTTTGGAAGACTCATTTATATGTTAGTTCAGCTCTCATAGATTTGGGGAGCCTTTAAGAATGATAAAGGTTTTTATCATACGAAATTTGGCTGTTTCTTTTTAATAAAATAAGTCTTAGCGGGAAATTTAGCATATATGTTTCAAAATCTAGCGGAATCTGGCGGATTTCTTACTACTTTCTAGCGGATTCCTCACGCCCATCGATGGCAACACTGGTCCTAACGTGTAGATGATGACATGCATGTTTTATGTACAGCATGATTTGCTCCTTGCTGGCTGCTTCGCATTACATCGATTCCCACAATGCGTGGTATCGGCGGTTTTATTTATTTATTTATTTATTTATTTATTTATTTATTTATTTATTTATTTATTTATTTATTTATTCATTCATTCATTCATTCATTCATTCATTTGCGGAGCAAACTGACACTTGATAAAGGCTAGAAGAACGCATGAATCCATGACGAAAGGAACCGTAAATATTTATGTGTAGCGATTTTTTTAGTTGTTGCTATACGCCATGCGCTCTTCTATTCTTGCATCCGCGTTTAGAGCTATAGCATACATAAGCTTTACCCCAGCTATCATCGGTCGACGCAATCCGCACAGGCACTTCGGATTTAGTTGCATACTGCTGATTGCGAGCGATCACTGGTGGAGAGCATGCGATAAGGACGCTATCAACGTCGTTCGTTCCGCCTGACCAGCTATCGCCGACAAAACATGGCTGCCTCCTACAAGCGACGAAAATTCTTGTCCATACATGCTAGTAGAAACGATTCCTTCACATCCACCACGGTGGTATGGTGGTTATGGTGGTCATGGTGCTCGACTGCTGACGCAAAGGTCATTGTATCGAATACCGGCCGCGGCTGCCGCATTTCGTTGGAGGCGAAATGCTAGAGACCCGTGTACTTTGGTTTAGGTGCACGTTAAAGAACCCCAGATGGTCCAAATTTCCGGAGCCCTCCATACTGTAAAAAAAGACCGTTATTTTGACGCCCAATATAGCGTAAAAAATGCGGTTTCACCACGGTAAACGTAAACAACGGTATTCTCACTGTATAACATGCCACGCGCATGTGCAGTGACTTGCTAAGTGAGAAGGGAAAGCGTTGCGGCGTCAGGCGCGCGCCCCTGGTTCCCCGCCGCCCAATAGACGCTTGTGCACGCTGCGACGAACGCTTGGCGCGCCGGCGCACCTTGTATTACGGTCCGCGCGAGAAACCGGGCATGCGCAGAGCGGCGCAGGTATGGCAAGGAGCAGCACGCTCGGCACCCGATGCGTCACCAGGATCGCCATTTTCGAAGAAGGCTCCGCAATCGGTGCTGGTTTGGAAGTTGTTGGGCCACGTTTTGTTGAACGGCTGCAGGTACGTACGTCGCATTCTTTTTCTCAAAACTTATCGCGCAGTGATGAATGCGGATGACACGTGTGCTATTGAAGTGTCAGAAAGCCATTTCGTTTGAGGTGGTAACGCTGTGTGTTCACAAACGTGTTCAAACTAGGTATTTGTTATCTTTGGCGTTCGGAATGTGACGTCGTTGTTTTAAAATTGCACTGGAGCTTGAAGCGATACCATGGTCGTGGAATCAATGTTCTGTTTCTTTAAAGTTGCGTAATATTTTGTCTTTCAGCGGCATATAGTCAAGTTTAACGGTGTGCTGTGTGCCATTGACGGTGATTTGGGTTTCCATGTGTGCGCGCTTTTTCTGCCCAATGCTTCGGGTTCACGCAGTTTCGTTCGCAAACCTTTTCCTTGGATTGCGTTGGCGCTCCGAATGAGCCGCAGTTGCCTTGTTATGCCGCCTGTAACGGTACCAGTTGCGGAAGCATTTTTTTTTTTGAAGTAGTGTAGTATTTGTTGCTTCATTCTGCTTAGTTAGGTTTAAGGTGGAACCGCATGGCGCGTTTTCAGACGTGATTCACGCGCACCTGGAGGGACGCGGGCGTCTTTTTGACGAACGCCATCGCGAAAAATTGAAGGACACCTTGTAAATTCCAAACTGAGCTGGGCGAACGCCTGTGCCCACTGAGACGGGGTCGGTCAGAATGGAACGCAATGCGCGCGTCTCCCGTCTTGCATGATTGGACACGCTGGGCAGAGTGACGCTACGCAAGCAAAGCGCGAGCGCTGTAGAGTTCGACGCGAGGCACGAGCGACGCGACTGGCGTCCGTTGGCTCGCCCAACGGACGCCACCTGGCACCGTGCCAAGGCACGGACGGACGGACGTGGGCATGAGACATTAAAGGCTTTCACCTTAAAATTGCGTTACGGCGTCTTCCTACTCGGAGTAGAAAAGAAAAAAAATGCTTCTCGCGTAGCGTCACCCGCTCGTCAACCAAGGCTGAAGACGCGTTTGGTTTCTTCCAATGCCTCCAGACGGCGCTGACCTGCACGCACCTCGGCGTAGCTTTTTGAAGCCGGCGTGCGCTTTTGACAAAAATGTAGAAACGCGGCGCGGAAACACCGCTGCTTTCTTTCAATGCGGGTGCACTTGCCTCAGCGGCAACGCGGGCGTTTTGCGCGTCGCGTTTTAAGGCGAATGCCTTTAATGGCTCATGCTCACGTCCGTCCGGTGTCCGTCCGACTGTCCGTCCGTCCGTCTGTCCGTCCGTCTCTCCGTCCGTCTGTCCGTCCGTCTGTCCAAGCTCTGGCACGGAGTCAGGTGGCCGCCGGGATGCGCATACGGACGCCGGTCGCGTCGGACTCTACAGCGCTCGCGCTTTGCTTGCGTAGCGTCGCTGTGCCCAGCGTTTGCAATCATTGTGAGCGACGCCGTCTCAATGGACACAGGCGTTCACGGAATACACTTTCGAATTTACAAAGGGTCCGTCAATTTAAGCACTGGAACGCGGATGGCGTTTGCACGATGCGCAAAGCGCGAGAAAACACTAACGCATGCGAACGGAGGAAGATTAGTCTCGCGTCTCGCTGCGATTCGCTGTAAAAAATTAAAAAAGAAAACACGCACACATTCGGTTTGTGTGTTATTCCACTGAGAGTGTAAAAGATAAAAGACATGGCATAGTCAGTGGAATGGCCACACGCTTTCGCCGAACACACTTTGGAATGTACTACACAGTGTTCAATTTTTTACGCTCGCTGAAAACGCGCTATGCGGTTCCGCTTTAATAGCGTATTCTATATCAGCAGCTTCAGGAGCCTTTGTGGTCACACGGGCGCGCCCTTGGGCTGCACTGCAGTTTCGGGTCCTAGTCTGTCTTGGTTTGCGTTGACTTCCGGGGGCTGCACGTGCGCTTTTAGAAGAAATTTTAAATTTATATCGCCCACATGGTTTCTGTTTACTTGATACTGGTGTACAGGCGTGCTTCCTCAACAATCGAACTGCTGTTGCCACTGTCGATTCGATCTCATGGCTGTTGGCATAGGAACGTTTTTACCAGTGAGGCTGTTAGCAGAGGAACGTTTTTAACAGCGTTAGCTGAGGTGACTTTAAGACCCTGGCTTAGAGATCAACTAAGTCAGCCTGTGCCATTTTGTTCTGGGACATTCTCCTTGTGGCTTTTATACTGTTAGATTAGTGATGGGTGCATTGATCACTTTGTCATCTTGGTCGCTTTTCTAGCTTCATTAGTTGTTTACATGGTATTATTGAATTTTAATTCCGCACAGTCTTGTTACCTTCAGTCCACTATTCATTTTTTCCTTACACGCATCAGAAATTGACAGTACTTTGTTTCTGGGACCTGATAACAGCTGCATTATATGTTAAGAAGGCAAAACATTTTCTTGGCTTCATCAAATGTAAATAGGGGGCCATTGTTTTCCAACAAGACTGAAGATGAGGCATATGTCAAATATCTATTCTGACTGTGCCTCGAGCTAAGTTCCCTATTGAAAAAGTGGTAAAATTGCAATTACCAAAGGTGTCAGGCACAGAGAAACTACCTACGCAGTGGCTTTTGATTGTATGCTTACAGAAGACATCAGAGCGCTGGAATTTCAGTTTCCTCAGTAAAAGTTTATAGTGAATTCTTTAGTGATTTCCGATATTGTGATGACACTATCTTATTATTTGAATCACGTGGCAACTTCAGAGAGGGAAGGAGAAACAAAAAAATGTGAAGCACTGGGCCTAACAAGCTGTTGGAAGAAAACCTAATGTTCAACTGGTAGGGAGCAAGAACATCAGTGAACCATAGAACGTGAACGAATAGAACTGATTAGTAAATTTTCTTGGGCCATGCAGTAGCCATTAACCCAATCATTAAGAGTGAAATAATAAGGAGCTAAGAATTGGGTGGAATACACTTCGCTGGTACTTTGCAGAGTCGCAGCTTTCCAGTATCTGTCAGCACGAAAGCTGGCAAAAGCTATACCTTACCACTACTCGCCTATATAGGATAAATGGTCAAGGATAATGAATGGGGTTGAGATAAATTAAAGATTAACATGTAAGAGCTGGAAGAGAACTGAATAAACAATAAAATAAACACTAGTAATGGCATAGTTCCTGAAACCGAGAAAAATATATGCATTGGCAGGGCGTAAAGTATAAAAATATAGAAACAAATTCTCGCTTTCGGTGTGAATTCCAAGCAAGAGCAAGTGTAGTGGTGACGAAAAGGACACAGGGAGCTGAAGTTATTAACTCTAGGGGGTTTAGGCTGGTGCAGCTACTAAGTAATAGTTAACAGAAGCAGTGGCGTAGCCAAGGGGGGGGGGGGTTGGGGGGGGGTTCAAACCCCCCCCCCCCGAAATTTTTCAATTTTGCTTGCGTATATATACACGCACACATACAAACACACGCACGAACATACATAAAGTATGGTTGAACCCCCCCCCCCCCCCCCCCCGAAAAAAATTTCTGGCTACGCCCCTGAACAGAAGAAATGTTGGGGTGCTTTCTGTCAGAGTAGACATATTTAGGCTGATAATAGGGGTAAAGCGCAAACGGAGGTACTCACACAGCTGTCTCTTTATGAGCAATTCATTCTTTTATATAAAGGTTCCGTGAGATAAGGTCAATGTCTGAAGTCTCTCTACACTGTATTGTGCGGTAGCTGCTCATTATACGCTAACAGCCTGATTACTGTAATTTAAAGCTTCACAGCCTGAACGTTACTTCGTTGGTAGAGTTATAAATTCTCTCCATGAAGAACGCAAACGTTCTATTGTCTTACGCTCTTTTGTTTGTTTTTTGCAGATTTTGACCGTTACACCATTACAAAGGGATTGTGATATTTTTTTTTTTTTGCCTGAAGGCGACAGGCGTGTGGAGAAAATTAATAAATAGTAGTATTTTTGATTTCTGCTACATTTTCTTGGTGTACAGGTTACCTACACTTCACATTTTACAGAAGTGGCCTTATCCATGCATGCAGTTTTTAGGCTTTGAGTGCCATAGGTACGTGTACGGTGTATAGTAGAAAAGCAGTAGCTCTGCTGCTGTGCAAATCAGGTGGAATGAATTTTGTCCTATGAAATAGCATGGGCATATAAGATGGAGATCGACCTTTTCTGTACATTTTGAAAAATCGGCGTGGCCTCCCTTCCAGTAGTATGGGTAGGCAGTTACCTATGCGTAAAATGGCCTTTAGTCTTCATTTTGCCCGGCAAAGGCTCGAACACCAGTAAAATGTCGGTATGCACACTTCACGGGTCACATCATATAACATGCCCTAAAGGTTAGAAAGCCAGAAAATGTCAGTAAGCATGTTTCACAGTTTCAGTGTATATTTTACAGTCACTTACAACACGACAAAACATTGATGCCGAAGTTTTGCACACCACAGTATATTTAACGGTTTAAACACTATATAGTAAAAAATCGGTGCAACGTAGATTTTACGGTCTGTGGTTTATTTTTACTAAAAAAATACTGTGGAGTGAAAAAACAGTGGCTAGATTTTTTTTACGGGATATGATTATATAGACGGCATGCGTGCCGTAAACTTGAAATACGGTGCACAATTTTTTTTTACGGTAAAAGTTTGGCAGCATCAGCTGCCAATGCTTTCACCGTAAAAACTACGGAGAATTTTTTACAGTACACTACAGAGTCCCTCATAATCATATGTTACCCGCCACGGTTGGTCTAGTGGTTAAAGGCCAACTCCGGCGATTTTTCGAGGCCTATGGATCTCAATGAAATTCGCTGGGTACGTTCATTTGCACATTTCCGTCATTTATGCCAAATTTCAAGCTTGAGAGATGCGCTGATTGTTTACAAATGAATTTTAAAGATTGTCTGCAAACGCCCACCCGGCTTCCCACAATTATTGGCAACATTGCGTTTGTGACGTGTTGGTTTGCCGGTCGACGGAAGTGACGCAGACGATGGGTTCGCTAACTTGGGCCGCTACAGCGTATATTGTGCTGGCCACAAGACAACGGTGTTTGGCCGGCGCTTCGCTGGTTTGGCGAGCGATTTTCTGTTCTCTGTGGAGGAGCGTGTGATATTCCGCGCCGGTGGGACGAGCATGCCTTGCACTACTTCCGGTTCGTAACAAACTACTACGTCATACGTAGACAGTACACTCGGTTGGGTTTCGGTTTCAGTATTGCGCCTTTTTGTTTATTAAAAATTATTTTCGAATTTGCTGAGCATTTCAGCTATCGGGCGCGTGACAAGAGTGTCTCAGGAACATAAAAGCACCATTACCCTGACAAGGTCAAAAAATCGCCGGAGTTGGCCTTTAAGGTGCTCGACTGCTGACCCGCAGGTCGCGGGATCAAATCCCGACCGCGGCGGCAGCATTTTCGATGGAGGCAAAAATGCTTGAGGCCCGTGTACTTAGCTTTAGGTGCACGTTAAAGAACCCCAGATGATCAAAATTTCCGGAGCCCTTCACTACGGCGTCTCTCATAATCATATGGTAGTTTTGGGACGTTAAACCCCAGATATTATTATTATTATTATTATTATTATTATTATTATTATTATTATTATTATTATTATTATTATTATTATTATTATTATTATTATTATTATTATTATCATAATCATATCGTGGTTTTGGCAAGTAAAATTCCGCAAATTATTATTACGCTTTCCTCTATTTAGCTATGCTTCACCTGGATTACGGTCAACGCTTTCCTTCGCATTGACAACGACGTTCCAAACAGGTATCTTATGGTTCGTATCATCACCTTCATGGGACGTCACTTGTTCTCTTTGGATCGCACTTCGAGAGTCAAGCGCTGCACTTATTTATTTTAATTTGTTAGGTGCACGGAAAGGTAGAGCAGCACATTAGCCCAAATGCGCTTTCCTTTCATATAGTGACAGCGCCGTCTTGTGCCTAGCGAGCACATCTGCGCACAAAAAGAACCTGCCACCTCGTGAAAGTGTCACTTCGACCGTTTCGCTTTATAGGGTGATCATCAGGATAGCCCTTTCATAAGCATAATGATCGTACTTGCACGAAACCGGTTTTTCTGTATTCGAAAATGCGGACATTGTAGTCGCATTCACTGCCTCTGCTGCTTTATTGAAGGAACTGTAACCGCGAGAAAATACAAGTGGTTTAAAGATTACAGCGTGCGAGCTTTTGTCGGACGCTGTCCTTTGAATGCTTTAAATCTTATGAAGCTCCAACGCAACTGGTCGAGGTCCCTTTTTCTCCTTCAAGATCGATGGTTGTTAGGTGAAAAGTTTCTAGACCGGACCCGGCAGAGTATATGAACAAGCGCGTCCTGTCTGGCTACTAGGCTCACCGGATTTGTCGCATTTTTTTTTGTCCTTAAAAAGAAGAAAGCTTTTGAGATCCTAACCTGCTTTTCTCTGACAGAGCAAGCAGTTAGTGAAGAACTATTTCGAAAACATTCCACGTGATAAATTCGTGCCTTTTGTCGACGCAAAAAATAAATGCTGCTTCCTTATTCATAAGCATTTCGATAGTGGACAACTGTGGATGGCATGTGGATTTCAGTGCTCATAGTCTCATTTATTTTCAAAAAGGTTTAAACTGCGTGATGAAGACAGGACGAAAGCAGGAACACATGCAAACACACAAGCGCACAACTTCCAACTGACTTTGTTTACGGAAAGCAGGTGAATCTATCGGTAAAAAAACAACAGACAAAGAGCAAGGAACAGTCGCAATGACGCAGTCAAAAAACCAACAGGTGCGCGTGCGTATCACGTATACGTGGGAGTGCCCTGATGTGTCCATCTAAGAATTCTATTTCGTCCCTTGATAATGATATAGAAAGAGAGCTGGCACAGCTATCTCCCCTTTTTGCGATGAAAAACGCCTCAATGACTTCCCTTTCAGTTGTCGACTTGGCCTTCGATAAGAACTCGGTCTTTTCCAGATGAGGCAAACAACTCTCGCTATCACAGGGCGAAATTGCTGCCCGTGCCGGTGCGCAAAGATCGGTTGTGCTCCTGTGCACGCTCATTGAAACTGTTATAACGCACGACACTCAACGAAACATCTGTGGCGCTTTATTCCACATCAGCATGGAATAAGGCAAAGCCGAGTTCACTCGTAGCGCGAGCGTCACGAGCCGGGCGAGCCGCGCTCCTTGCTGGTGATGATGATCGCAGTCTCCGATGCCACAGCTTCTTCCCTTCTTAAAAGTTCAAACGATCTGGAGCACGGCGCTGTCGCGTTGAGCGCCGCAAAGGTTGAGTTGCCGGAGTCAGAGAATCGCTTGAGCTTTCGCCCGAAAGTGCTTGACGGGGCGATAGCGTGTCGGTGTCGCACGATTCGTCGACCGAAACGTACCGCCGTCGCACTTGGTCAAAATGCCGCCGTTCCGTTCCCTGAGTCGTGTCCACTGTGACCATGCGCTTTCCCTGCTGGTCACGCACGATACCTCGTATCCACTTTTTCCGTGGCCGGAACGTTCGAGTCCAAACACACTGTCCAACCTGTCATCGCTGTTCACGTTCATTGCACGGCTTTGCTTTTACTGCCTCGGTGGTCGGCATAATGCAGTCGAGTTTTGTTCGTATTTGATATCCCAGCAAGAGCTCCGCTGGTGACTTGCCCTCCTTCACTGGCGTGCTGCGATAACGGAACAGAAGTCTTGATATTCGAGTTTGTAGCGGAATTTCTTCGTTTTTCTTCAAGCCTTCCTTCAACGTTCTTACGGCCCGCTCCGCTAAACCATTTGATTGTGGATGATAGGGTGCTGTAGTCAAGTGTTTTACTTGGTTCTGAGCTAGGAAATTGTGGAAGTGGAAACCCGTGAACTGAGGTCCGTTATCCGTCACAAGAGTACGAGGTAGACCGAACCTTGCAAACAACACCCTGAGAGCCTCTACTGTCACTTCTGCTGTTGCAGATTTCGTTGGGACTGCTTCTATCCACTTCGTTTCGGAATCCACGACTACCAGTATCATGTATCCTTCAATAGGACCTGCATAGTCAGCGTGCAACCGGCTCCATTTCTCTCCCGTCGTGGGCCATGGTACAGGTGTTTGCGCTGGAGGCATCGCTGCAGCCTGTACGCAAACAGGACATTCACGCACCAATCGCTCGATCTCACCGTCTACCCCCGGCAACCAAAACAGGGATCTTGCAATGTTCTTCATGGTCGCCATACCTGGGTGCGTTTCATGAAGCAAGTCCAAGATGCGTCGGTTTAGAGCGGTGGGAAGCACGATGCGGTGTCCCCAGTAGACTAAGTCTTGGTGGTACGTGAGCTCAGCCTTCTTACTGAAGTACGGCCGGAAGCGGATCTGCTCTTCAGACAAAAATTAGGCCAGCCTTTCTTAATCCAAAATTTCACTTGCTGCAGCAAAGGATCCGTTTCTGTGAAATGTGCCACATCTCTGACATTAATCGCCTTTTTCTCCAAGCATTCCGAGTACAGGACATACTCTGGCGGATCTTCTGTGCTGGTATCATGTAGTTTGTTTCGCAATGGCAGGCGACTTAAGGCATCAGCATTCGAGTTTTCTGTTCCCCTGCGATACTGCAATGTGTAATGGTAATTGTCCAAGAGAAATAAATGTCCACCTCTCAATCCTTGCCGCAGCCATGGGAGGAATGGCTTTTCCTGGGTTAAACAAACCCGTTAGGGGTTTATGGTCGGTCACCAAAACAAAGTGATTGCCATATAAGTAGTCCTTAAATCGCGTCACACCGAATACAAGGGCCGACGCTTCCTTTTCCAGCTGGCAGTAGTTTCGTTCTGCTTTGGACAGTTATGCAGCGAAATCCCATCGGATAGTCAGTGCCATTGATGCGATGGGAAAGTACTGCCCCCACTCCTACAGGTGAAGCATCATATTCCAACTTCAAAGGTTTGTTAAGGTCAAAGTGTGCACACTTTGACCCTAACAAAATAGCTGGAACCACCGGCGTCGCCCATTCTGCTGCCATAACCGGTGATATAACGTCGTCTGCCACTAATCGGTCCAAAGCATCAGACACCTTGGTTGTCAAAGCATATGGCACCGTGCGTGCTTTGCAAAAGCGGGGCGTAGCATTTTCTTTCAAGATCAGCTTCACAGGTGGACCTTTGTATAGTCCTAAACCTGGCGAAAACAAATCTTCGAACTCCGTGAGCAAGGTCTGAAGTTGCTGGCTTGTGCGGTCTTCCTTGCGCGTGTTTGCGACGACATTTGGAATCATCATGGCCCCTCCACAGTTGTTAAACGCCTTCAAACACTAGTGGCCATGCCACGCTCATGGCTCTGTGGGTCCAGGAGTCATTGAGGTCCTCGGTGTCCTCGTCGCCACTGTTATAACGCACGACACTCAATCAACGAAACATCTGTGCCACTTTATTCCACATCAGCATGGAATAAGGCAAAGCCGAGTTCACTCGTAGCGCGAGCGTCACGAGCCGGGCAAGCCGCGCTCCTTGCTGGTGATGATGATCGCAGTCTCCGATGCCACAGAAACATCTCCCGGTTTGGCCTATGGAAGACCGACCGCACGAAACGGGTATTTGGTAAATGACGTTGGACTTGCAACTAGTGAATTTTATCTGATGGTTCTTCTTGCATTATAATCTCTTCTTCTTTTCTTGTAAGAAGTGGGCACACTTTTTGAAGTTTGCAAGGCGCGGAGAAGACGACGCGTATTCCATACCGCTGTGCGGCCTTCTTAACGTTGTGGGACAGGCAGTGCAATTAAGGCATGACGAAAGGCGGCTTTTGGTCCAAACGTTTCTTCTGCTTTTCTGAGGATTTTAGCTTTTGAAGTAGGCCTTCAGATGTGCTGTGGATCATGTGTTGCGGATAGCCAGCAGAGAGCAGACGCTCGACCTGTCGAGTGAAGCTTGATGATGCTGCATGGGCACAAGATTTTTCTAAGGCTGAAAGGCAGGTTGACATGATGATACCACGCTTCACAAGCTTTGAGTGAGCACTCTTGTAAGGTAGTAAGCTTCTGATCGACCTTGGATTATACGTCCAACAAACGTGGCCATCGGTGAACCGTAATTTAATGTCTAGGAACTCGATATGGTTGTTCCTTTGTCAATTCATGCGTGAAAGTCAAACCTTTGCCCTCAGAGGAGAATGTACTGAAGATGTTAGGGACAACACTGTCAAGGTCATTGCTTGACCTTGACAGGCGTAGTGATGTTAGATGACTTTTTTAGCAATGACCTTTTAACAGACCATGCCCACATTTGCACTGATCGTTCAGCGACTCTCCGAAGTTCGGCTGGAGGAATTGTCTTCCTAGCGAGAGCCACCGTAGTTTACAGACGTATCGCCCGATGTATTCGAGGGTTGCGGCACTTGCGCCTCCTCTCACTGCACTTCGTTGCATTAACTAAGAACAACCTCAAAGGTGGTCTATATTCAGAGACTTGTATCCGATGCAATAATGTAGTTTTTACAATCAGCACTTGCGTTGAGTACCACGCGAACAACTTATGTTTTTGGTTAGATAACTCTTTAGCCAGGAAAAGGCACCACAAGTCATTGCAGTGGCTTTCTGCGGCGTAGTGTAGTAACGAGCGTGTCGATTCTGCTATTCGGTCAGCTCTTGCAGACAGCAGGTACGAATCGATTTAACTTTTGTGGTCAAATGATGATATAAAATTTCGCGTCTTTTCCCGAGACATCGCGTTCTCCGTGTTGAACACCCGAACATTTCACAAGCAACGGCCCCACCTGGACTTTTTGTTTTTGCCCAGCATTTGCATCTCGTGTGAACTTTATTGTAGCTAAAATACGTACCTTACTTTGTCACCGAAGAGTTGGAACTAGAACGTAAGGATTCACCCCAGACAATTGTTAGCCTTGAAGCCACTGGCATAACTGAAGGGAAACGGACAATACAAACGCCGACTCTCAACTGAGTGAGGGGAAGTGCGTGAAGACGATGGCACATACTAGAGGTGCACCCGCGAGGCGCCGTGTATCTCTCTTGTGTGTACCGTCATCATGTGACAAGTATCTCTCTTAAGTGTCTCGTAATCTTCGTGCCTTTATTTTTAGAACATTCTAAGTCAACACGCCCAGTTTTCCATTCTAACTCAACTGAATGGTCCCTTTGTGACGGAAAAGATACACACGAAAGCTATCTACACACGCACCGGAATAGCAACGCCGCCCGTCGATCAGGGACACGCACGGGTCTACGCCAAAGGTAAAACTGCTTAAGCATGGCATTTCGTCTGAACGTAGCATAATCAAAGTCAGGCTTCATTTGCCAAGTGAAACCGTCAGTAACTCCATCCATTGTAACAGCCGCCTAACTGCGCTAAAATAATTTTATACTATTTGAAAACTTTAACAATGTCTTGCCTAACATGCACTGTTTCAAATATCCTGCGTTTTTTTTAAAAATAACAACATTTTGTTTTTATTGCTTTTCCCAATGGAATTTCTGGCAGCCTTTAATTGTGAAAATGTACCGCGTAAAATTACGAGGAACAATGCACTTGAAAGAATTCGCAAGGTGCAAACAAATGCAGGGTCAGTGGAGGGAAGACATGAACGAAAGAAATCAAGAAAAATGAGGGGGTCTGTTGAATGAAATGTAGTGGTGGAATGATTAAGATGCGAACAGACGAGGACAAAGAGCACACATCTGCAGGAGTGGCACCCGTGCTGTCGACGAACGCTCTGTGAACATGTCTCCTCGAGCCATAATATTTTTACTAGTATACATGTCGGTCTGATGCTACAGATTACATTTACGCCTTATCTGTACAATGTTGTGGGTTATACGCTACACTGCGAGAGTATGCGCGTGCCCTAGTGTAAATCATTCGTCCAGCCTAATTTTCATATTTAGCTCTTATCAGCAAACGATCAACACTGCACGACTAAACTGCCACTGTGTTGGCTTATAGGCGCTCAAAGTACTGAAAAAATAAAGTTATATTTAATGTACACTGACTGCCCGAGTCTAAGCTTCGTGCTTTTTGCCATCTAAGAGTTTTTTTAAATTGTACGTACAGCAAGTTTGTTACAGCGTTTCAGAGAAGCCATATGTATGTGTTCCAGACAGCTTTTCAAAAACTGTCAAATTATGCTAGCTTCCCGAGTAATAGGTCCACTTCTGTTGCACAGCGTGGCAAACCATCACACGCATTGCAACGCTATGGCAACGATTAAACAGCGGTATCGTTTGTTCGTATACGTATATCTGCTACACCTCGGACCAAGCACTCCTCGGAGCACTTGATTGTATAATAATAAATACTAGCACGAGAAAACTTGGCGCACTATGGGGCGCACATTGCATTTGCCTTACCAGCCTCAGAAAGGCGTCCTTCATCTGGTTCAGGTAGGTAAGGTTGCCGCTGCCGCCCAAACCGTGTGTCAGGATCTTAAGCGGCGCGCCCGGACGATAGGCCCTGGACAAGGACATTCCGCCAGGGGCGTAGATATCGAGAACGTCTGTGCCGCTGCGCGAATGCAGCCGAAACCGGGTGGCGATTTCGGCAGGTGACTTGGGCAGCAGTCGGATGTGCGCCAGCAGTCCTCTCTGGTCGAAGCAGCCCACAACGTTGTAGCAGACCTGTGTGGACAGGAAAGCAGCTACTTCACACGCATTAGGGCATATCCGTCGGTTTCTTAAGCGGCGTTCTTCCAATTGTATTCATAGAGCAGAGGGTTAATTGCATCGTGCTGACTCTGTTGATGGCACAGGCAGGTACGACTCCCGGATAATGCGACCGCATATCGATGGGGTCGAAATGCAAAGAATACCTGTGGGCTTATATTTAGGTGCACGCTAAAGAACCCCAAGTGGTTGTAATTATTCCGGAGTCCCTCACTACCGTGTGCCTCATAATCACAGCGTGCTTTTCACACTTAAAACCCCAGCTATCATAATACTATTATTATTATTATTATTATTATTATTATTATTATTATTATTATTATTATTACTATTATTATTATTATTATTATTATTATTATTATTATTATTATTATTATTATTATTATTATTATTATTATTATTATTATTATTATTATTATTATTATTATTATTATTGTTATTATTGGGTTGATTCTTAATTACAGTGGAACCCCGGTGATACGATCACGGCTCGTACGAATTTCGGGGTGATACGAATTTTTCCTGTGGTCCCGGCCAAGGCCCATTAGCCTGCAATGTAATGGAGTGCGGTTGTTGCGAACAGATTTTCACCCGCTACGTTTGATACGAACGTAAGCTACCACGCAGGTACGAACAGGCGCTGCCCGTGCTGTCACGTAAGACAAGGTAACCACGCGCGGGCACGGGAACCCTAGCACAGGCATGCTCGCGTACCTGCCCACACTCCGATTTGCACGGAAGACTCCCAAATTTCCAGCAAACCGCGCAATTGTGAGGGCACAGATCTCCCGAAAAACATCCCCAACACCACCGTGATCAGAAAATAACAACAAATGCCAGTGGTTCTAAAATTTTCTGGCCTTAACAATCGCGTGCAAAGCGTTCCTTAGGTCACTTTCACTTTAGTGCTTAATGTCATGTTAAAAAGCGTACTTTGACTGGGGAGGGGCTACAGCTATCACGGATCACAACACATCTGGTTCGCTAATTACACACGCGCGCACGCACCGTACATTTAAAAGTACCCACGATCGTTTACATCTAAAAACTTTATTGGCAATCATTCGGAGCTGTTCATGACATTGCTGCGGCCCTGAGAAACAATAAACGAAAACGTGCGCCAGCTTTCTTTTGTCGCATTCTCATTTTCCATGTTTTCTGGTGATACGAATTTCGGATGATACGAATATTTTTGGTGACCCCGCGAGATTCGTATCACCGAGGTTTCACTGTATATATTTAAATATCTAAAAATATTAAAATTTTGCAGTGTTTCATATGTATATGGACAAAGTGATCTTGCGTTATCTTTTTTCCACTCCTTAACAACATAGGTCCATTCTGATTATCATTTCTTATCATTATTTTTTGTAACCTTACATGACTATTATATAATTGTGTGAATGTGTACCACAATGTTTGTAGACTCTTTAAACCCTAATTCTGTAAAACTACCAGAGGGGATTGACAGCATTACTACATAAATTAATTAATTAATTAATTAATTAATTAATTAATAATTAATTAATTAATTGGCGGACTAAATGACAACCTAAGCTACCTTAGTGAGATCCACTTCTATATAATACATTCGACATAGGTCACCACACAGAGCGCAGGCCCTGGAATGTCAGAAAACGTAGAGAATGCTACTGATGGATGGTTACGGCTTTTTGAAACCTCGACAATCGCGGCTGACCTGTGAATCACCCGTCTCTGTCTGTCTCTCTCTCTCTCACGTTCTGTCCACTCCCCCCCCCCCTCGCCCTTACGTCATTCCCAGAGATCTTCATGACTCCCTAAGAAGTGTATAAGCGCTATTGTATTTTATTATTATTACCGATAAGCGTTAAAAAATCCGTTCTTCATTTAAACACCATGATTAAATGCCAAGAGCAACATTTTCATTCGGGGTCCCTCGTAATCATATCGTGGTTTTGGGACGTTAATCCCCAACAATTATTACATTTTCATTTATGCGGACAAAGCAACCCTCTCCTCATATCGATAATACTGTGTTTCCTTAAACACAGATATATTATATTGCGCAGGTTGTCATGTCTCCTGGTATTCGGAAGCGCACTTGCGGTTACATTTTGGTCGTCCATGGCGACGCAACGATTTAGATAAAATTAGTGACATATACTTGTTGAAACAAGATAAAACGAATGCGTTCAAACATCTTACTCGACAGTTCTGCATGCATCTTACCTAATGAATGAATATTTTAAGAAATCGCTTCAGAGTGAAAATTCAAAGGCAGTGTGTTATATTATATAATGCCATAGCTTCTCCATACCCGATCGAGGACGCCACTTACAATTTGTGCGAATTGATCCTGCCGCGTTTTCAACTAGGATAAAGTTTTATGAGGTAAATAAATGAATTTTTTTACCAAACGCGCTAGAATATTATGTGGCACCAGCGACGCTAGAAGCCCCGCAGCTCGATTTAAACGCATGATCTACATGATCTTCATTTTCACTGAGTGGTCGCGGCAGAAGAATTATGTCATGATAGAGCCCGGTCTGTTCAACTTTCTTGCTAAAACTAAGGTAAACGTAACGTTCAACCACGAGCCTTTCTGTTTTCTTTTCTGCGTCAGTAAAACACTTGCTTCGCGTCAAAGGGTGACATGTGAGCCTTCATTCTATTTTTGGAACGAAGAAACAGATGATGAAAAAATAAAAAAAACCGGTCTTGTACTTAGAGTCCCGAAAAAAAAAAATTAAAACTAATCTACACCAGCGGGAGCTTTTATACCGTGGGATTCTTTACATGTTACCATAAAACACACCACTGGGTTAACGTGTCGTCTGATTACAATATTTTCTGCGTGTTCCTCCAGAAATGGAACACGCAGAAAATATTGTAATCAGACGACACGTTAACCCAGTGGTGTGTTTTATGGTAACATGTAAAGAATCCCACGGTATAAAGCTCCCGCTGGTGTAGATTAGTTTTAATTTTTTTTTTTCGGGACTCTAAGTACAAGACCGGTTTTTTTTATTTTTTCATCATCTGTTTCTTCGTTCCAAAAATAGAATGAAGGCTCACATGTCACCCTTTGACGCGAAGCAAGTGTTTTACTGCCTCGCTTACCTTCATTTTTTTTTTTTTTTTTTAAGTTTTACTGATTTCAAGCAAACAGCGATCGCTCCTGCGCCCTGGAGCTCTCGCGCGACAGCACGTACAGAGAGCTTGGCGTCCGGCGGTGAACGCATGACATTCCCTCTGCAACGGCGAATTTGCAACGGAGTAACATTCCGACCACAACTTCAACGAAGGAGGCTCCGATCGCAGCCGCTGTCAACGGCTTGCCTTGGCACTTTTCGAGGCTTGCGAGGGAAAGCTTTTCCCAGATGGCTTTACAATCGCCTGGTAGCGGTATTTAACATCCTAGACCAGACTTGGATGCAATGAAATTGCAGCAATTAAATTACTTTTTTGGTGTAATGAGTAATGCGATGAATTGCTTTTGTTAGCTGGTAATTTAATGAAATTTATTACTTCAAGCGAGTAATTTCAAAATTTCCTCATCACCTTCCAATTACTTTTGACTAAAAAAACTTTCCTTACGGCATAAAGGATTTACCAAAAAAAAAAGGAAAGAAGAATAATGTTTGAGTGATTCCATATATCTTGTAAACCCGGTGATTTTTTTGACCATCCTCAATCATGTTGAAAAAATATCGTGATAGTATAATGTGGGTACTAGTTATTGAGGCGTTACTTTACGGGGCAAATTTTCCTGACGCCTAGACGGCGCTTCGAACTTTGCGCACGATGCGCACGTAGGGTGCCCCGATGCTCCTCCTTGCCCGCCACTTTGTGGCGAGGGAGGAAGGGCATCGAGGCACGGAAGTAAAACTGTGTCGCGCAAAATCAATTATACGAAACTTCTGCTTCAAGCCATTACTACGAAACAATCTTTTTTTCCTTAATGTGAAAGCACCGGTCTGTGATGGCGTATTCATTCTTGCATCATTTTTTAAATTATTTTTGGCCATGACGAAACATCGTAAAATTCTGCAGGTTAAAGGTTTTTTTTAGAAAAAGCACCGGTATTATTATGAGCTTCATTATGCGGCGTTATATTGAACCCGCCACACGCGTGTTTATGTGGTTGGATAACCTGTACAGCTGGCACTCAGTGCAAAATACAATACACACGAACAAAATTGCTTCCAGATTTGTAGGTTCCTTCTTGTTTCCTCTTCAATTGATTAAACACCGTATTCGCCGTAATGTGATGAAACTTCACCCCCCCCCCCCTCTTCCCCCGGGCACGCAAATTATTTATTATACGCATACAAATTCATTCTCACCAACAGCTAAGAGCAGTAGGCACCAGAACGATCGGCGTGAAGCCATCTTCTAATGCTTTCGGTACAGGGCCACTCTCCGGCTGTTCTGGATTAGTTTTAATTTTAGTCAACATATTGATGTGCTGCTTGTACAGCGAAAACGTCACTTTTACGCCGGAGGTTTTCGCATTTTTTGTGTCGTCACGTGACAGACAGGTGTTAATGTTGCCCGAAAAATTTCTTACTAATCTAGTGAAGCAATAATGCTGACAAAGGTGCAGGATCGCAATCAAGCATATTCCCTTTTATTCAACATAACAGTTGATAGGCAGTATGTGCATAAGGGTTGCTGCTCGGGCGAGTTGGTCATTCGTTCATTAAAGCGGCACATATAGAGAGACAACCTTGCTCCGACTCCGCCGTTGGAATTCAACATTCGCCATTCGCCATTCGAAGTTCGCCGACCCCGCCATTGGAACTCAACAGTGGCGTAAATAATGGGGGGGGGGAGGGGGGGGGGGTTAGGGGGTCCTGACCTTAATTGTGTTCAGACTGGGAGGGGGGGGGGGGGGCGCCCTTTGAAAGTGTTCCGCCCCCTTGAGATTTATCTTTCAAACGTCATATTTGTATTTCTTGAATGTCAAGGATCGCGCATTCTCTGTAAAACCAATTCTGAAATGTGAAGCCCTTCCAATGAGCAGAAACCAAGTACAAAAGTGAAAGCTGTTTGTTGTTTCAAAAGGCACTGTAAAGCACGAGCTTTCTGAAATGCGGCGGCATACATCTGACGTGCCGCAAATGTTTATTACGCTGGGCTTTGAAATGTAAAGTAAATAAATAATCCCCGATCACCTATCGCTACTTCTACCGACAATTTTTCGGAAGCCATTCACAATGAAGTACAAATTAGGGGTGTGCGAATATTCCAATTTCGAATTCGAATCGAATAATACCTAATCGAATAATTCGATTCGGCTTTCGAATAGCTAGTATTCGAAGTTACCAATAATTCGACACGACGAATATCTAAAACACGAAAAAGGCCAATGATGCAACTTTGTTAGGGCGGGCTGGTTAAACTAACTTAATTGATACACTAGGCATTTCTTACCGATATCCTGGTTGAGAAGCGAACGCATGCTTATTTTATAGACGATTGTCATTTCCTCACGTAAAAAAAAAAAGAAAAAAAAAGCATGCGAAAATTTCCAAGCCCTTCGCAACTTCGCTTCCGAAACGAAGGCGCGGACTTCTTGCGTAGTTCGGTCACGTATACTGCAAGCGCCGTAAAGCGTCCCGACTTAGGCCCACGAAACATTCGGTGATTGGCTTCACATGTGAAAATTTGTTCACACTGTGCGGTCGCCACTGCCGGACCGCACCACTCGTTCAGACTCCCTTCGTTGCGGCGCACAGTTAAAACGCTGCTGTAAATGTGCCCCTTGAAAATTTTTGGGCACGGAGCACTAATGACGATGAAGCACAACATTACCATTGTAGTACAATTTGTAGTCTTTCAGCAGCATTCACTTAGTGCGTTAGGTGCTGGAGGATACGAGCAGACTTCATTAATTGGTTCTTCCTTTCAATTTTCAATAAAATGTTTCGTATTCGATTCGATATTCGATATTTTAGGCCGCTATACGGCACTATTCGATTCGAATTCGACTCTAGATGAAATTTCACTACTCGAACAGTATAAATGCGATTGCTCTTCTATGATTGCGTTATTAAAAAAAAATCGCCGGTGGACATGAAAATGTTTTACAAGAAAGTTTTTAGGGGTAAATAGTGTGAGATTATTTCTAACAAATATGCGCGAAGGGAAATGGAGCTGAAGTTAAAGGAAAGCTTTACGTTCACGCGTAATCACGAAAAAGTGCTACCATTTTTATTTCGTACTTTAACCCGAATGACACAGTTGGAAACATGCTAGAGCCTAATTACGCGTTATCAATACAAACTACGCCATACAACGTACGCTTATACTATTGGCTGCTCAGGGCTGTTTTCCCTGACCCGGCGCCGACACTCGTGCTCGTTTTTTTGTGAATTTTATATGAAAGCATAATTTTACTTTTGATATGATTAAAACTAATGCACATTTATATAAACAAAATGGCCGATATTGCAAGACGCGTGTCCCGACTTGTGATTTTTCTGGATTTACGCCAATCTAAGAAAGAAGCACGACACACACGTGGAGCATTAGCGCCTACCTGTCTCTATGTGTGTGTCGTGTTTCTTTTCTATACATGTGCCGCGCTAATGCACACTACGATCAGTCTGTGCACATCCTTGTAATACGGGACGTTCTCGTATAGTTTCTGTCCCATTCGCACCACAGCGCAGCGGGAATGGCCCGGTAGAGTTCCACCAATCACCGAGTAGTAATTGTAAGCTTAAAATAGAAAATATTGAAATAGTTTTACATTAAGCGACCTTAGCAGCAGATCAGACTAAACATTTTCACACTCGGCAATGCCGCAAGCATGTGCGCACCTATGCGCAAACGCATTGTGCTACGCGATGTGAAGTTCGACAACATTTTAAAGGAGCACTGACAGAAAAAATTTGCATCTTGTTTTTTTTTTTTTTTCGTTCAATCAGTAGCTAACGGCCCACTTATCACGGATGGAAAGCTCGTTTGCTCGAGCGCGCAATCGTTAATTATTTGGAGATCGTTTTGTAGCGCCCAGTCGCAGTTTCGGTTTCAAAGAGCATCGAGTGAGGTGGCACCCAGAATGGTTTTCGTGTAAACATAGCTGGCTACGTGAACACACAAAACCGAGTTCACATGAGCACCGCGCGGACATCTCTTTTCAGCGGAGGCTCCCTGGGTGCTGCTACGATCCCCTCTGAGACACTGTAAATACGCGTGACCCCCCCAAAAATGCACTGTCGAGAGAAGGACGTCAGCCTTTGTATTACCTTACAAGCCTTAAAGGGGTACTGACACATAGATTTTGGCCTCGCGTTTTTTTGCTGCAATATGTTGCTGGGGGGCCTGTTAGTCATAACACGGCACCTCGTTTGCTGCAGCGCGCGACAGATAATTAATTACAGGCTCCTCATTACCGACCAGTTTCAGTTTCGGTTTGAGAGAGCTCGAAAAACGACAAGCCGCCGGGTGCAACTATCGCCACCTAGCGTGCGCAGCTCTCGATCACGTCAGCACACGGAACTGTGACGCACTTCCTCACGGTCCGCATCAAGAAGTCCTTTCGAATAGGAAACGGGACAGCAGTGTCGCCAAACACAAAACTTTCAACGCGTGCGCCGCGGCCACGGACTCGCGACCAGCCGCCGAGAAGTATATACTGCCGGAACAAACACGGCAAAAGAAAAATGGCCGCTATGACGTCATCCTAACTTGTTGCAGCGTGGTCACGTGAGGGAAGTAGGGGGGGTCACCGAGGGTCACCTCTGATGGTGTCAGTAGCGCGACAGAGTCGATCGCTCACGCAAACTTCAAAATTAATTTAAAATACCTTCCAAGCTGTATTTGCTGTTGATATTTTGCAGATGATATGCGCATGTTCACGGGAATCGAACCCGCAGGCTGTCTCGGCCGCGAAATTTTGTGTCAGTACCCCTTTAAAGGTCCGCTAGGAGAGAGAACTCACAAGGATCGCGGCAGCCAACACAAACTCGTGACGCAGGTGGCGGTTGGTTGTTTACACGAAAACCAAAGGCGCGTTTCGCATGCAGTGGCGCGACACGCACTTCAACATGTTCTAGGCTATATTATCCGTTGATATTTCGTAGATGATGCGTGGGTGTCCACACAAGTCTATCCCACAAGTTATCTCGCCTTCAAAATTTTGTGTCAGTACTCTTCTAAGAAGCTTTCGCTTGGGGGGCTCCTATCTAAATACATGTCAACGGAAAAATCGGTTTTTTCTTAACACCTACATCTTTAAATAAACTGTCTTTGCGAAGCCCATATGTAGTTTTATTTAGATCGCCAATATTTTTACAAAAGTTGTGAAGAATAGCAGTATTTAAAAAATGAAACTATAAAATTTACGACTGCGTAACTAAATCGGCAATGAAGAAAGATATCTACACCTGTAATCTATAAATTCACATATTAAATTTGGCCTCTTTAGATGCTCTCACGGATCGAACTTGTAGAACTGCGACATGTATTTTTTAATGCAGTTACAAATTAATAAACTTGTTGCTTCAATCTTTTCTTCATCTTCTTCTTTTTTTCTTTTTTTGCTTTACAGAGTTTAGAGCTTGTATAGAAAAAAATTCTGACCCTGAATCAAAACTCTCCTTCCTTTAGTCACTATAATTTAAGGTTGCGGCCAAGTGAAAAAAGCGAATTTTTCTTCAAAATGTCATTTTTTTGGTTTTTCATCATGTTAAGTGCGCAATTTATTGCCCATCATTTCGCTACAAAATGTTTCTGTCTACGCAGTTTTTTTTTTCAAAAGATACAAGCAAAAATGTTAGACCACCCATCACCTACGAAACCGAAACTGAAAGTGCAAGTTTTGTCTGCATCATAAGATTAGCTTGATATATAGTATTTAGTTGGTTATTTATCAATCATATCAAGTGCGAACATGTAACAATGATCTGAAAGCGTTGTGAACAGGTCATTTTTAATCATAAACTCATAAACTTGTCGCCAGGTGAACGCGTAACGTGGTACATGGGTTGGCCACGCTCAAGGACACGTATGTGAGCGTGTAAACAGGGGCGTAGCCAGAAATTTTCTTCGGGGTGGGCACCTTCTTGATTTCGGGGGTGGCACCTCATTGAAATGGTCATTTTTCGCTCTGTATACCATGGCGAAAAAAAATTTCGGGGGGGGGGGGGGGGGGGGCACGTGCTCGGTGTGCCACCCCCTGGCTACGCCACTGCCTGTAAACCATCAAATTTGCTTTTGTTGACGCTGTATGTCATTTCAATAATGACAGCAGAAGCACATTTGATAGTTTGACCCCTACACTGCAAAATCTTCCCTCACAAATGATCAGCACCGCAGCGCGAAAGCTCCCCGTCATGGCATTGATGCTGCAAAACAAGCTCGAAAAAAAAAAAGTTTAGAGTTGCCGCTCGAGCAAAGGCACACAGTAGTAAGGTCCGCGATGGAACTGGCTGCAAACATTGAGAATTTTAGGGCTCCTGATTATCTGGTGTAAGCGCTGCACCTGTTTCAAATCTGCTTTGTTGATTTTCTCAGAACTTACATTTCTGATATTTTTCCCTACGCGAACAGTAATAACTCTTTTGCTAATAAACATTTTTCATTAAAACTTGGCACGCTTTCTTATCACATTAGTAGGCGTGCAATGAACCTCAATAAGCAAAATCGAGCCAAAAGATTTAATATGGCTGCCTGTTATACGAAGGTGCCCTAGTGCTAGTCTAGTGCATACTTTTTTGGTTATTTAATCACTATGTTTTTAATATTCATCAGATCTCATTTGTTTTGGTTCATTGCACGGGCCAAAGCTATTTTGTATCCCTACAAAAATATTTTTTTAATCAGTAGAACTTGAGTTAGGAGGGTTGGCGTAAGACCCACTTTTAATGAAACGTTTAATTATGAAAACTTAAGCCTAAAAAGATTTGCTTTACATTGTAGACTAATAATCTCTAGCGATTATCGCTTTTTGAAAATTTTTTTCCGACACTTGGCCTCATACCTTAACTTTCCCTCTCAAGTTCCTCAAATTTCATTCCAATCGGCTCGGCAATTTTCTGAGAAAACCGTATTTCTGCGCTTCACATGTATTTGATTATGCGACATTGAACTTGGCCCCGAGCTACAGCTTCTTGGTTAATCTGTCAGTGGCGTAACACATAGCATCAATAGAGTTGCCAAATAATAGTAATTCCTGGCTGCACAGCTGCAAATACAGCACTTTGTATCGTAGCTGCTGTGCGACTGCTGCTTAAACTAAACGTAATTGTATTTATGACAATGTTTCAAGAGTTGCTTGCGTGCGACTAGTATCTTTACTAGACGTCACGTGTTCCACAGCGAATCTGTATATTACTCGAATCCATGGATTTTACTGCAGAGCTGTCATGGTCGAGGTTTGCCGTGTGTCTTAGATAGAAAATTATCATCACCAGTCTACCTCCGAGCACAGCACCTGCGAGCACAGCGCGTCGGGGAAGCCTCCCGCGCGTTCGGGAGGCTCCCCCGACGCGTTGTGCTCGGAGGCGTTCGGGAGGCTCCCCCGACGCGTTGTGCTCGGAGGCAGCTTTGCAGCTGCTGTGCCAGTTGTCACGTGATTACAGAGGGCGGTGGCGAGCTTTGGGCTGGGCGGAGCCTACGCGCCGCGACGTCGCTACAAGCGCCTCAGCATGTCGACGGCGCCTACCCCTGTTTACAAACATGAAATAGATCTATAGTATAGTATAGGAAGATGGTGGGAAAGAAAGAAAGAAGCGAGGGGGGTAAAAGCCTTGCCAAGCCAAGACCAGCTAGGTACCCAACAGCTCTGCTGTGGACCAGCCTTGCGTAACTTAGTGCAAGCTGCACTAATATTTTTCGTGTGCGTCGACAAAAAACCATTCCAATAATTGAAGCGAAACCTGTCTATACCGTGAAAATTGCTCACGTAATATGAAATGATTTCCCTCAGCTTTTAAAATAAAATCTGTAAGTTCCCGGCGAAAGTGTGAACTTTTGCCTTAGCATCAGGGTCGTAACCAGAATTTTTTTCGGTGGGTTAGGGGCGTTATGTGCACATGTAAAATTGGAAAACTTTTTTTTTTTTGGGGGGGGGGGGGGAGGCTTGGAACTACCAAATTCCCTCCCCCTTCTTGGCTACGCCAGTGCTTGGCATTGTCGGCGTTACCTCTACAAAAATCAGCCGTGACATGTAAGATTGCAATACCAGAAACACGAACATGCGCGTCTAACATAACTTCTTTACTCAGTGTCCTTGACCGTTGGTACCGTTAGAATCATTCGTTTCAATAAAGAAAAGCGCAAGACAAGCAGTAACGTAGCCAGGGGGTGGCACACCGGGCACGTGCCCCCCCCCCCCCCCCCCCCATCCGAAATTTTTTTTCGTCATGGCATACAGAGCGAAAAAGGAGCATTTCAAGGAGGTGCCACCCCCGAAATCAAGGGGTGCCCCCCCCCCCCCCGAAAAAATTTCTGGCTACGCCCCTGAATACAAGTGTCTGCCTTTCGCAGCGTGGCTTAACCCCCCCCCCCTCCCCCCCTTCTTTTTTTTTTTTCCTGCTTTAGGTGATTATATATCACGTGAGTTATTTTCCCTTATTGCCTATTATGAGACAGCAAAGAAGAATATTGGTCGGGTATATCACACATTCACTATAAGTGGGCAGCTAGTACATGTGCCCGCCACGGTGGTCTAGTGGTTATGGCGCTCGACTGCTGACCCCAAGGTCGCGGGATCGAATCCCGGCCGCGGCGGCTGCATTTTCGATGGAGGCGAAGATGCTTGAGGCCCGTGTACTTAGATTTAGGTGCACGTGAAAGAACCCCAGGTGGTCTAAATTTCCGGAGCCCTCCACTACGGCGTCTCTCATAATCATATCGTGGTTTTGGGACGTTAAACCCCAGATATTATTATTATTAGCTAGTACATGTGGCACGTGCCGTCGGTTAATGGCGCGACTTTGCTCCACAATTGTGGAAGCAAGTATTCATAAATATTTTTAAAGGTTTATTAACTTATTAAATAGGCCCTACCTTACCTGCAAGACAAACTCATATCCTTATATCTTACCTTGTCTCTTTGAGGCATCTCTTGGCTCATGGCATGTTCGATGTTTTCGTGAATTGCTTCGAAGTCCATCACCGTTCCCTCGGCAACGCTGCTTTCTTGAGCAAGCGCTCCTTGTCTAAACTGCAGGAACACAGCCGAAGACAGAAAAACAATGACATTACTGTATTCTAACCTAAATACACGCATTTTCTTGTTTAAAATACGTGACACAAGCTTGTTTCACAGCGAAGATACTTCCCTACACAAGGAACTGGGAGGGACTGTGCGCGTTCTGCGTCTTGAGAGCTGAAGAAAACTCTCGGGAATGGTATTTGTCGAAAACATTCGATCCTTGAAACTGATTAAAGCCTTGGTCTCTTTCTCTTTCTTTGCACGTTGCGGTAGTGCACAGAGCTCGCTACGTTCAAAACAAGTCTTCGAAATAAGCACAAAGCTAGAAAGGCAAACGAAACTGGATGATGTTCCCTGCGGAGTTGTTTGCGCTCCGCCCTTTTCTGCCGGAAAAGCAACGGGTGGGCTAACCCGGGCTAACCATTAAGGTGGGAGCGGTGTGCTGTGTTTAGATGGGCGATAACGGCTTCGTCGAATTCCAGGAACGCCAGCGGTATCTGTGGTCAACAAGCAAGAGCCACCACGGTCGCCACCAGCCGATCAAGTCTCCATCGTTCTAGGTCATGCACTCACTAGGCAGAATATCTCATTTTTCTAAGCATTTCTGGACGCCACTTTTTAAACACGTGAAAAAAAAAAGCAATTTGCAGGATGTTTTGATCATGCCTTCACAAGTTTCGGTTCTAGTTTCTAAAACACCACTTTTTTATCGAAGCCAAGGCAGCCGAGCCGAATCAATCCACAAGTGTCATGGCGGCTTCTACAGTGTCCAGCTTTGTAGATACTGGTGAAAAAACTAATATTTTGAAAGGTGACAGATCTACCAGTACCACGCCGGTAATCAGTACCGGCAGCCAAGCGTTTGCTAGCGAAAGACATCCAATTTTTTTGTTGTCAGCGGATTACAGCCGCCGCGAGAAGTACTATCGACCAAGTAAGTCCTTCTTCCATATATCGGATTGGGGCCTTACATTTCAGCCTGCGTTATTTGCGGAGATGTAGAGTGATGTATAGTTGTGTTGTGTTTTGAAGCAAGAATTTTATTGCACTTACTATCATTTAAAGATCACGTGTGTACACCATGAATCGCGGCTAATAGAACACTATGTATTAGCCGCGGTTCTGACGATCTGCAAACTTGGTGGGTGTTTTCTCTGAAGTGCTGTCCATAGTGCCGTGCGAAGTATGATACGCATCATCGCTTTTATCAGTTGTTTATTTTCGTCATCGCAAATGTTTTTTTAGCGATCTGGTTCACTGCTACTGCAGCATGAAATGATGTTGGAGCATTCAGATGGCGTATGATCTGCTGTCATGCTGTGTACGAAGTACTACATTTGTTTACATTGCGAATGGTACTATATATGTTGCTTTCACTCATATTTCAAATACACGTTCGTTTATGTGAGAGAAAGTTCTAAGTAGATTTAGATTACTATTCAATGCTGCTGTCGATCACAATGCTTTATCAAATGCGGTAGGCTACAAAATAAACGAAGCCTGTGAGAGCGTGCACCATATGCAACTGCTTGTTCTATAAATTCTTCCTTCCGCACTTAGTAAACCGCGGACATGTCGCTATCTGCTGTACATAGAGTTTTGACGCATGCTGCGTTTGTAATTACTTGTTCATAAGGTTGCCCCTTCTTTTGGAACATGTTCCCTAAATTGCACGAAAAAAAAAAAAAAAACATTGCATGTTTCGATGGCCTGCATTTGCTTCGTTCTGACTGTCGTGTGTTCACTAAGTCACTTGACGTTACCTGTTACTGAATTTATGGAATTGCGCGGCACATTCGTCGGTTATATTTTCTTGCCGCTATATATGTCGTATTTTGTGGCACGAAAGTCGTGTATTGTGGCGTGATGTCACAGACCGCTGTTCTGTGACATCACGCATATGAATCGAGTGCTCATATCATTGTTTACCATAGTTATTTGGTATTTCGTGCTTTTATGCAGCTACCTATTATAATACCAAATTCGTGCAAGCGTCTCGTATGATCTAACGTTTATCGGTGGCGCTGATTCATGCCTGATCTTGCCAACATTAAGCTATCTGCACGTTAACTGTGTCATCTTTCAGAGATAGATGTGCAAATGTTAGATTGGTCGTCACACATGATAGCTGTATACTGTCACGTCTTAGCCTCTTTCTTTACGTGTTGGGAAAAGTGTTGATGCATTGTCCTGTGTCTTTCAAATGCGGCACGCAACTGTACGGATGCCGTTGGCGCTCTCATGATTGCCTCTCCTCTCGTGCTGTTGAAGCTGTTTTGTTTTTAAAAACTCGTTAATTACTTGGGATTTCCGTGTATTTTAGTGCCGATAGTGGTGTTGTGATCGTGTTTGTGTTGGCCTTGTCGTTTGTCAGACGGACGCCCAGCTGTCGCAACGCCTTTGGCTGTCAATATGGCACATGTAGTACTACGTGTGGCGTCACTAGACACAGACATGTTCCCTATTGATTTGTTTACAGCTGTGAGCAATCTGTTAGTATTGAATGACTACAAAAGCGAGACGTGTGCGATGTGGTGCCCGTAATCGCGCTTCATCGACATTATGGTCGCTCAGCTGTTTGGCGCGCAGACTCGCGGCGCCTACGTAGCAGCGCGACCCGATCGATGTCTTCTCCCGCTTCTTCCCTTCACTCCCGTTTTCGACTGCTTTCTTTTTCGCCGTCGGAGGATTCCATGCTGTGTCAGAAAGGAGGGGCCATGTTGGTAGTTCTGAGAGCTGCCGCTCACCCGTACGCTCCTTGAACGAGGGCTGCGATCGTTGCGTATATGCCGACTTCGCGAAGCGCCGCTGACACTCGCAGCCCACTCGGCGAAGACCATCCCGAGAGCGCCGAGCTATCGTATCCTTGCTTCCTACGCGGTTGTTGGAAATTCAAAATGGCAGGTAGGAAAGTCGATAGTAGCCCGTAGTTGCTGCTTTTGCTCCAGCGTTGTGTCACGTTATCCGGCATTATAAGTTTCACTTATCTGCATCGCTTGTTGTTTTTCCCGCAAGCAGTTCCTTCATGTACGAGCGTTTATTATGTCACGACCGACGCCATCCGATGTGATCGGTCGGCACGCATGTGACGATTCGTGCAAGCTTGTTGTCGTAGGGTGTCTCCCAACAACAAACTCCTAGTTGGCTTATTTCGTTTTCATTTTTTAAAAATAAAATTTCGTTTTTATGACGGTTTTCTATGGCTACATTTTCTGTCGCATGTGTGTGTTTTCAAATGGTATAACTGGATTATTAAGTGTCCACTGCCATGTGTAACGAGTCTTAAGAAAGCAAAGATGTAAAACAGAAAAAAAAAAAAAGTGCCTTGACTGAGATTGGGTAAAAATAAGGCAGTTCATTTGGTCATTCAGTTACTGTAACACTGGATATCGTTAAACTTGCTTAGGCTTGTTGTCAGTAGTAAGCATGACATCCACCGTGGCCGCTCATTTACATATGTTTGTGTATGCTTCTCAGCTCCTGCTGATTCATAAGTCATTATGCATGAGACCAGCACGTTGTGCCTATGCAAATGCTAAATCTGTGTGCTAAAAATGGCACATCTACAAGTGGTTAGGTTTTCTGCGTTTTATGGAATTTAATATATGTGCATGTATCAGATCCCCTTGGAAAAGTAATCCCATGACTAAAATGTCAAATCTGTTCATGTTGATCTGTGATCATCAGGTAGAAAACAAAAACAAGAATGCAGGTTAAATGCCCTAATTCTTTATCCTATAGCTCGAGAGAGACATATGTTTTATGTTAGTGCTACTATGCCTCAGTCATTTCCACCTCAAAACTGCAGCTGTCATCTTGAATTGTTTTTTTAGCAAATTCCACAATGTTTCAGGAAGTCTTTGCACCATGTGAACGTCAATCTGCAATGACTTTTGTATTATTTTGCATCAACTAAGGAAATTTGTTAATTACATTCCTTCTGTCACTGCTTCATTGTAATAGTTACCTGTCAAAGGTACTGTAATTAAGCTGCATGGAATAGTGCTCTCTGCTTTAAATTTTTTTTTTAATACATTTGCCTCCTTATCAATTTGGTTACTGATACAGCCATGACCAAAAGTCTTGAGACCATAAATGTCACAAAAAAATGAATATTTAGTTAAATATAAACAAATAAAAATACCTAGGCATGGGGCCAGAACTTAAGTCGTAAGGCCGATGTCTGCACATTTATTTGGCAAATGCAATGATCTGACAAAATGCAAAATTTTTTGCTGATGTCGTGGTCTCTAAACTTTTTCTCCTGAAAGTGTAGTCACTACATGAAATGATTAGCTCAAGCGACCATTGCAGTCAGTGATTGCTTGTGCTAACCTTTTTGTGTGGCCACTATACGTGTTGATGGCTATAAATTTAATACGTGCTGTTCGTAAACTTATTAGCCACTATACATTGTTTATTTTGTCCCTATTAAGTTCATTTCGAATGATAAACTGTTCAGTGGTACAGTGTGGTAGTTTATTCACAACTCTTGAAAACAGAATATCTAGGTGCAGTTGGTGTGGTGTCTAATATTTTTTAAGCCCACGGGTCATTATTAGACATGAAGCAATTCATGTAAAGTGGGTCATGTGAAATCCGTGAAATCCTACACGCAGTCATTTTTAATCACTTTTTTTTTTTTGTCAACGTGCATATCTGTGTCCTTAAGGTATGGTGTCACCCCTTCAGATGTTTTTTTTTTTCTTCTAAAAAGTGAATTTTTATTTTTGACATTCGAAGAACGCACAGACATTCAGAATTGCGGGGCAGAAAAGATTACGTCTCTGTCCTGATCTGTTCAAAAGTTATGGTATTTTTCATAACTGCCCTCAAACTGACCACAACATGTTTGGAAAATTTAATTCTTGTTTTTCTTGAAACCCGATTTCAGTTATTTATCATTGTGCAAAAGCTCGTAACTTTTGAGCAAATCAATATTTTTCAATGAAACTTTTCATGCTTCTTGCTTAAACGTTAACCTGTGCAATGAACTAGGATAATTGAAAACAATGAAAAAAAAATTTGACGTTATAAAGTTTCAAATAGAATGCAGCCTCCTGAAGCGACAAAATTTTTGGTATTTGGGCTCTGCTATACTTAGTAATGCTTGCAGCGTAAAGATCCTAGTTAGTTGCAGAGCCTAAATAAACAGCTATAGTGCTGCCAAGCCATTTTTATTTTGTGCAGTTAGATTGGCAATGACTCTAGGTGTGATGAACATATTTTGGGTAATTTTGGTAATTATATAATAACTAGTTTCAAATTTTTTTTGCTCAGCACACTTAAAAAGTCTTTTTAAACTGTACTCCTTAAGGCAAATATAAAGCAATCAATTTGGGGTCAAAAATGTGAGAGGAATTCAAAAAAGATGGCGGCATACCTTGATAATGTATCGTTATGCTAAAAGTAACAGCTGATGCTGTAGATAGGTAGAAGTGGTAATTGATTTTTTCACTAGTTAGCTCCAGTTTTCACAAGCTTTGTCCGTGATTTTTTGCTCAGTTGGGCTCGTGTACCACATATTTGACCTTGCAATTTTGCTTTGTCACTTATACACTCCGTTTGGGACCTATAGGGGGCGCCTTGAAAACCGCGCGCAGCGCCACGAGTGGTGCGGCGGGCGTGCAACGTTGAGAGCCGTAGCAGACAGCAGCGCACGGTGGCACAGGCGCCCGTAGCCGGCGCGTTAGCGCTTCGAGCTGGATTTAAAGATATCGTAGTGGGACATTCTGCCGCGATGCCCCCCATGAATAAAGGGGAAAACCTGCACGACAGCGGCCCCGTTTTCCACGTTAGTGAGCGCCTTGCTGAGCGTAACTGACGGCTAAATGCGTGCGTCAGGTGTGTGTAATGCAAGATGCTTACTCCATAACTGCCGCGGTAAGCTGTCATTCTTTCACACTTAGAATATTATTGGTGCGTGCCCACTACACGCGTGCTTGCAAAATACTCAGGGCATTTAGAATTATCGACGGCTCCACGCCGTGGAAATCACGGTGAGTGGCCGGGCGGCGTGCTCCTTCGTTGCGGTTTCGTTCCACGGTGATTTGCAGCCACCGAGTCTCGCAAAGTGCTTTGCTTGAAATTGTCGCGGCATCATCGCTCATCATGATCATAGTCTTTACCTCACCGCTCGCGCTGCTCATGCTAAGAGCTTGAGGCGCGGGCGAGAAAGAGAACGTGCTACGATTTCGGTCAGAGAGGACGCCGAAGCCCCGTTTTGTCTTTCGCTTCACTTTGTAAAGTGGCGACGACGACAGCACGGTCACCGTCACGTATCTCATTCACTACACCTCTTGCGTTGTTTATGTTGCTTTCCTAAACACACTGACATGCACATATCCGTCGCTATAGCACTCGCAAAGCTTCGTTTTTTGTACAGACCCTGCAGTTCTGCTACTCTGCGTCTTAACTTGATCCTACCGAGTGCGCATAGCGCTGCTGGGCGACTAGTTGTGTTCGCAGTAATATGCTACGTAACTCAATTTGCCACTTAACTGATGATCCTATCAACCCAGGAAAGCACTAATTGACCTCGCATTGCATTCCCCAAAACTGCGAAAGGTATACAGCGAGTTAATAATTAAGGTTCATTAAAATGTCTAGAGCTGAATTATAATTCAGCTCAAGACTGATGGAATGTATGCAAGGCATTTTATAAAATGCCTTGCATACGTTTCTTTTCTCACCAGCTCTATGACAGCAGGAACATCACGCAAGATCATTGCACCTGCAGGGGTGCTGTCTCAGACCAATTCCAAGCATGCAGCGGCAGAACGCGAGACGGTAGAGGGAGCGGGAACCAAACATTTTTTTCGTCGCAAAGCCGTGATCCACTTACATGTCGCTGCCCAATAAAGCAGGGACGAGTCGAGAAACTGTGAAACGTCGTTCCCGCAGGACACGACGTGTACCTGTTGGTACAGTCGACTACGCAGCAGTTCATTGATTACGATAAACTACGTGCCAGCGGGCGTGGGAGAGCGTTTGGTTCTGCTCGGGCTCTCAACGACTGTCTGCTCTGACGGGCCGCGCGGCGGCGCGCCAGTCGCAGTGAACGGAGTGTATAGGAACATTGAATAGAAAAGTATGGTAAGCTGTATTATTAGTTATGCTGCAGCAGCATCTCTCCTCTGCTATTCTTAGAGTTGATGTCATAGTTGCCAATTGCCTGTTCTCCTTCCTGCTTTCCTTCTACTTTGGCAGTGAAGTCTCCATGACAGTCGTGTGCTGGTTGACACGTTTCGCATTGCTAATTTAGCATCCTCATTGAACTGTTTTTTTGCTTGTCATCGAGAATGCAATAGGCAAGGTGATGCGATTTCTATGTTGTTCTTCACTGCATGCTTATCGGCATTCAAACGACTATTGGATAATAATCGCATGTATATTTAGGTCAAATACTGACAGGGGAGCCTACTCATGAAAAGGAACGTCTACGAAGAATAAGGATGGGCGTGAGTGCATATGGCACACAATCCCAAACCTTAACAGGCAATGTACGAGTGTCCTTAAAGTGAAAATATTACATTCATTGCATATTGTCTTACTGACAAATGAGGCAGAAACCTTGAGAATAGCAAATAAACTCGAGAAGTTAAGAACCACGCAGTGCGCAATGGAATGGAAAATGATAAACGTAACATTATGAGATAGGAAAACTACAGAGTGCATCAGAGAACAAATAAGGGTAGCCCATATTCCAGTTGACATTAAGAGAAAGAAATGGAGCTGGGCGGGCCATGTAATGTGCAGGACTTGATAACCTGTGGTCAATTAAAGCAATTGAGGGGGGTACCAATGGATGGGAAATGCAGCAGTGGAAGGCAGAAAGTTAGGTGGGGTGATCAAATTAGAGAAATTCAGGTGTAAAATGGAATTGGCTTGCAAAAGACAAGGTAAATTGGGGATCATAGGGAGAGCCATTTGTGCTGAAGTTGACATATAAATAGGCTGATGATGTTCATGATGGTTCTACAATACCAAAAATGTTACTGTAATCATCATAAGAGACATGACAACTTGCAAAAGATAAAAAAATTAAAGACCGATTGTAATGCCACTTTGAAGTTTCGGCAACAGCTTGGAATGACATTATAAATTTTGGTGACATGTGGTTGGTAAAAATTTTTTATAGGTGAAGGTGAACTAAATTGTATTCTGAAGGAGTCACTTTTCATGTCCTGAGAACTGCTGCAACACAATGATTCAAATACATTAAAATACAGCAAAAGTTGTGACATCATACTGGTGTGCTGGTGCTGGGGTCTTGGTTCAGAAATAGGAGAAAAAAAAAATTTGTCTTTCATGAATCTTTTACTATGAAATTAGTAAAGATATAATTTTGAAAGAAAACTTTATCAGTGCAACATTATTTGGTGTTTCTCTTAGTGCAGTAATGTAGTTGGTGAGCAGAGTTGTGGTCAAGCTGGTTGGTGTAATGCAGTTGATAAGCTAGTTGGTAAAGGGCGTGAAAGAACAAACAGCATTAAACATCAGACTATCTTATGTCATGTTATTCAGTCTGGGCTTTAGCACTGTTTCTTGTTGCAATTCTCTAGGGTGTCCCTTTAAAGCTCTGCATGTTAGCGGTTTTCACCATGCATTTTAATTAAATGGTGGCATCATGGAACATGCAGTGATGTGATAGCTGCGCCAATTGCGCCATACTGCGCCAAGAGGCGAAACCTGCTACATCCTGCTACATCTTGGCAAAAATTTCATTATTTGCGCCAAGCATGCGCCAAGATGTCGTTCTTGCGTTCTTTCAATGAGAAACGAGACAACAGGCGCTCAAAATCCATACGTTATCCCTGCAATTTTGAGTGGTCATTGCAGTAGACAGGAAAGTGCTATCTCGTTGAAATAGTAGCTGGGCGCATGCCTTCCAAACAATTTCAACTCGCCCTTACTACGAAACTTACTGCGTTAGTTTTCTATTACTACTAGACACTACTGTGAGATAACATTAATGAGTTCAATAAAATAGTTTGTAACGGTTGTGGTTACAGTCAGAGAATAGTAATATTGACGTAGATGGTCTTGGACAACAGTCTTACTTGACTGACTGTAATAAGGACACAGTAATTCAGTATGTGCATATGGAACCGACCGTTTATTTAACTTTTTTTAATTTGTAGTGCTAGTTGTTCTAGTTTACTTCTAAAATATTTCATGCAGGGTATCTATGTTTTAAGGCCATACAATGGTCAGACTTTATGAACAGTACCACGTGCTGTTCAGTGTAGGCCCGTAGCCAGGAATTTTTTTATTTTGGCGAGGGGGAGGGGGGGGGGGTTAGGGGGTGCACTTGTTGTAGGCCTTGAAAAACACCTATTTTCATTATTTTTTTCTTGGTAAAACACCCATCTCCATCCGAACTTCGGGGGGAGGGGGAGGCCCTAGGGCACCACCTTGGCTACGAGCCTGATATAGTGACTGTTACTCTGCTGAGAAAGCATGGTGTCCCAGTGTTCCGGCATATGTCGACTGGGCTTCTCGGCCTCGGCAACTATACATGTACATGTCAAAGTACTTGTCAAATGTAAATACGAACTCCCACTCCCTCATGCTTCTGCATCCAGTATCGTAATAAAGCATGAAGGAAAGCCACAGTCAATTACAAAGACGAAGTGAATTCCTGGGAAGTGTTAGGTGGCTTGAGCTGACTGGACTTAACAAACTTGGGGATGTCTGCAGGAAAGTGAAGAGCATGCAGTGACCTAATTTCATCTTTAGGAGTACTGCAAATGAACATGCATGCATAAATGGATGTCAGTTGTTTGACATGTGTGGCAACTGCTCCGGCTTAGAGTTGAATAATTGCATCCGAAAATGTGCAGGAAATAACTGCTCCAAACGGTTGTTATGCTGCTCCAAAAGGAGATTTTTGTTGCTCCAGGAGCTGCGCCAAAGTGGCTTTGGTCAGTCACATCACTGAACATGTTCCAGGCATATTTTTGGAATTGACATCTCCTAATATTGTTCTATGCATTGAACACTCTTTGAGTACCATGCTATTACCATAGGAAAAAATTTACAAATAATTTTCACCCCTTAAATACGAGGGTTGTCCGTAAAATAAGGTTCCCAAGGCACCGCAGTCACGAGGAACGCTGTTATGCAGGGTCCGGCGACACTGGCGTGTAGCTCTGTTCAGCCTCTCACAGTCCCCACCCTGGCGACTTGTCTCCGACGCTGAGTCTTGGCTTGACAGCCGTTAGAGGTGGAGCTCCCACTCGGTTCGCCCGCCAGCTGCGGATTACGCGCTGTGATTCATTTTTTGTGTGCAAAAAGCACTGTGCCAGTGAACATTCATTCCCAAGTGTGTGAAGTTTACAAAGAAAAGTGTATGAGCATACAACGTGTGCCCTAATGCCCGTGTTGCTTCCACATGACGCCGGAAATGAAACAACGTTTCCATTATAAGAAACATGCAGAGTCGCCGGAGCCACGCAAAGGGATGGCGGCAAAGAGAGGGCGAATGTCTTTTGGGAGAGGAGGGGCTATTGATGGGGGAATTCATGCTAGCTGGTACAACAATAAATGAGAAACGCTACTGTGAGACGTTGAAGGACTTTTTCCACGCGATTCAAAACAAGAGGAGATGCAAGCTCACGAAGGGAGTGCATCAGGGCAACGCTAGTCTGCACATCGCCTGTGTAACAAACGATCTCATCAACAAATTTGTATGAGATGCTGTCATACATCGTTCCCTACAGCCAAGACATAGCCCCAATTGACTGCCATCTTTTCCCTGAATTGAAGAAACACCTGGGTGGGATGCATTTCCGAACCGGAGAAGAGCTGCAAAAATAGTTTTTAAGATCCCTACGCCACGCGGCGGGCGAGTTATACTATTTAGCCGAAAAGAATATCGTACACTACATGTAAAAGTGCATTTATCTGAACGGCAATTATGTCGAAAAATAGGAGAAGGTCTAAGCTTTCCAAAAAGGTATTATTCAATGCCAGTAAACATGCTTTTCATTGTGAAAATTCATTGGGAACTTTATTTTACAAACAACCCTCGTACCAAATGTGGTTGTCACATAGCACAACAAATGCCACCGACTTGAGGCAATCAGTATTGATGCTGCAAATATGTTAGAAACACGTTGTCTATAGTGCTGCTTTAATGCTTTCCATTCCATCCGAGTCCTGACCTGCATTTTGTGGTAGTCTTGCTCATTGATTATATGCAATATATAGTTTGTTACAAAACATTGACTGAACTTTGTGGAAATTGGCATAAATTTTTTAGTGAAAGCTGTACAATCCCACAGAACTGCTGGTCTGGTGCTGTTTCTTAAAGGGACACTAAAGGCAAAGAACTATTTACGTCAGAGTGAAAGATCAATGTTTGAGAGCGTCTAAAACGTCAACATTATCAACATCAGTGCTCTACTTATCGAGAAATTAAGGTACATGTACGACACCATGTGTGCCACGAGTGGGACATTTTGAAATGATCCCAGTGACGTCCAAGTGTCCGACTACAATTAACCACTAGTAATAAAACCAATGAAAAAAAAAAGAACCTTTTGTTCATTACAACACGAAATAAATTGCTGCTTCACCGTTTATGTTTGATTCATGGAAAAAAGAACCACTTGGCGTTACCATGGGGAATGGTGCGATTGGTTCAAAAGTTCCATTTTCGCCTGGTTAGGCTGGATAGGTGGTGCCATCTAGCGGGGTCCACTTGAACCAGGCACGCACAAAATTTTTATTGCAGAAACATCGTGCATTCTACTTCTGGTATGAATGCGTTGCAGCGACGTAATTACGAATAAGTTGCCTTTTTAATAATTTTTTTTCCTCAAAAACGCTAGGCAAATACAAAAGTGTCTATGACTGGTTGCACAAAGCATCACAAGATGTCGACACCATCGTCCAGTAACCCTGAATTCCTAAAACCCTTGGCGTATTTTGGTGGCCGTGCAGTAAAGGCAGGCAATGTTGGGCAAGGCAACTGCTACGTCAGAGAGGCCCGTTTTCAGGCGGGTGACTTGAAGTGCGCTAACGCCGCGCAGACCACTAAAACGTGATTTTATTTCAAGATAAGCATTTCCTTGGAATGAAAGTAGCACTACGAGGTTTTATGGATCGCTATTTCGGCCATCAACGACGACTTAATATTTGCCTTTATGTCCCTTTAAACATCTGGAACAATACCCCCCCCCCCCCCCCCCCCTTTCTTTTTTTGTTGGAGCTATTCAGAGTTTTTAATAGATTTTTTTGGTGACTTCTGGTTGTCAGTCCCATTTATAATGTAGAAGTATGCAAAAGCGCTTCTGAACTAACGATGGTTTCCTCTAAGGAACCAGGGTGGATGAACTGAATGTAAATTTTTTTGACAGTAACTTCACCTTATCGAATCATTTTGGCGTGAAAAACACTTGGTGGCATTATGTATTGTATTATTGTATTGTCAGACAAAGTAAATGGAAATTTTAACAAATAGTATACTCCTTCAATTTGGTCGCTTTCTTCCACACCCGCTTTGTTTTGTTTAGGTATGGGCATTTAAGATCCTTGACATGCCTCCTCAGCCGGCCAATGGCCAAGGACACCATTTACCTCTGCAACTTTCGAGTCTCTGTTGACGGGGAGTGGCTGTGCCTCAAGGAGCTTGCTGATGTCCAGTTTGACACCCAGAAACCCCTTGCAGTGTCAACGCCTTATGCCTTCGAGGGTGTGTGCATCATTGGGACTCTGCCTTCGTGCTCTAGTGTGCACCTTTCTGCAGCACTGAAGCAATATAGTTGCTGTTAAGAGTATCGTTATTAATTGTTGTTAGTGTTCCATCTTTATTGCGATGATACTGCATTTCGATCGTGGGATTTCAGATGAAAGCAGTACTTTTGTACCTTGTGCTGTGTGTGTGGCATTTTTATGTGTGCTTGTTTCAAGAACATTGTTTTCTAGCTTTTTTTTTTTTGCACTATCTTTGTGATGTCTTGATATTACTGGCCTGTGAATATTCAAAATTTCAGTCCAAGTGATATAGTGTGTATTGACAACACTGCTGTGAAAGAAATTTATGCATTTATAATGATAAATATAACATGGAGATTACTGTTTTCTGCTATTCACGAAAACTCATCTATTCGCTCACTTGAGGATAGGCATGTGTATGTTTGCAGACATGCAAGCTTTCTTGCTTCTGCATTATGTGGCTGTAAACCTTGTGATGCCAAAGTGCTAAGGGCAAAGGCCACATTTCTACTGAATTTATATTTTTCAAGACTATGGAAGGGGGAGATCGTTACAAAAGTAAAAAGCAATATTGCATTCATGTGTAATGCTGTTCCTGGCCTCCAACTACGAGTCTACATAACATAGTGGCAAAAAAGCTCATGTGTACATGTCTGCTGCTCATGTTTTCATGCATCTTCTCGCTTGATTGAAGTGGCGCAATGGTTATTTAAAAACTGATATGGTCACAAAACTTCCCACATTTCTTGTGTTTTGCAAATGCATTGTTGTTTAAACGATATGTAGAATTTCCTCTCAGTTAGTGCTTACACATATTAATCCAATGTAATCTAGTATTGAACATGGTTCTGAGACAAATTCTTGAACTTGGACTTTTCGTTTTGTCTTGTCATTTCAGACGAGGAGTTTGTCACACTTCAACATGCTTTTTCCCTTCACCCAGTGCTGCTATTTTGAGAGTTTCATGTGATAAGTCATTTTCTAATTAACTGCTGGTTGTGTTGCATTGAACGCTGACTTCAGAGTGAAATTTTGTCATTATTTGGTGATGCCTTGTGAGCTTTTTATAATCGTAATGAGCAGAAAAAATTTTGGAAACTAGCGATTCTGTCCTACCGTTTTTTGTTGTTTTTTTACAGCTGAGCTGTTATGATGGAAGTTTGCCATGTGTCGTAGATAGAAAAAATTATCGTCATCATCAGGAACCAGCACACGCTCTCTTCATCTTCTTCATTTTCGTCCTCTTCTGCTTCGCTCCCAGAACATGTGCGCCGATTTGTCCGGCAAAAGATGCAGTAACTCTCATGAGCTAGAAAACGAGTACAGAGAGAGAGAAAGAAAGATAGAGAAAGAGCGGAAGAAAGAAAGAGCTAAAAAGAAAAAGAAAGGAATTCTTGGCAAAATAATTTCTTGGCGAGGCGAGATTTGAACCTGTGTACCCACGATTTGAAGGCGAGCGATGTAACCTCTAGGCTATCCTGGCACGCTAACGGAGCATAGCATAGCCTTGTATAGTATAGTATAGTATTGCAAGGGGGTGGGAGAAGGAAGTGAGGGTGAGGAGGAGGGAAAGAAGGAGGGGAGAACTAGTACAGATAGAAACAAAGAGATAGAAAGTGGAAAGAGAGAAATAGGAAGAAAGGGAGGAAAAGAGAAAGAAATGGACATAAAGAGAAAGAAAGAACAGACAAAAAAAAAGATAGAAAAAAAGAGAGTGAGCATAGCCATGTATAGTATAGTATAGCAAGAGTTGTGAAAAAGGGATGTGAGAGGGTAAAAGCCTAGTCAAGCCAGGACCACCTAGGTGCCCACCAGCCTTGCGCTACTTAGTGCAAGCTGCATTAATTTTTTTTTTTTTTGTTATGAGAGTACCAGTGAAAAATGGTTCTTAAACTAAGCTTTATTTTTTACCATCATTTTACATTTCCAAAAAGGGTACTTATTTTTGTTTACGTGCATACTGACAGCACTTTATTTAATTGGAAATTAGGAATTCCTGACCTTATGGCAGCTTAGCAAAAATCCGGAAATTTCACATAGGTTGATTATGGTAACATTTAGCCTAGCCACAGGAGCTGTGATTTATTGGGCATTGGCGAGTGCTGCACTATCTGTGATCTGTGCTTTAGTGTACTAATGTGCTCTTCATTATTAGTGTAGTGAAGAGTTAGCAGGTGAATGCTTATGTTGGATAACATGTGACAGAGCTGTTTTTGTCCTGCGGAAGATACCCAGCAACTCAAGTACAGGAATAGTTATTTAATGCTGTGGAGCACTTCTGTCAGCAACCTTTGTCCTTAATAGGTTTTTTTTTGTTTTCACAGAAGGGAACAATTAATTTGATTCTGACATGCTGTTTTGTTTTCCAGGTGTCGACATTTTTTCAGCATTTGGTGATGGGGCTCAGTGCATGACAATATATTCAAAAGCACCATCTTGGTTGTTTCTTTTTGTATTTCGATGTTGCTGATCCCTGCTTGAACTCCAGATCGAGATCCTGTGGCTATAGAGCGCTCCAACCTGCTCAACTTGACCAAGCTGGTTGTGAAAGAGCTCATAGAATCATCACTGAAGTTTGGGCGTATGCTCGATTCGGACCATCCTCCATTGCAGCATTTTTTTTATCCTGCTTGAACATGTCCTCAGACATGGCTTAAAACGTGAGTGATTCTTTCTTTAAAAAAAAAATACAAAGACGATGCAACAAAAAGCTTTATATTGTAACAATTTACAGTATAGGGCTGACTTTAGTGACTCATGAAGCCACTTTTCCCTGTGCACATTACATATATAAATGGGGACATTATGACATACATAGCTCACTACATTGCATTGACAGTTTCTAAAGTGCAGTGTGCATCCAACTTTTCTGCTGCTACTAACGTGATTCACTGTATTTCATCTGTGCATTATATTGCGGTTTCCAACAGCTTTGAGCTACTTTTTGAAATTGTGAATAGCATAATTGCATAAAACTTGTGTGTATTTGGTTTGTTGCACTTTGTAGTAAAGCAAGTTCTTCTGCAGAGAACATTCAAAATAGCAGTGAGAGATTCATAATTTGTAAAATGATGCAAATATGGTTTACCTCAGGTTAGTGCAAGCCATATGCAAGTTCTTTACCAACTTGAACTTGCCACTTCATAAAACAGCTTTTCTTGAAACTTCATTTAGAATATATGCTTAATGCAAATTTTTTTTCTTCTTGACTTGTGCTTGTAGTTGAACTGCTTTTCTAACTATTAATATACTGAATACCGCAGAGCTGCTACTACATGAAAAGAGAGATAGCGACAGAGCAAGCAAGTGTCATAATAGGGTGTGGTACAAGAGATCGTGTAGCAAAACAGCAAAAAAAAAAGTAACGGTGCAAAGAAACGGTTTCTCTTTTGCGCTGTTTTATCTTTCGTAAATACCAAGGCCTTTGTATTTTTGCTTCATCTGTTATATCAAGGCTTCTGACTCCATTGATCACACCACGCTCCCGGTATATCTCAGGAAAATATGTGTTCCTGAACACCTCATAATTTTGCTAAGAAACCTGCACATTATACAAGAAGCACTTGTTAAGACAAATGTTGGTAACATAGCTTGGTTTTGAAAAGGAGTCAGGCAAGGTTGTACTCTTTCTCTTATAAACAACACTTGTACTCAGGAACGACAATCCGGAAAACAGAGATATAGGAGAGAAAATCGAAGTAACAAACGTAGCCAACTTATGATATCCAGACAACACTACGTTAATAGCAAGAAGCATAAAGACTTTAAAACCTTATTTTGAAGGTAAAAGAAGAAAGTGAGAAGGCTGGTCTTTTTCTTAACATGAAAAAAAAAAAACTAAGTAGGAACAACGGGTCTTTGAAGCACTGAGAATTAAAATAAGTAATTACTTATCAGGTATTGTAGAGCACTACATTTTCCGTTGACAGTGTGCTTCACTGTGGGCTTGAATTCTCTGTGAATGAAAGGACCTAGCTTTCTTTCTGGCCGAGCGTTTTTATTGCAGAAACAGGGCACCAATAACTGTTACTTGGCACCAAAGGGGAATAAGTTCACTCTCTTGGGTTTCTTGGCGGTCATGCAAAAACAATGTGTTCCAACTCACAATGTCGTGCTGAAACAGTAACTGACATGAATTTCATGGCTCTGAACATGCGGAAGGCAGAAGCGTACGCATTTGGGCTGGTTGGTCCTTGACTTGAGTAGAAGCGGTGGCAAAGAGGGCATAAGAAAGGGACAGCATCATTTTCCACCCCTTTCTCACATCCTGTTCCTTTACACTGTTTCTGCTGAGGATAATCAAACCACAGCTGTGACCAAGTGGTTAGAGTGTCCACCTCCTGTGCAGGAGCTACTGGGTTTAATTTCCAGCACCGCTGGGCACCCCCTGGTTTTTCTAATGGGGAGAGCTGTACCCACAACCCCGGCTGTGCTTGGTATTGTGGTTACTCGTATCTCGAGAAGGTGGCCTTTCCTTTCCACTCTCTTCTTTCACTCCACTTCACCCTCCCCCAATGATGCTGAGCCATGCTCCCATATGGGCTGAAGAAATAAGCACGTTTCCTATCATCACACTACTTCTACTCAGGATAGTCAAGGCGATTAAAGTTGCTAGGCGAGCTTGTTGGTACAGCATATCTGGATAACAACAGCAGTGCAAAGAAACAGGAGTGGGTGCGAAGTAACACGTTTGATTGTAGAAGCTGAATGGATAGATAAAGTACATGTGTTAGCATTCCTTCTATTGAACTCTCAAGAAAGGAGTTGCAATACCTGCGCATGAGCTGAAGGGGAAAAAAAGTAGCACTGTGTGTGTCTCTTCGTTGCCTTCTTGTGTCCTGTTTCTTTGCGCTACCATTATCCAAATAATCAAAGCCTTGCATTGTTTGGGTCAACGAGTAAAACACATAATGAAGCTTATCCATGGCAAAAACTAAGTTCAGTGCACAAGTTAAAAACACGAAAGTAATGATGCAAACAGCACTGACTTATAAGTGTTTATCTTTCTGTCTATGTCCTCGTGTTCCACACTGCTATTTTTGCCATAAAAACCGGCTTGCTCAATCCTCCAACCTTGCACTTTGTTCACTGAGTGCTTGATAACAGTTATGCCAGCTGTGAACAAGCCAGCTAATGCAGGATAATTTTTTCTGTATGCCCACTTTCCACTAATCATTAAAGAGAAAAAGAGCTATGGGGAAAGAAAGCATGACATAAACATTATATTTTGAAGTTATATATGGCTGTCGAAGACTTTTTTGATCAGTGTAGCTGAAAGGGCGGGTATTTCAGATGATAGTTTTAGGTAGTAATTTATTTACTGAGAATTGGAGCTGAGTGGTGTAGTGTGCCACTTCCACTGCTGAGTTGTCTCATCTTTGTCTCATGTGCAGGCATATATATGTGTGCGCGTGTTTGTATCTCTGGTTAGTGGTCACTAGGTTTTATCAGCAGCTGAAAATGACTTATCGCGGTTTTTTAAGGCATTTACTTTCAATTGTATTGCAAAGTGTGTGCTATGAGGGTTTTGCTTGTTACCCTACTTTTCAGCTAAAAAAGGCATTCTGGGACCTAAGAAAGAACTTTGGAATGTTCTTGAGGCAGTTGAAAAGTTTGTACCTGAAGCGGCTGACATCACAACAAGTGTGCGAGATCTGCCAACTGTCAAGTTAGTTTCTGGCATTTATTATTTTCATTTTTTGTATGCATTGCCACTAGGCATGCCAAGCCTATGTCACAGGCCTAGGTGTGTTTGTTGGGCTTTCTGCCTTTAAGTTGCCTCCTATAGAGGTGGGAGGTTACTTATGAAGGTGATGGTTATACTGGGGGAAGGTTTGAGTTTGGGCTAGTTGGTAGTCCATCTTCAACAACCAGCGCAGAGTAAACAAAGGACAAAAATGGGAACAAAGACAAGGGCTGACTTCCAACTGAGCTGACATATATACATGTGCATTTTTTCAATAAATTCCTCAGTTGGAAGTCAGTGCTTGTTTTTGTTCCCTTTCTTGTCCTTTGTCCTCTCTGCACTGTTCAAGATATACTGGGGGGACACTAGCTTTGTGGAATTAGGGGGGTCTGATAATAGGGCCACCATTGCTAGCCATGGAGCATTATGTAGAATCCTTTTCTTTGCACCCTTTATTCTTAGAAACACAGGTATAGGCTCCTTAAGCCTTCCAAAACTCTAGTGATACAGCTCCTCTTAAAGTTAGTTCTGATTGATGACCATTCGGTTTTCATTCTGAAAGAGTATACTTGCTTGATCACACTGCACGGGCACATGCTCTCATAAGCGCTTTCATAGTACATGTGGAAGAGTGAATTTCTCCACCACCATCATCATCATCATCATCATCAGCCTATTTTATGTCCTCTGCAGGACGAAGGCCTCACCCAATGATCTCCAATTTACCCAGTCCTTGTCGAGCTGATTCCATTTTTAAATGTGCAAATTTCTTAATTTCCATTTCTCCAGTTGCCCTCAAATAAAAAGCATATTTTGTTTTCCTTAACACATACATTCATATTCAACATCAAAATGTACCTCTTCACCTTTGCGCATCCTGAATTGTCATGTTATCTGGTGGCACATAACACATAAGATGTGCAACACATGTGTTTTTCATTGTTTGTGATGATGCTACAGTACTTCATACTACAGTACTACAGCATAATTATTACACGATTCGCATAAGATAATGCATACATGTAGCTTCAGATTACATCAGATCAGTTTAGCTTATCACTCCCAGTTTAACTATGAAAAATGCTGAAAGCTGAGGTTCAAGGGGTTGCACACAGGGTTTGAAAAGGATCTGTATTGATGGTGCGGGATAGTGTGCCTTTGTGCACCTTTATTGTAAACATTTTTGTTTTCTGTGAATAAATATTTCATTTTTTGTTAATTAAAGAGCATATTTTTTGCATTTTGCATGTCAGTTTAGGTTACATGGCACTCAGTTTTCTTTGTTATGCCTTGAACAGGAGTCAGTTGGGTCGAGCCCGAGCATGGTTGAGGCTTGCGTTGATGCAGAAGAAGCTTGCTGACTATTTTCGCCTGGTTGTTGACAAGAAAGATGAACTTCTTAGGTAAGTGATTGTTGACTTTTGTGTTGTTTTTTTTTTTCATCTTGGTAATGGATATGTAGACAATCTTGAAATGCAGTATTAGCATGTGACAGCAGTGTTCCATTGCTCGAGGCATATTTCTTCAGTTTTGAAGGAAAATTGCAGATCAGGATTTATTTTATGGTGTCATCCATTGGTGGAATCGGAGCGCCCGACGAACTCTGCGCCGGAGCACTCCACTCTGGCGGAGGGCAACTGAAGGGAATCTACCAATAGAGCGCAAGCGCTCCCGCTGGAGCAAATGGCAGGGTCAGAATGGAACGCGATGCGCGCATCTCCCATCTTGCATGAGTGGGCACACTGCGCACGGCAACTCTACGCTAGCAAAACGCAAGCGCTGTATTGTCCGACATGAGGCGCGATCGACGCGACCAGCGTCCATTGGCGCGCCCACAGTTGCAGCGTTTCAGGGCACGGGGCACTTGCGACTTCCGGTCGAATCCGCCGCTTTTCGCTGAGCAGAATAAGTTGCTCCGTGGAGTGGATCTCGCGACGAAGCTGCTCTGGATCTGCCAATGGAACATACAGGGAGCACTCCCAATCTGCCAATGGAACAGACTTGCTCTGCATGGAGCAGAAAATGTGCTACCGGAAGTGCTCCGAATCTGCCAATGGATGACACCATTAGCATTAATAGCAAGGGGCTCACTCTTTGAGCCACTTGCTACGTGCAGTTATCTTTTAATCATATAACTCCCTCCAAACGTTAATTGTCTGGTCTCTCACAACATTGCTTATGGCAGTGACAAAAAGATTGAGAAGACGTGTCTGCTCACTACACTGTTCTCTTGAAGGGAGCACTATGCCTGCTTTTTGTCAGCTGGCAGTGCTATGTGCTACAAAGCATTGTTTTGTAAAAACAGCAAAAAGTAGTTGCTAGCACATAATTATAGACCGCACCATAACTGTTCAGCACAGACCAACTGCAACGTAATTTCACTTTGGCTGAATTGGTAATAGGCGAGTAATCTATACTTTTGAACCAATCTTGGCAGAGCAGGGCTGGTTGTTGGACAACTTTCTTATTAGAAGTGTTTAGACAGTGCCTGCAACACCTACAGTCAATGTTTTGATGTTTTTTATTGACTTTTGCACATGTTTCAATAAAGTTGCTGTAAGCACCTTATAAGTAAAGTCTAACGCAAATGCTAATTTAGGTAACGCTTGAATGAGGCCTCTGTAAGAAGTGTTTTTTTTACATCATTCTAAAAACATGGCTACAAAGAATTGGTTTGAGTTATGTAATCTGCATGTGTTTTCGAATAGTTCTATCGAATATGAATAGTGAAAAAGGCTTCAATGGTTTTCGTTAAAAAAAAAAAAAAAAGCTTTAAGCCTAAATGAAGTGCTAGCAGTCATATAGGGTATTTTTGGTGTTCCAAAGTCCTGTGCCCACATCTGCTGAAACGGAAAATAAAAAAATTCTTAAAATCCTGCCACATGGTAAGGTCATCGACACATTGGATGTCACAGAGGAAATCTCGCAGTGGCTCAGTGATGCAGCAAAAAGTTGAAAGGAAGTTTGATTGAAAATTGATAAATAGAGTGAGTGGTAAGTAGCTTTTTAACCCTTTCAGGGTCGAATTTTTTTCGCGAAATGCGTGCCAGAAATGTGTAATTTTTTTTATTGCTGAAATAAATTCTTCAGACTGTTCTATTTAAGAAAAAAATTGCCCAAATTTTTTTTCGTGACCGTAAAGTGACAAAAAAATCATTTTGTGTTGTTACATACACATGGCTTATTCATAGTAACATGAAGCAAAATCCTAAATAAAAACACTTTTACGATTTCTTATAAATAAAAATTATGCATTATAATAAACATAGCTCACAGACATACAAAAATAAGCGCACCAGAGTACCTTTCCAGTAAAAAATGCTTTTCCTCTAACACTAAACACTAGGGGAAAAGTCACCATTGATCCCATCCGGATCGTCTCACCGCGCACGCTTTCAAGATGTCGCTCCTTCATCATCGTCCGAGCCTGAACTCGTAAATAAATCTTCGCCTGACGAAATGACATCCAATCAATCAGATTCGGCACTTGGGGAATAGTCCACATCGGAAGAATCGCCGCTCGACCCCCCTAGCACCAGAGCCTAGGCGAACAGCGTGACTGAGCGCACGGAAGAAAACTGTGGGGTTGTGCGCCCGTCCGGAAAACAAAACGAGTGAAAAAGCTATAATAATCCTTCGTCTTATCGCCAACGAGACGGAGTATAGTTTTTCCGAGTTCGCGAAACAGGAAACTCAACCACGGCGGCATCGTTTGTGTAATTTAGCGCCTCCCGAAACAGATGTAATCGCGCCCCGAGGAGCCATAAACGAGAGAGTCACAAGCGCTCACCCCTTGACAGATTAGAAACCAAACAGCCATCAGCTTTGCGGGTGCGAGAAGCGATAACCAACGAAGGACGAAACCGAAACCAGCCGCACCACACGCGCGCGTTCGGGTTTGAAAGCGAAAGCCGCCGTTCCGCCTTGGAAAGCAAAAAAGCAACAGAGAAACATCGGCGCGTGAAAAATATTCCACATGTTCCGAAGCGTGGCAGCACATGTCAAGCAAGAGAAGTGATCGAAAAAGGCGCGCGTTTTAAACCAGCCGCACCGCGGGCGCGTTCAGATGCGCAAGCGATAGCCGGTGCCGTTTTGCGAAGCATAAAAAAAGCAACAACGGAGAGACACCGGCGCATGAAAAAAATTTCACAGTTTTTCGAAGCATGGCAGCACATTCCAAGCAAGAAAAATTAGAGAAAAGGGGGGCGCGTTTTAAACCAGCCGGACCGCGAACGCGCTCGGGTGCGCAATCGGTTGCCGGAGCGCCGCTTTGCGAGGCAAAACAAAAAAACATCGGAGAAACATCGGCGCATGAAAAAAATTACACGTATTCCTGAAGTGTGGCAGCACACGCCAAGAGAGAGAAATGATCGAAACAAGCGCGCGTTTTAAAGATAAAGGCCGTGCCGTACATGTACGGTGAAAACCATTTGGGCACTGTTAGGTGCTGCCGTACATGTACGGCGAAAACCATCAAAGGGTTAATGGCCATTTTCACAGGAATACTTTGCTCACCTTTTCCGAGCTGATACATGAGGTAACTTAATTAACATATTTGACAGAGAAGCATAATTGCTTGCAGCCATTAATAATTATGCACATTTGGTGGCCACTAAATAAAAAATTGAGCAGAAAGCGGGATTAGACAGCAGAGACCACTCCTGGCATACCTGAATTCACTGCAAGCTTACAGAACTCAATGAGTATGCCCTAAGTGTTAGGTATGCTGGTAAAGCAACAGCATGCAACATGATGCTGCTTCCACTGGCTGTCCTGGCTGGTAGTGCTATGGTAGAAATCAGCTAAACTAGGTGACCCCCCATGGCTTTTGGCACATGCAACAGGCTGTACCATGTGCATTTTTATCCAGCAGCCACGGTTATAGCATATTGTCACGTGGTCGTGACGTCGACGAAGGCAACAGTCGGTGAGTTAAAGAAGAAACTCTTTATTTTGGCCGAACTTGTGGCCGGGAAACTGAAGGTCAGACTACAGCAATACACGCTGCACTGAGAGCGGCGAACAGAGCGTCGGCCGTCGATAATCTCATCATCGCTGGAACGCACCGGCTTTTATACATCACGCGTCGAACATTCTAGCCTTATCACTGGTCGTCGTGCAAGCTCTGGAATAAGCTAGAGTGTTCGCGTCTTGCGCGCAATCTTAACACAACGATCTACAATAATCGTGAAGCTTCTAGAACAATCAGCCGTGGTTTGCGCTGGGCATGCGGACAGTCTTTGTGGGCGAAAACCGAGTACAACAAGAATGAAAATAAGAACGCGCGTGGCAATGCCCCCCCTCTGAAAAAGCATCGTCCCGATGCTTACAAAAGAACAAGGGGAAAAAATACATGCAGCAATAAATCACAACAATAAAGAAAGAAAGTACAATAATAAAGCAATAAGTGCAGTCCTCAGGTTCGCTAACGCGCGAAATACGGCTTGAGGCGCACGACATGGACTACTTCAGGTCGCGCACGACGATGTTGAGAGTTCGTAATGCCGTCCGGGACGACCTCATAGTTCAGAGTACCGAGACGTCGAAGCACCTTGTATGGCCCGAAGTAACGCCGAAGAAGTTTTTCACTGAGTCCACGTCGGCGTATCGGTGTCCACACCCAGACACGGTCGCCGGGCTGGTATTCCACGAATCGTCGTCGAAGATTGTAGCGGCGGCTGTCAGTCGTCTGTTGATTCTTGATGCGCAGCCGGGTGAGCTGTCGGGCTTCTTCAGCGCGCTGAAGGTAGCTGGTGACGTCAAGGTTTTCTTCGTCAGCGACGTTGGGCAGCATGGCGTCGAGCGTCGTTGCCGGGTTCCTTCCGTAGACCAACTTGTACGGCGTCATCTGTGTCGTCTCCTGCATGGCCGTGTTGTAGGCGAAGGTCACGTACGGGAGGATTGCATCCCACGTCCTGTGCTCGACGTCGACGTACATGGCCAGCATGTCCGCGATGGTCTTGTTTAGACGCTCGGTGAGACCATTGGTCTGTGGGTGGTAGGCGGTGGTCCGGCGGTGGCTTGTGTGGCTGTACCTCAAGATCGCCTGAGTTAACTCCGCTGTAAATGCCGTGCCTCTGTCGGTAATGAGGACCTCCGGGGCGCCATGACTCAGGACGATGTTCTCGACGAAGAACTTTGCTACCTCGGCGGCGCTGCCTTTGGGCAGGGCCCTTGTTTCGGCGTAGCGGGTGAGGTAGTCGGTAGCCACGACGATCCACTTGTTTCCGTCAGCCGATGTCGGGAACGGGCCCAGTAAATCCATGCCGATTTGCTGGAACGGCCGGCGAGGTGGCTCGATGGGCTGCAGAAGTCCCGCTGGCCTTGTCGGCGGTGTCTTACGTCGCTGGCAGTCCCGGCATGTCCTCATGTAACGAGCGACGTCGGCGGTAAGGCGCGGCCAGTAGTACTTTTCCTGTGTTCTTGCAAGCGTGCGCGAAAAGCCGAGGTGGCCAGCCGTTGGGTCGTCGTGCAGGGCCTGCAGAATTTCTGGTCGCAGATCCGAAGGTACAACGATGAGGTAGCTGGCTCGGGCTGGGGAGAAGTTCTTCTTTACGAGGACATTGTTTCTCAAAGAAAATGACGTCAATCCTCGCCTGAATACTTTTGGGACGACGGTGGTCCTGCCCTCTAGGTATTCCATTAGGCCCCTCAGTTCCGGGTCTTCTCGCTGTCGATCGGTGAAGTCGTCGGCACGTATGGTTCCCAAAAAGTAGTCATCATCCTGGTCGTCCTGCGGCGGTGGGTCGACGGGGGCACGAGACAGACAGTCGGCGTCGGAGTGTTTCCTTCCGGACTTATACACGACGGTAATGTTGAATTCTTGAAGTCTTAGGCTCCACCGTGCGAGACGACCTGAAGGGTCCTTCAAGTTAGCTAGCCAACACAGGGCGTGGTGGTCACTCACAACTTTGAAAGATGTCACGTGGTCGTGACATCAACGATGGCAACAGTCGGTGAGTTAAAGAAGAAACTCTTTATTTTGGCCGAACTTGTGGCCGGGAAACTGAAGGTCAGACTACAGCAATACACACTGCACTGAGAGCGGCGAACAGAGCGTCGGCCGTCGATAATCTCATCATCGCTGGAATGCACCGGCTTTTATACATCACGCGTCGAACATTCTAGCCTTATCACTGGTCGTCGTGCAAGCTCTGGAATAAGCTAGAGTGTTCGCGTCTTGCGCGCAATCTTAACACAACGATCTACAATAATCGTGAAGCTTCTAGAACAATCAGCCGTGGTTTGCGCTGGGCATGCGGACAGTCTTTGTGGGCGAAAACCGAGTACAACAAGAATGAAAATAAGAACGCGCGGGGCAATAGTATAATTTTATTCAGGGTGTGCAGTGGCCTAAGTGCACCACCTTTTGCAGGGACTATTTCAGTGAGCCCACAATGGTTCTGTGGACATACTTTTACACCCCATTGTGAAAATGAAGTATTTTCTTAGCAGAACTGCAGCAGCCTCACAAAGCTGTGTACTTTGATTGCCGTACGTTTCCTGAGCCCCTGTCAGCCTGAAGAGCAGCCTTGAATGCATCCACTGCTAGGTCCATAGGAACACCTGCGAACAGTGATTCAATGTTGAGTGACATAATAATGTCATCATCATCTAGACTCTCCCACAAATGAATACTGATTGCTCTGCAGCTCTCTCCAAGATGGGTGTCCACTGTATTGTTACATGATTTCAAATTCACCTTTTGGAAAACAGATTTGTGCCGCCATGTAGGGTGCTGATTGCACTGAAGATGGCCCATGCCAAGTTTAGCACTTGTGAAGCTATTGATTGCAGGTCTACTTGAAAGAATGTGTGCCTCAATTTTCTTCTCTTTCTTTTGCATCTTTTAAAGACCATTGTACATTCATATATTGACATATTGATGTTTTCTATAAAAATGCAGTGAATTAAAACTTTCTAAGAGTAATGAAGAACTTTGGCACTGTTTTTAAATATTCTGTGGCATCAATTAATCACACATGCTTGTTATCCAGTTGTGGCAGACAGCACTTTATAAGAGTATTGGTTCATTTGCCATATTCATTGCATGTTTTCTGTTTCTTCATTCTAATAATGAGCTAATTTGAGAATTCTGGAACATGTCAAATGGTGTATGAGCGACTTGTGCAGTGTGGCCTCCAACATATGGCTAAATTTGAAATTTAACTTTATGCTCCTTTTTAATTCTCCTCTTGTCCTCTCATGTCATTTTCCCCATGACGTAAAATGTCGAGGCAAGAGTGAAGGGCTTGGTTTTTCACCCTTGAGGGCAAAATAGCTTCTGTACAGATAATTAACAGAGTTGTTCAGTCGTTTGCAAACAACCACTTGACATCCCTCCCTCTCCACCTTCCATCAGCTATAAATTGACTTGCAGCACTCCTGTACTCTCTTTTTCATTATTTTTCGGCATGATGTTTAAATCTTTGTTCTTAAGCGAATTTTTGTTCAAGAAAACATTCTAGATACATGCTAAAGTGGTAGGTGTATATATTACACACATGTGCAGGCGCACACGCACACACACACACACACGCACACACACACACACACACACACTCACTCACTCACTCACTCACTCACTCACTCACTCACTCACTCACTCACTCTCTCTCTCTCTGTAGGAGTAGTGATTATATATAGTATGTATAATCACTTCTCCAATGTAGTCACTATGCCACACCCTAGTGTTCTTTTCCATTTCCCATTTATGTCATTTATATTTTGTGTTTTGCACTTTTTCTCCATTGTCCACTGAAGAAGGGAATATTTTTCAGAGATTTCTACGAGGATGATGCCTTGATTCTGTCTGAAGAAGCTGTTGTTATCGGTGGCCTTCTTGTGGGCCTAAATGTCATTGATTGCAACCTTTGTGTGAAAGAAGAAGACCTCGATTCGCAGGTCTGTTGACGCCATCTTTCTTTTTGTTCTTCTCTGTGGGGACTAAGCTTTCATTGTTGTCTGCATTCAACATTTATTGCCAGCACCAGCAAAGTGCAAGGGCGACTGAGGAACAAAAGTTAACTAGGCAAAAAGTAGTGCTATGGGTGCCCACTTGTTGATTTTTTTTTTTTACTTCTACTTTTGGTGCTGCTTTTTCTTGATTGTAATTAATCAACGATTAGCCATGTTCACGTTTTGTTTTACAGGCTGTGTACTTGTGCAAAGTGCAGAGTTTGTAGCTGCATTTTACCTCTTTCAGTATTTCATTCACTTGTAGACTGTGTTGGCCCAGGATTTTCTGTTTTTAATAAATGCAGGACAATTTCATCTTGACCTCAAAAGCTTTTTACAAAATTTTTTGTCATGCACATATGGTGTGGCAGATACAGCTTTTAATTGAGGTCATTGTTTACTTGATCTTACTGGTTGCAGTCTCAAAAGCCTGACTTTGGAGAATGTGTTAGCCATAAGATTTTCACCGGGTATTGGAGAGGTTCAGTAGATATCTGATTTGTTAATGGCCATATAGTTTATAGCCACTAATGGCTGCAGAATGCTATAAGCAGGTTCGAAACCTTTGAAACAAGTGGTCCTTCTTCCGCTTGTCTGGTGATTTTATTTATGGGTAGTAAATTACGGAGGAAACAAGAAGGCACTGTTCTGCTCAGTCATTAGCAAAGGATACATTGGAAGGTCGTGGATGGATATTGTAGGGCTTTAGTTAGATTTTTTTTATATGAAGGGCAATTATAACAACTATAAGTGTTGGATCAATTTTCAAGCAAAAAAAGGAACTTCTTTCTTGAGCAGGAAGTTACCAAAGAAGCATAGCATGAATGGGGTCATTTGAACTTTTTTGGTATCTTGGACGGCTTACTTGACATGTGTATGCAAAATCTGTTAGCTCTGTAAACTTATTGTATTAAATATCACATCCTCAGGGGGGGCAATTATTGTCGTTTCCAGCTTTATAGTCAAGTAGCCTTTGATGATCTGCTGGGAAGTGCATGGACATCAGACGGGCTGTAGTTGACAAAAATAAAAATCATAGTATGTCATAGGCATATATGCAAGCTTGCAAATGTGGTTTTCTGTCAAAGAATGAAAGAAGACTTATATTTTCATTTTCTTTTTTTGCTTACTTGTAACAAGTTTGAAGTTTGAAGTTTATTGTTAACGAAGTGGCGATACATAAAATGAAGGAGACGTTTTACAGACTAGGGTCCTAAAGTCCAAAGACTGAAGGGGGGACCCACGATGAAGAAAGCATGTAAAAACAATACAAAGGCAAATGGCAAGACAGCGTAGTATCAATTGAATGCTGTTATACAAGAAAACACACAAAAAAATAATACAATTATACTATAAAAATACTAAAAATACAACATCCAAAACAATACAAACTCTACATCAAAATTCTTTATGTCCATAAATTTTATTAAGAACTGTTAATTTCTTGCTTAATTTACTCTTGTCAAAAGATTTTGCTCGCAGGAACACACTTATTTACAATTAATAAATGACTCATTGTTCGGATCCTATAAGGAATGTTGTTTAGGCCATTTACAGTAGACTCTCAGTAAATGGAAATCTCTTAAATGGAACTGCTGCTTAAAGGGAACAATTGCCTCTAATGTGATTGGTTTCATATTTGGATTCTGCACCCCTGTTCATCTCTCAGTAAACGGAACTCCTGTTTGTGCGGCAGTGGGACACATACGTCCCACTTTTCCGTCTACAGAAAAAATTTTCTCCCACATCACCCGTTGCAATTAGCGCAGCATTAAGTCACTCATATCTTACCTAAGTCTTCGTAATCTCGAAAAAAATTTTTTTACCACGCTTTCGAAGGGCGGATGTAGTGTTACAATAGCGTTGAATTTCGGTCAATTTTTTTTTTTATCGCTTCTGAATTTTCCTCATCTTGAGATACATAGAACCTACCAATCAAAATGCCGGATAATTTCCTCTTTTTCTGGTTTTTGAGAGAGGCGATCTTAGATTCTAGTCATCACGTGTTTTTGTAAATTTGCGAAATAACTTGACCGATAAATGCATCGGAACAATCCACTTCAAAATTATCCCGCTAATCCCGTAGCGCAGTCGCGGATATCAATGCGTGGAAATATTTTTCTTGATATCATATACCTCTTGAAATGTAGGCACATGATCAGGAATAACATCTGTACTTGACAATTTCGACAGCAAAAGCAAGGATAGCCAAATGGACAAAAAAAGTGGTTGATGTATGCGGTGAAGTAAGCTTTACAGGGACATACCACAGCGCTTTGAAGGCTCAAGAGATGCAACTGCAGGCGGCGTTCTCCTGCTGAAATGAGGTCCGCACAACTTTTCTCTTCACAACTTTAGAAGTGATACTCTGTGCCACTTGCTTCGGCCGTTTCATCCCAAAATTCATTTTGATGCAATTGCGAGATGGGTGCCTTCATGAGGCAGTGGGACAGTGTTTTCCCACTTTTTGAAAACACGCTCATGAGGCAGTGGGACATATAGGTCCCACTTTTTTTCAGTAAACTACTGGCTCGATTTTGATGAAATTTGTTTCATACTACTTCTTTCTAGTTTATATCAATAAAGCACAGCCGGTTTTTATGTCACCATGTCAAAAATATAGGACGACCTACAAAGGGTTAAATGGAACGTATATTCCTGATTTGTTCAGGTTCCGTTTAATGAGAGTCTACTGTATTAGCTTCATGTCAGATCACACACAATTGAAGCACCTATGCTGCAGCTGGCAGCCAGAAGTTTGGATCATGATAGTTTCTGGGTGCAGCATTTCTTCTTTGTCAGAAAAATGAGTACGACACTGAAGTAAAAAAAAAAAGGGGGGGGGGGGCTTACTGGTACATTATTTTTCAATTAAGCCTTATGAGCAAACAAGGCATAGAAACAGATCGGAGATCCTGGAGCTGCTGTCTACAAAGATGCATTAGAAGATTTTGTCTCATTCAGCAGCAAAGTAGTAGTAGTCCCTTGCCTTGTGAGAAGCAGTGCAATTGTGCACACATGAGCAGTAAGCTTGATCACTTGCGATGAGGAAAGCCATAACTATTGCATTGAGGATCTTTTTTATGGGTATCTCCAAGTGTAATTAAAGTTAGGCTTTGTGAGACCAATGCTAAGTGGCTTATCAATACATATCAGCACACGTGTGCTGGATAATCACAGTAGTCATGTTTCCATGAATGTGATAGCCACAACCATTGTGGTGGGTAACATTTAAAGTATCACGTGGCAAGGAAATTAATGGACACTTATTTAACAGTTTATTTTGAATATTGGTAAGCGTGAAATGGACTCATAGATGCAGTTTTGTAATTTTCAGGTGTTGTGGTCTTCAAGATGTCAGTCACTTAGTAAGCCTTTATTTGAAGATGTGTGTGTCTTCATGCAAAACTGGTGCACCTTTTCTATACTTTATCTTTTTTTTTTTCTCTGTCAACTCCAGCAAGGGGTTATTGACTTTGGCCTTTACCTTCGAGAAAATTCTCACAACGATGTATCTACAGAAGGGTGAGTTCATGGTCTATATCTTTATTCATTCTAACATTTAGGGAAAGTCTTTTTGCTTTTAATGATGACTCTGCTTGTTGAACACATTTGTCCAAGACTATTGTTATTATGCTTTTTGTATACATTTCATTGCTGTCTTATTTGAGCAAGTGGAGATTGGTTGTATGTTAGGAGAATTCTTTAGATGATCAGTGCAATCAGTGAAAGCTGCTAACTATATGCAGTGAAAACAACAGTACGTGAACAAAAGTTGTGGTGTCAGTTGCCTGTTTTTTCATATTGCACATCCAAGCATAAGTAGGGAGTGGCTCTTTTTTCTTTTCTCTCACTGACCACACTTTAGCTGATATAAGGAAGAGATCAAATGCAATCTTAATGACACAGAAATTATGATGAAGGGAATATGCAGGTGGTGGTATATACAGTATGTTTAATACAAGTCGGTGGGTACTATGCTGGAGCATGGTATGTGCTAGGTATTTGAAAAAACAAGCAAGTTAATTGAAAAATAGTGGCTCTGCTGGTATGCGAAGGCATGTTCAAGAAGGAGGTCAGCCAGGCTGAATTGTGCTTTCTGGTACACAGGTCATGTCTTTGAAGAGGCATTTATCAAAGGGCACTTTACCAGGTTAGGACATTTTAGACAAAAAAGTGTGGCACATAGATCATTCGGTGGCAATCGTGTCTGCAAAGTATGGTGGGTCTGCACAGCACCAAAACTGTTGAAATTTAAAACAGAAAGCTGCACGCCCTTTCCTTTTTAGGGAGACACACTTGGAGAGTGACTGAAAGACACGTGCATATATATATATATATATAAACTGCTTACATCACAGGGGCTGTTCAAACTTCACTAACCGTGGCCCGTGACTTTGGTTTCACATGCCACATACAATGTGGATTGTGCAATTCCACCACTGGAAAAGCGTTGCATAGCAAAATAGAATAAGAACAAGAAAAAAGAAAAGGGGGGGGGAGGTGGGGCTCATCACAGGGACACGACACATTCCTTTGCATCCAGCAGTTGGGAAAATGCAGAGGGGTATGACACTTGCAGTTGCTTGGCGCGGCAAAAGGAGTGAATGTTAGCTATGGCATTGAAGCTCGCCTCTTGGAAGCATGGCGATGTAGAATACATAGTTTAATTTCTTTTAACTTTTACTGCAATGAAACGATTTGAAAAATTTTTTTCTAGATGGTGACTTACAACTTCCAATGTGTAATCAAAATCTACAATGGGGCACAGTTAGGGACCTTTTTTTCTGAGGCATTTAATAGCACTCCTGTATCTTGTTTTAAACTGCATTATTATTTTTGTTGTGCATTAAAACCTCATTAGTGTTTCACATCTCATCGAAGAGAAAGAAAGTGTCAAATGAGAACATTGTTGTGCTATGAAAGATAAACAGTGTGACAATGTTCGGTGCTCAGCTCAGATATGATTTGTAACAGCAACATGCAAGGGCATGGCTGACATTACTATGAGTGCAATTTAATGACAACCACTAGCACTCTATGTGAGGGAACATGTGTGTGCTGCAAAAAAAACAGCATTGATAGTCGACTTTTGTGTATCTTGGTAAAAAGCATGAACCGGCTTCTGCAAACACAGTGACAGAATCCTGAAAAGATGTGGCTAGCTGATGCTGCTAACAGCTCAAAGAACTTACACAAGTGTACTGTATTTACACGAATGTAAGTCGACTCCAATGTAGGTCGACCCCCCCAAAAATCGCTCGGGGGGGAAAAAAAAAAAAAAAAAAAAAGCTCTAGTTTTGGTTTCGATTCTAAGTCGACCCCCCCAACATTGGATTGTCAAATTTGAAAAAATTGGTCGACCTATATTCGTGTAAATACGGTATGCATCCTGGCATCAACCCATCACTGAAAGGCCTCTTAGTATTTAAAATGCTGTAGTTTTGCAATTCCAAAATTTTATTTTGACTGTGTTCTCAGAAGTTTTGTTAATTCTGTTTTAATGACTGAAATATGAATATGTTAGCATTTATTCTGTATTTTCCTTCCTGAAAGACTGTGCATGACATGTGCAGTGTGTGTTTCTTTGTTTATTTATCTGAAATGCATCAAATTAAATTCCATTTAATGAGTATGTCATGCTATACATTTGTGTGTAGGCTAAAGGGACTGTGCTGAATTAACAAGATTTTACTGTATGTACTAGGTGCACCGTATTAGATACACAAACCAAACTCTCAAGGACAGTAGGGCTTCCTGAGTTTTAGAGGTATTTAGCAAGGGCTATAGAATATCTCAACTTCAAGCAAGATACATATTCCTTTATGTAAGCTAGAGTTCCAGTGAACCAATACATGACACCGCAGTACACAGACAAGAGATGTTGCAGCAGATGTTCACTAAGATAACTTTTTAAAAGCCCTTACTGCAGCGTTGGGAAATGGGTTAGCTGAAACAAGTCATCAGTTCTCCCAAACATGCAGCAGCTCTAAATATAGTATTTTTATGCTATAGTCATTCATTGATACATAATCAAAGGACAGCATGGCCAAAAAAATCTACTCATGGAGACAGTAAACACTGGATGAGCACTGGCTGCCAACTAATTGCAGTATGCAACCATACCAGCTAGCTCCAGCTTTTACCTTACTGAAGTTCATAGATATCCTGAGAGGTCATTTAGCGAGAGAGAGAGAGACACAACCACTTACTGTCTTTGAGGGTATGTTATATTGTTACTTTGTTACTTGTTGTTGTAGTGTCACTTAATGTGCACTGTGTTGTTATCATTCGTGTCATGTTTTAGAGCATTGTTTACGGCTGTATGTTGACTCTTTTTTTTTTTTTTTTTTGAAATCATCACACTTGTAGTATCCGCTCTTTCCCATTCTACTTGCAAATTCTTATTTGAGCATAATGCAGAGTGCATGTAGTGTTTTACCGGCTCACTTTTTTTGCGTCCACCAGTGTGGAACCTGCAAGCATGACAGCTGTGCTGGACCAAAAAAAATTACATTGAAGAGCTGAACCGTCACCTAAAGTGAGTGTTGTTTATTTTGTAACTAATCCTTGCCATAGCTCTCATGCAGTCAGCAAAATAGGCTGCTTTTCGACATTGTTTTCGATATTGTTCTGCCTTGTATAGTGCACAGTTAAGTACAGTATCTTAAAATTATGCTTATTTTATAGAACCTTTTATGAAATCTAAAATGATTGAAGTAGCAGATAAATGAAATCTGAAAGGTTGTTTATATAGTTGGATCATTTGTTAGATATTTGAATATATATTTGAATCATTTATATGTTTATATATATATATTTGATTTCGTTTATATATTTGAATCCACTATCTATAAATGTTCTGCTGAGAAAAGTTAATTTCATCACAGTAAAAGCATGGTATAAAAAGTGTGGTTGCATTTTACAAAATTTACTTCTCCCTGTTACATGCTGCAAGCCTTAGCTGTGACTAGGTGGTGCTTTCTCTCAGCTCCCGTGCTCCACGGAACTCCTGTAGGCTAGTAAATTCAAAGAAATGTGAAGTTTATGTAACTTGTTGCTCCAGAATTGTGTGAGTGCTTATTTAGCATGCACCAGTTTTGGCATGCAGATAATTGTTTTTTTTTTGTTAATGCAAACGTTAGCTAAGGGGGGAAACATTGGTCTTAAAAAAACTTTGAAATTCCTGATTGATTTTGATTAAATTTGCTGAGTTTATATATATTTGTGTACAGATTTCAAATATGCAATTATTTTTCTGGTAGAATATGTAGTTTTTAAAATCAAACATTTCATGTGCTTTTCGGGAACAAGACTTTGCCTAAACTGAGAGAGTTACAAAATAAATAAGCATATCACAATTATCTGGAATGGGAACTGTATGCAAGAAAACAAGAATGTTCTGAACCCATTTGAACCAAAGTTATGTTGAACATTCATGAGTGAGTCGATGTCAAGTTGAAATTTCGGTCACAAATGTTCAGCATAAAATTTAAAAAAAAGAAAGTACAAATCAACTCGGAAATGCAAGCAAAATTTTTAATGCAAAGAACTTTGAGTCTACAAAAAGAAATAATGCTTTGCTGGTTTTGGATAATTGACTCATTTTACTACGATTATCTTTGACATGCTTGCTGTTGGGTTTTTCTAGAATTATTGTCTTGCTTTTTTTTTTTCGTTTGTTTCTATGGTTTCAGTGCTACGGTGACAAACCTCCAGCAAAAAGTGGAACAGCTACAGACAACCAATGCACTAATGAAAGAAGACTTGGCCATAAGCAAAAATCAGATACTCACCTTGGAGGAGGAGAATCGCGTTCTTAGAGAGCACCAGGACTCAATTGTCGAAGATCATCAACGCAAGCTTCAGGTTTGTTACACCTTTTCTCACGTTTAGGTTCTTTGAACATGAAAGTGTTTCATGCCAAGGTCCACCAAGAATTTTCAAAATGTAAGTGACATCATTAACAAAGCATAAGGGCACATCAGAAAGAAGAATTGTCGGAAAAAAAAGATTTGCTGAGTGACCTGATTGGGGAATCGAACCTCTGACTGCAAGACTCGAGAACAGAAGCCAGATGTGCTGACTACTAAGCCACGAATCCATAGGTGCAAGCGCACTATATATATATATATATATATATATATATATATATATATATATATATATATATATATATATATATATATATATATATATATATATATGTACTCTCTCTCCACCCCACTGTGCTCCCCACTCTTGATAGGGTTGGTGCCACCACCATCGAGGAGCACTGCAGCGGAGTACTGCATCGTGACACTATGACATTACTTAGTGCTGCAGATGTTTCTCGGCGTGGCGGGGACTCCAACTTGGCGCAAAGGGCCTGCTTCGCTAACAATGCAGTTTTGCGATGGATGCTTTTCTGAATTGGATGAGCCTGTGATGTCTCGTTGCCTTTGGTGCCCAATTTCAATATGCAGCAGCATTTTGTATTCATCACCTGTTGTTCGCCTGAAATGGTGTTAAATAAGAACACTGCTCGGTTAAAAGCACTGCAGAAAGGCAGCAACGTTGACTGTCAAAACTCGTGAAAGTGACTGCATTGGACCAGCGAGAGACACACCCGTGCAACACTTTCACACGTTCAAGGCACACACTATGAACTGTGTCTCATGCATGCGTGAAGCTGGGCACATTGAAACATGTCAAGCTGCCAAAGGCAGATCTGGACCAAAATGCTCGCAGAGATGTGGAAGTGGGTGTCAACATAGATGCATCCACGTCTAAGGCTGCCATGCTGGCCAAATAGCAATACACTGTGTGCAAATTGCATTTCCTTACACCCAACAGAGCTGAAACTGCTTCTTTGGAGGCTTGCATCACTTTTATGTTATAAACTATGTATTGCCATGAAAGAGGGATCAGCTATCATTTTTTTAGATGCGAAGCAGCTTATGGCGGAGTTCAATCCGGTGGTGATGGTGTGCGGCCTGACCACCCTTACTGCGCATGTGCAAACCCTCTCCACACACCTCCTCTCCTACGCTTCCCCTCTCTCTCCTCTAGGCATCCCTCCCGCGGCGTTTACACCCCCGTTGCGCATGCGCGTCCCCTCCCCCCCCTCTCTCACCTCGCAACTCCGACGCAGACAGCGTCTGCTAGCGAGTTTCTTGATTGAAAAAACCGACTGCTCACGCTGCACAATCGTTCACTGGCCACCCTGTATATATAGGCACTGGATCTTGACCTGCAAGGTAGTGCCGGTGGGAGATTTCTCCTGTGCGTTGTTGAACAATAAAAATTCGCAGCGTGCGCGTTGACGAAAAGCGGACTGCGGGTCTCTGTGTCCAATCGGAGTCTTCTGTCTCTCATTGCCCATTAGCAGCGATTGGCTTGTTCCAGTAGGAAACACCAGTCCATCACTGCGTGCTTTGCGCCTCCCCAGGTTTCTCTCCTGCTCAACGCCGTGATGAGCGCCAGCGTCAACACCGCCGCCAGTGTAAGCGTTAGCGCCCGCTGCTTCGCATCTACACATGGTTCCCTTTAGCTGGAGATGGTGTAATTTTCTTCATTTGGAAAAGTTGTGTGAGCATACTTAAAAATTGTTTGATAGGGCTAAAGTATTCAAAACAAGTTGAACATATAGTTGGTCACGTGGAAGCATGTGTAATTCGTGGCAGTTGTCTGTGCCTAATCTAGGAATAGTATATGTTCTATACACCAGAACACAGCGAGTTCAGTGTGTGCCGCCATATTTAGGCAGCACGTCACGCCATCTTTCGCAAGCGCGGCGAAGCAGCACCCTGAACTGCCATGCTAGCAGATGCTCCGAATATCAAACGCGAAACTTCCCAACCCGAGTCCGGCTGTAAGCATGTTTCGTGCTTTTCCTCTCCTGGAAATTTGTGCTGTTTTTTTTGTGAAATGTCGAGAAGACCATCCTCGACCGTCCGGAATGTCTACAGCATGTGCATTGCAGAATGCGGAAGCAACTTTATCAGGTACGTACTATTGTGATGGAAAGAAACGTGAACAGTGGATAGCGTGGCTTTCGACTCAGTCGAACTGCGACATGCCTTGAATATCGCTAGGCAAAACTTGTGCTTTGAGCCGGCATCAACGTAGCGCTAGAATACCGCTCCGGCTTGCACTCATGCACTGCATGTGTTTCTCATTTGCCAGTCATGCCTGGCACTCGGAATGCGAAAGTGCTAGCCAGAGCAAGATTTTATAGTGCTACGGTGACGCCGGCTGAAAGCACAGATTCGCTTAGCGACAGTCAAGGCATGTCGCAGTTCGACTGGGTCGAAAGCCATGCTTTCCGCTGTTCACGTTTCTTTGCATCGCGATAGTACGCCGTTACATTTGTACTAAACATGCGCAGTGTGCGTGCACTGCGGGAGTCGTGTTATCTCCTATTATTGGCATGCAGCCTGCGAAAGAGTAGGGCAATAATTTGGTGCCGCATACTACAGGCATACTGCATTGTAAAGTGAAATGGCTGGCGTCACGCTTGAATACACGCAGTAAGTGTACTTACTCGTACGCTTTTACTGGGCTCATAGCTTTTCCTGTTGATTGCAATTATCCACTGGCGGCAGAGCTCGGCATTTTTCGTTGTGGATGGAAATCTGTGCAATCTAAAAACACCGCACCAGCACGATTCCCGCGTCATCTTGTGATCTTCACAGACAGTGCTCAGTAATATCTTCCTCTTGCGCTGATTGTTTTCATATCCAAAGACGGCACAGTGGTGCCCAGACGACTTCTTGTAAGCGGGAGCGGCGTGAATAGGCACTTTCTTGTATTTTAAAGTCCCAGAGACGCCGCTTGCCATGTTAACTTGACGCAACAGATACATGCCTTGGCAGTTCAAAACAAAATGGCGTCTGGGTGTGAGAGTATGCCACCGAGAGCCTAGGCGCCTGGGTGCTAGATAGGCGTGCTCTGGTCTATATCATGCTATGTGTTGTGACCATGTCGGAGTTTAATGCGTAAGGTAGACTTGGCTACTCTGGATGACCAAGTTATGCGTAAAAGGCAATCTCTCAGTTGCAATAAGCACAGGTGTGCAATTAGCAATACTGTAGACTCTTGTTACTAGACTCTAGTTAAACAGAACCTGAAGGGACCAGGAAAATGGGTTCCATTTAACAGGAGATCCACTTACTGAGAGATGAACCGGGTGCATAGCTTAAGTCCAAGACCAATCATATTAGAAGCAGTTCCATTCAAGCAGCAATTCCATTTGAGAGATTTCTGTTTGCTTAAGAGTCTGCTGTAGTTCAAATTAGCAACACATAATCGCAGTAAGTGGAAACTGCTTAAATGAAATTACCGTTTATATGGGACGACACGCTCTTACCATAATTGGTTGGTCCTGTATTTGGATGACGGAAAAAAACTTCCATTAATTGGGACCAAAATTTTCACATCCTTTGTAAATGGAACCGTAGACACAAGCTCCAAAGGATTTTCCCCAAAAGAGGCATCACATGAAATATAACACCGTATTTACTCTCTAAGAACGCACTCACATAATTAATGCACCCCCCAACTTTGATTCCCTGCAGTCCCGCAAATGGCTGTAATTTCACTGTAGCAGCCGTGTGGCGTCGCCTAGTGCTCTTCTTTTTTTTCTTTTCTTTTCTTTTTCTTTTTTTTGATTATGCCGGCCCCCCTCAGGCTGCATTTCTAATTCAACGCAAACATTGCGATGATAGCTCGGCATGTACAAAGCTGTGAGCCATCTGCTAATCCCCTCTAAAAATATGGCACACGCAACCACAAGCGACCATGCCCATTCGGTCAAATTACGCATTTCCTGCCAGACCTGCACAGCCCCTCCTCCGGCTCCTATCTCAGCGCCTTTCGTGCAAAAGAGACGGCTGGCTCATTTCATCTCTGCTTGAGCATCATTCATCAGCAGCACAAGCACACTTTCACTTGCCCAGAGAACATACGACGCGCAGGACAATGTGATTGCTTTGGACTTAATTGAATATGATGGCAGAGGCGGTGATAAAAATGCACTTAGAGTGTCCATATAATTGCTGTCACAACAAAAGCTGTTCACAAATAGTGTACGCATATATTTACTGTAAAAGGTGAGCTGTCTAATGCTTTTTTTTTTTGCATTATTGCATTTTTTCTCACCCCGAAAGAGTTTTTGTAAAGTTTACCCCTCATATTAAACACACCCCCAACTTTGCTTCAGGTATTCTGGGAAAAAAAAAGTGCACTCATTATGCGAGTCAATTTGGTATATTCTTGCAACACCTGTTTTCTACTCACAAAGCCATCCTTGATAAACTGTGACAAAGACTCACGCAAACCCACCGTGGTGATCTAGTGGTTATAGCGCTCGACTGCTCATCCAAAGGTCGTGAAATCGAATCCTGGCCGGAGCGGCCCCATTTCGATGGCGGCAGAATGCATGAGGCTCGTGTACTTAGATTTAGGTGCACGCTAAATAACCCCAGGTGGTCAAAATTTCAGGAGCCCTCCAATACGGTGTCTCTCATGATCATATCATGGTTTTGGGATGTAAAAGCCCAACAATTATTATTATTAAAGACTCAAACGTGCAAGAATTTTATAGATTTTTAATACATAGAATGTACAGACCTCTACTGCTTTAGAGCACGCCCCTCGCACTGTACATAAAGTACTTACAATGATGGCAGCTTAAAGGTGCCTTGCAACGATTTTTCAAGCAATCATCTAATGGCTTCATTAAAAGAGCTTATTGCCTCACGAATTGACTGCCACAAAAATTCTTAGAATCCATCAATTACGAATGGATTTACAGGGATTAGCTGCACGCTCTAAGCGCTTTCTCTCTGCTTTCATACCAGCGAACGAGCTGAAAGCTATGCAGGGAGGGGGGGTGACAAGGGGGGGCAAGATGCGTCCCTTCATCAGTGCGTGTCATGACTTTGAGAATTCATTGTAAATTCCAGGCCGCATGCTGCATTATAATGTTTGGTTCACGCATTCTCAGAAGCCTCGACTACTGATCGGCAGCGTTTTCTGACAATGCTGAAAAAGTGTTGCAGGGTCCCTTTAAAGTTACAGTGTACTTGCAGTGTACTTTTGGTAATTTGGACCGGACTTGCACAACTGCAATTTATTTGGCGGCTAACTGGAGCAGTGAGGGCTTTTATTTTTCATCGTCGGCATTTCCTCTAAACAAAAACTAGCAAACCTTTGTCAATCCACTCGCCATCAATGGTGCCCTGTACCACGGAGCAAACTACAGTTAAAACTTGGATTTGATGAAACCTGATTTTACGAAGTTCCTGATCTAATGAAGAAATTGCCATTCCCCAGCAGGCAGCCATAGGGGTTAACGTTGCTGTCGCCTTGAATTAATGAAACTAAGTTGGCTCCAAACCCAATTAACCAAGTTTTTCCTGAAATAATGAACAGAAGTGCTGTGATTTCTTAATAATTTGACACAGACTGGTTCTTCTTCGAGTGCGTGTTCTTACTTTATCAACTTAAAATGTGTAGCCCATTAGAGGTGATCGTAGTTTTATTTTGACGAGGCTTAAGCCGCACCCATTTACGAAACATTGGACTAAACAGTTGGTAGCACTCTTACAAACCAGATGGTGCTAGGGGCGGCAGTGCTTTATTGTCTCTGTATATGCTCCCACAGGAACACTACCGTGGTTGCTTCCATTATTTCACGATTTATGCAACAGATGATGCTGATTGTCTTCTCTCAAGTTTCTTTCTTGTCGGCTTGCTAGCACAATCACTGCTATGATTCTTTTTGTCTTCATTTGTCGACAGCCTGTCGCAGCTTGATGTGACTTTCTATTTGGTCTGCATCACCAGGACATGGGAGGCTCTATGCCTGCGGCACCCTCACGGACTTATCACATTCGTAGGCGTTAGGTAGTGTTGGAGTGTCACTACGTTACAATTTTAGATTTCTAAGGACCGAAAAATCCCTTCCCCGATTTTACGAACTTCCAAATTTAACGAAATAATTCAAGCATGGTCAGCACTTGGTTAAGCTGAGTTTCAACTGTAGCTGATACATTCACTTTTCTATGCTTAATATGTATATGTAGCAATGTGAAGAGGATAACATTTGTCTTGAATTTTAACTGTAATGATGTAAAATAGGGAAAAAATAAGTAAAATGGTAAGAAATGTGCACACCCACTGCGGTAGTCTAGTGGTTACGGTGTTTGACTCCATCACCGAAGGTCCCAGCCGTGGTGGCCACATTTCAATAGAGGCAGGATGCTAGAGGCCTGTGTACTTAGATGTAGGTGCACGTTAAAGAACCCCAGGCGGTTGAAATTTGCGGCACCCTTCACTACGGCGTCCTTCATAATCATATCGTGGTTTTAGGATACAAAAGCCCAACAATTAAATTATCATGTGCACTTTACCTTGTCCACTGAGGCTTGTGTTACTGTGGACAAGTCAGGGAAGTTTGAGAAAGCCGTAATGATTTATTTTGTAATTCTTCTTTTTCTCTGTCCGCATGTGAACAGAATGCAAAGGCTGACATGTGCGCTGAGAGGGAGACACTGCAGGCAAACCAGGCTGGTCTGGACTCGCTGTACACAGAGGTTCGGAGGCAGCTGTCTGAGGAAGTGGACAGGAGACAGGCGAGTTTTTTAATTGCTGATTTTGAGCATTGCAGCAATGCATTGCGTATGTATCCTGATTGCTGATGGGTGGCTGGGAAGTCTTAATTAAAATGTACTGGTGGGCTAGTTGGTTGATCATTAAAGTGTATGGCAGCATACACTGGGTGAAGGGATGAACACAAAACAGTGCTTGTGTTGTCCTTTTGTTTCGTGTTCTTCCTTTCACCTGGTGTGCGCTGCCATACACTATAATGTGAAGTCTTCTTGAGTGTTCTTGATCATCAATAGTTTGCAAGTAGTTAGAGAGCTCTCGAGTATACTAAAAGGCTCCTTACTTCTTAGTCATACATCTTGCATTTTGAAGGTGCACAGTAGTGCTAAGTGTGCATTCTATATGAAGTCTACACTAAACAGCCTCAGTATGCTCAACTTGCCTGCAAGGAAAAGAATTTATTTTCACACCTACTGTTGTCTGTGTACTACAAATGGCAGTTGCTTGAGTTCATGAAGAACAGTTGCCAATATCCTTGCATCCATAAAGTGCAATATCATTGTTTCTCTAAGCCTGTTGCTGGAAAGAAAGAGCAAGGGTGCAACAGCTGCGCCAAAACCATGAAATTGGCGGAAATTGCGCCCCGCTGTGCCACAATCCACGACCAGCCTCAAAATTTTCTCAGTTGCGCCAATTTCAGCGAGAAGTGGAGTCCACATTGGCCACCTGCAGTTTGCGTCATCAATCAATCCACGCGCGCAGACCCTGACGCTAAACCACGGTGTAAGATATATACTCACTAGGCCAGGACACTCGCGAGACACTTTCGACTAGATAAAGTAATAACGCCGCGCACCCATTGGTCCGCTGACCGCAGCGGATACATATCGGCGAGACGACGCAACTTCAAGACAAAAATGTGTTGCCGTAGCCACTAACGCTTCGCGGGAAATATGAATTTCCTCGTCGGCAAACGCGGCTATGGCATGTTAGCAACTAAAGCTGGAAGCGTATGCCGCGTTTTCCGCGCGCAAACAAACTCTACGTGTTGCGAACGCCGGCGTTGCCGGCGACCACGTTGGTTGCCATAGCAACGGCAAACATTTTTCTGTCTTGAAGTTGCATCGTCCCGGCAATAGGTATCCGGTGCCGTCGCCGGGCCAACGGGCACGCGCCGTTGTTACTTTATCTGGTCGAACATGCCTTGCAAGCGAGTCGAGAAGTTGTACCCTAAACCTAACCCCCCATCGTGAAAGAAAAAAAAGTGGGGGTGGGGGGGTGGGTTTCCTGGCCTTGTTCTAACCCGTGCAGAACACTGCTTAAACCACCTTTGCCACAGTACACCAGTGCCCTGCGGAAAAGCGTAATAAGATTTGGAAGGGACTGTTAGCACTTAGTCACGGGACAGCACATTTTGTTCAATTACTCATGGGTGTATACAGCGCATCATTGTAAGTACCAGTATGGTCGCTGACGCCTAAAAAAGTTACTGGCAATCATTTGGAGCAGTATATGACATTTCTGCAGCCATAAAGCAAAACTAACAAAGCTGTGCGCCCGTTTTTTTTCGCCACCCCGGCTCCTCAGTTTAAGAATCCCCCGAATTTCAAGGTCGCCAGCTTGGCAGATCCACATTTCAATTCGCAGGGTCTGTCAAAGGATTTGACAGGTGCGGCAAATACTAATGTGGACTTTATCATTGTTTGTTCAGTGGGGCGGTTCAAAATACTACTTTTATTGAAATAGCAGTGCTCATGCTCAATTGCACGATTTAGGTGATGTTGAATGGTTTGTACATCTTTTTTTTTTTTTAATATAAGTCTTTTTTATACTGCTCCAAATTTGGTCTTTCGAAAAAAAAAATGGATGTTTTTTTCCTCGTAACCTGCTCTAAATTTGGATTTTAGTGCTCCAAAAGTAACATTTTGCTGCTCCAAAAATTGCTCCAAATCCTTTTTCGGCTGTTGCACCCCTGAAAGAGCCTTTAAAGCATTAGAATACAGTAGGATTCCTGTTCATTTGACTCGTTTTGGTTTGATCCTGACTGAAGGTCTCATTCTGTGCCTACACATTTCTATCTGCTTAAACGTTTGATTATTTCATTCCTGAAATTGGCCTTCTCTGGATAATTCCAGCTTTCCTGTGCAGCACGCACATGCCTGTCCCCAATTGTGAACTCAGTGGTGACTCGCCAGCATTTCCTTTGGTAGCACTTGGGGTACAGTGAATGCAAGCCATATCCTATGAAAAATGCCTACTTTCGAGCTGCCCCAGGAGTTTCTCAGGAAGAATTTGAAGTGAAAATGTGGAAGATTGTAATGCATACCTTTTTTTTCACAAGAAAGTTCATCCCAAGGTTGCTTCCACAGTGCGATCTGGTACAAAACCAAAACTGAGTTTTGCTGCGTTTGCAGCAGGCTAACGTCGAGGACCGCCTAGCCAGTGTCATCACTAGAGGCCGGATTTTTAGGCACTAAAAAAGCTTGGTCTAGGCGCCAAAAATAGGTAGGCAAAACAACGTTTTAGGCGTCCAAAATCGTAAATATAGGCACAATAAATGTTGGCATAAATGTAAATCATTTCAAACGAAGACGTGCGTGATCTCTATCTACGACAGGAAAACAAAAATGTTATTGCCTAAGATAGCACAAAGGCACCAACATTTGAACATAGCCGTACAATTCTGCTTTGTCCCGCGCTGTTCGCAGAACACAGTCTCTCCCGTGTTCTGCATGGTGAGTCAAGTGTCCACTGTCGAGTCAACACACTCCTGGGTGTCTTTTCGGCATGACTGAGAAAGGCAGAGCAGGAGCAGATAGCCAGATCGCTAAGAGACTAAAAAGGAGGGATTCCTCTATTGGCCGGATCGAATAGCGTAGAGCCAATTTCCTTCCCTGGCAGCGAACCGCTGACGTAGTCATGGAGGGGGAGGGGGGGGTTCGGGTTGTTCACCCCGTGCCCCCGAAACTTCTCTGTTTTGCATGTGTATACTATACCGGGTGTCCCAGCTATCTTTAGCCAAGGGTTAAAAAAATACAATATTTGAGGCAGGTGAGTGAAATCAGTTGAATATTGCTTACAGCCCTCTTGCGCACTACAGGCTATTTTTTGTTTCGCAATTAACTAATTTGTTAATTAGGATTAATTTACTAAATTGCTAAATATTGACTTTACCCAAGAAATGAGATTTGCAAAGTTCGAGAGCGTCTTCAGAAACTCCCATTGCATTGTTTGCGATAAAGAAAGTCTTACGCGTACCATTTTTTCCATGCTGCAAAGAAAGCCCGCGAAATACAAAAAATACCACGTGACTAGCGCATTCGCGCGCCGCGACTGTGCTGCTCTCAGCCGTGGTTTGGGCGAACAAAATCAGCGGCGATCACGACCCGCCGGCTGCGTTGCAGCAGTAGGCCGATAAGTTTACGGTGGTTTCTTCGCCCGCGCTCGCTTCAACTCGCACTGTCACGCGCGGCAACCAGCTGGCAACGGGCCAAGAAACCACCGCCAACTTATCGGTCTACCGCTGCAACGCAGCCGGCGGCTCGTGGTCGCAGCTGATTTTGTTCGCTCAAATCACAGCTGAGAGCAGCACAGTCGCTGCGCGAATGCGCTAGTCACGTGGTATTTTTTGTATTTCCCGGGCTTTCTTTGCAGCGTGGAAAAAATGGTACGCGTAAGACTTTCTTTATCGCAAATGATGCAATGGGGGTTTCCAAAGACGCTCTCGAACTTTGCAAATCTCATTTCTTGCGTAAAGTCAATATTTAGCAATTTAGTAAATTAATCCCAATTAACAAATTAGTTAATTACGAAACAAAAAATAGCCTGTAGTGCGCAAGATGGCTGTAAGCAATATTCAACTGATTTCACTCGCCTTCCTCAAATACTGTATTTTTTAACCCTTGGCTAAAGATAGCTGGGACGCCCTGTATACACGCACACATACAAACGCATGCACGAACATACTTAAAGTATGGTTGAAACGCGACCCCTTCCATAAAAAATTTCTGGCTACGCTACTGCAGTGAACACTTTACAAAGTAGATTACAAACAAAACAAAAGTCCGTGCACATAACATTTTTCTTTCTATTTTTTGCTCTTCACTCCTTTCCGCTGGCGGCTCTCTGCAGTCACATTCACCTGGCATTTGGCAACCGCTCGCGCCATGTCAGTGCGGCGATGAATGCTTGCCAAAGCGTCCCACTTCACTGCTGCTAGCAGCTGTTTCCGGGAGTTGGCTGAACTAAAGGACTAGGTTAAATCCCATAGTTCCGAACCATCAATGTTGCACGGTAACATGAAAAGCAGGCTTGAACTGCACCCGGGAGCAAAACTTAAGGCTAAATAGTGTTCATATAATGCTAATTTTGAAACTAGGCATTTACAGGCACTATAAAAATGCTATAAAAGCCCTTCTTAACCTTTAATTCATGCTCATATATCAAACTGGCGCATTAGGAGCACAAGGAACAAAATAGGCATTTGCCTAAAATCCGGTCTCTAGTCATCACCTTGATCACCATCACCATTGCCATCACAAGATGGTGATCAAAGTGATAACAGAACACGTTCTCACGTAACAATAACATCAAGCTTTGAGTCTGATTATGAAAACACATTCAAACTAGATCTGTGCGAATAGCAAAATTTTGGGTGCGAAGCGAATTAGAATGTTGAAATGTGAGTGCGAATTGAATGGAATATTTTTCTAATATTTCTCAAATATTTTTCAAATATTTCTTGAATATTTTTCGAATACTGCAAAGTGAAATTGCAGAAAAAAAATTGGAGAGGATTCCTAAGCATATTCTTATGAGATAGCAACATGAAAGTTTCTTTTGGCTAGGTTGATGGAAGTGCTGGCGGGGTGGTGTTTCATAGTTGTCTTACCAAGAATGAGGCAATGCAGAGGCCGAATAGAGTTTATGTACATGATTGGGTGCAACCAAAGTGTTGTCGACAACACTTTACACGTGAAAGGCAAAGACGCTATTTCCTCAGCCTCTCCTCCTCTTTCAACTTCTGTGGAAGCCCAACTGATGTGGCGGACAAGGGTGTGCTCCCTTCAAGTCCGGAGTTCCAAATCTGCCGTGTAGACGTCAATATATAAGAACATCTGAAAATCGGATGCCAAAAATCTTTGGCATCTGAATTTTCAGATTTCCTGCCTGAATTTCAGGTCCAAAACAGCATTAATTGAGCCCTCACCTCTGCCGCATCTATCATCTCCATGTTGGAACCAGTGTTTTCTTGAGTCAATACATTTGCGACCATAGCAGAGTTTGAAAGGCAGCTTTACCGCAATACAAGTATGATGGGGTGAAGCATATTGAAAGTCTGAAGGGGCCACTGCCAATTGGACGTTGACTGTATTTGTCGTGGGGAAGTTCTAATAATTCAAATAGTAAAGTTCCGGTGTGAATCAAATCGAATAGCAAACACTATTCGAAAAATATTCGAAATTTCGAATATTCGCACACCCCTAATTCAAACTATGTAAAGTTCTTTGTTAAGCTAGCAGCAACAAGTCAGTTGCCACAGTGGCTCAGCGGTCACAGCACTCAGCTGCTGACCCAAAAGATGCGTGTTCAAGCCTGGTTGTGATGTTCACGCTTTGATAGAGGCGAAATGCTGGAGGCTCGTGTTCTGTATGATGTTGGTTGACGTTAAGAAGTCCTGGGTGGTTAAAATTATCCGCAGCCCTCCACCATGGCTTTCCTTATGGCCAGAGTTGCTTTGGGACATTGAACCCCATAAACCACCCAGCAGCAACAAGTGACGACACATGCTCTTGGCATTCCGAAGTATTGCATTCATTGCAGGACAGTCTAGTGAAGTGAAATAGCCTAGATGAGAACCACCATCCCAGCGTCACTGACCATCATCACTTCAATTAGTCGGCCAATGTGGAATACACAATACCACCATTAGGAATTTGCCACGAAACGAAATAAAAAGAGATCAAATGAGAGGAGGCAGGTCTCGCCTCAAGAACATGACACAGCTCCTCTTTTCCTGCCACGTATTAGAATTCAACAAAAGATCATTGCTTACGGATGCTAGTCAAGACAAAGGGTGAGAGTTTGTTTTGAACGTGACACTCACCTTCTAGGCGCATGATAACTGGACAGTTCAATTTCCTCTGCAGCAAATTCAGCAACAACACAGCATAAAGTGTTGCAGTGAGCATAAATTAGATTGATGGTGACTGGAAAGTATGAGTGCCATCGTTACTAATATAGTTGCAGTATCAGAGGTGCAACAGCTACGCCAATTGCGCCAATTTGATACCATTCTTCATTTTTGCGCCAAGCTGAGCGAAAACTATGAAATTTGTTGAAATGGCGCCGCGCTGCGCCAAAATGCCCGACCTAGCCTTAAAATTTTCTCAGTTGCGCTAATTTTAGCAAGACATGGAGGCCGCATTGGCCACGTGCAGTTTGGGCATCATCCAACCCAGGGGCGTAGCCAGAAATTTTTTTCGGGAGGGTGGGGGGGGCTTCAACCATACTTTATGTATGTTCGTACATGCGTTTGTATGTGTGCGTGTATATATACGCAAGCAAAATTGAAAAATTTGGGGGGGGGGGGGGTTGAATCCCCCAAGCCCCCCCCCCCTGGCTACGCCACTGATCCAATCCAATCCAGATGCGCAGACCCTAACCCTAACCTTACCGTGAAAGAAAAGAAAGGACACCGGTTCTAAAATGTCTCGGCCTTGTTCTACCATGTGCAGAACGCTTTTTTAAGCCATTTTCACCGCAGTACATTTGTACCCTGCGAAAAAGCATACTAAGATTTAGAAAGGGGTGTTAGTACTAGCTGTTTCAGAACTTCAATGGGAAAGATAAAGGGTGGGGGGGGGGGGGGGGGGGGAGCGTGGGCTGGTATGAAGATAAGGAGCAGGTCTCAGAAATATAGGAGACTTGAGCACTGCTCTCCACCCCTCACCCCCCCCCCCCTCCCTGCATCTTTCAAGAATGTAGTCTTTGAAGCAGGAAAAAAAAAAAAAGCGCACGTCCTGCCTTCATCTCACTCCTTTTGTATTCGTTGTAGCAGTGGCTTTTGAAGATAAGTCGCTAAGCAGTGTCCCCTCTTGGGAGACAAATTAGCGCATTTGCTCATATGTTTCATGAATCACTAGATGTCATTATGAACCCACACTAATTGCCCATCAGTCTGTTATTCTGCAAAGAAAAACAGTACGTTACGCTCGAAGACGGCAACCTCCGCAACCCCCATTTACCCGATGAAAAGAGGCTCCTCAATTATTTATTTATTTAATATTACCCTGAAGACCCGAAGGAATTACAGAGGGGAGCTGTGCATTTGAGAATGCATAAGAGATTAGCGGGTTACATCGAAGTAAAAACAATACAAATAATAAGTTATTAAGGATAGATACTATAACAGCGACGCAGTGAGAATAAAAAGAAATAAAATTGCTAATGGCGCAGGGTTAGCTATGTGAATTTATTGCGTCTGGTTTGTAGTAAACCCTTCAGTTGTCAGTTCAGCGCCTTGTCCAGTGACTTTTTTTTTTTTAAAAATGAATGTTCCTGTTCCTTTCTGGGGACTAGTACGATCACTGTGAAGCGGCGCCCGCGTCCCCACCTTTCAATACGGCATTCTTGCAATCGGCTTGACTGTCAGCAATTGGGGTTTTTGGAAAGCAGAAAATTGCCACCTCATTTTGCATGGTGTGTACCAAGCTTCGACCATACCTTTCAACACACTGGCCGGCTCTCATCGGCGCGCACCTATACCCGTTCCTTTTTGCCTTGTGTCCGTACCAGCGTGGTACTCATACGACTCTTCACCATTATCCACGAGATAGAGTAGTCACTAACAGTTACAACTGGTTCTTAGCCGGCTCCGAAAAATATCTTGCTAGAAACAAACGCAGTCACAACCCGTGTACTTAGATTGAGGTGCACATTAAAGAACCCTGGGGGGGTCGAAATATCTGGAGCCCTCCACTACGGCGTCTCTGACAACAACATCTTGGCTTTGCAACGTAAAATACCAACCTATATTATCCACAATCACTTTGCGAAAGCATGACATCGACTAAAACCGAACTTAGCATTTCTATAATTCGAAACACTAATATAGTAATAATTATTGGCGTTTAACGTCCGAGCACCATGATGTGATTATGAGGAGCACCGTAGCGGACGGCTCCCGAGATATTGGCTACCTGGGGTTCATTAGGTGCACCAAAATATACGCACACATGCCTCAAGCATTTCGGCATCCATCGAAAATGTGGCCGGGATTCGATGCCGTGATCTGCGTGTCAGCAGTCAAGCACCATAACCACTAGACTATCGTGGCAGGTGTTTTCGAAACTTTAGAGAGGCATAGCCATGCAACCTATATATAAAGCCATGTTTCCAAAATTTTTCAAGAGTGGTGAGCTTGATTCTACAAAAGATGGCTGCCTCATATTGAAAAAAAATGGCGCGTGCGCATAGCGCATTTGAAAGGTAACAGGAATGAAAACCTAATGTTCCTCGCAGGTCCGTAGACACATTCTTATATTTAAAGAAAACATTCTCAATATTGCAAAAATGGCGTGTAATGTTGAATTTCGCTTTACGATAGACATTGAGATGCACGGGAAATAACTTCTTTTTGTATGTTGAAATTTATCATACATACATTTTCAAGGTTTCCTGGCACTTGTGAACCCTTTACATGTGTTATTCTTCATAAGCTATTTTATGGCGCTCCTTCGACATTTATTGGATGAGCCGGGCCAAATCTAACATTGCTAATTTTTAGTCCGAGTACGTCTGGTTGAGAAAAAGTTAGGCGAGTCTGAGTGCGAGTCAGTCCGCTTCATGAAAATTTTGGTGAGTCTGAGTGCGAGTGAGTCCAGCTGACAAATATTTTGGTGAGTCTGAGTCCGGCTGAGTTATATTTTCGTTATATTTTCATGTGTGAGTCTGAGTGAGTCGGGCTGAGTAATATTTGGTGAGTCTGAGTCCGAGTGAGTCCAGCTGACTTATATTTTGGTGAGTCTGAGTCTGAGTGAGTCCGCTTGAGGAAAATTTTGGTGAGTCTGAGTCTGAGTGAGTCAGGTTGACGAAAATATTCATGAATCTGAGTCCGAGTGAGTCAGGTTGAGGAAAAGTTTAGTGAGTCTGAGTCCGAGTGAGTCTGGATGACGAAAACACCGGTGAGTCTGAGTCCGAGTGAGTTTGGTTGGAGAGAAATTTCGTGAGTCTGAGTCCAAGTGAGTCTGCTTCAGCAAAATTTTGGTGAGTCTGAGTCTGAGTGAGTCCTAAGCGAAAAATATATTTATTGAGTGAGTCTGAGTGAGCTCCATTTATTTTGCCGACCTATGGTTGAACCCCTGCAGTGTTTATTTCAATAACTTGTCACATCATTGATTTAGTACAGCCAATGTTTTTTCTTTTTGTTTTGTTTTGATACTTATAACGCATGCTTGCTTCTTTCAGGAAGCAGAGATGGCATTGAAATTGCTTGAAAAAGACATCCATGAAAAGCAGGACAGTATAGTGAGCTTACGCAGACAACTGGAGGACATCAAAGCTATTAACCTCCAAATGTTCAACAAACTTCAGGTAAGCAAAGCATAAATTATTGTAATGGATGAAGGATGATGTTTTTAAACACTATTCAAACTACTTCTTTTAGTATTATGAGAATTTAATCTTGCATACAAGTACAATCAAGTGATATTATCTACTTAGTCAGATTGAATGACACAACACCAATTATTGAGTTTAATAACATGCTTTTGTTCTGAATTTTTTTTTTTTGCCTAGGATTGTGAAACTTCACTAAAGGCAAAAACAGAACAAGCTGCGAAGCTGGAGCAAAAGGTGGCACAATTGACTGCGAGCCTAAAAGAGGCTGAGACGAAGTAAGTTGCAGCCTTTCTGTGAAAAATTGATGAGTGGCTGTGGGCTTCTTTTTTCTTCTTTTTTTTTTTTTTTTTTTTTTTTTTTTTTTTTTTTTTTTTTTTTTTCTTAATTGGTTCTGCTGTCTGGTAGCATACCCTAGAATGACCTCTTGAGAGCCATGATGTCTGGTAAATGTGTGTCCTGATTCTACTAAAAGGCACTGCTGCTTGCATTTTACCATGTGATTGCTGCTTGTATACACCCACAACTTTGAGAGCTGTGGACAGTACGTGTCATATAAGATATATTAATAATATATTCATCCTATATGCATCAACAGATATAGCTAGCCATTCATTTTTGACAATACTCTTGATTACTTTGATGTTTGATCTGCACACTGTCAAAGTTGCCTACATGTTACCCTGATGTTCATGAAACTATGGGCGACCAGCAAAATGTATTTTGTTATCCATAGTGATATGGAGTCCCTTGTGTACTGTTCACTTGGTGATCCATATTGTGCCTGTTAAAATAAAAAAAAAACCAAGACTGCTGGGCATTTGCACATGGTATAGAAGATTCACTATGATGGTAGCAGCATTATCATGTGTCCTCTGTGCCTCAAGCGGTGGTGCAATATTTTCACCTGACAGCTGAGAGACGGTTCACTTATAGTGGCTGCCCTTTCAAAGTTCTTATTGTTTACCTGGTTGGCACTTTACACGGTATGTGAAGTTTGGCTTGTTGTTCTTTGGGTAAATGTTCTTTTGTCTCTTCTGTGCAATTTTTAATCTTGTTTCTCTCATTTATGAGGATTACCTTATGATTGAAATGTGATGCTGTAAATGTCATGTACGAGTGGTGTGCATACATTTCTAGATCTGATGCAGAAGCTGCACTTCAATGGAGTATATACTATAACAATAGAAAATTTATTGCTTTTGTTTCCCATGTATAAAAAGTAACTGCCTAATGAGTGTGCGAATGAAAGACCAAAAAGGTTGTTGTGTATGCATGTGACGGGTGCTAACAGCATCAGAATAAGAAGCATTGCAAAGTTTGTGCCTGTTAGAACTCTGTATGTACAAGTTCTGCCTTCTTTTTCCCTGTTTTCTGAAGTATCCATTTGCTGCAATGGATGTTTCTACTGTACATACAAAAAGCCAATAAACAAAGCTGCATTGTGCTTCTGTGTGCTTTGCTCTAAAAACAAGCATGGCACCTGTCTGCAGCTTACATCCATTTAGATATATTCTGAGATCTGTGTTAAGGAGGTGTCATGCAGAAAAGCATGAATTTTATTATCTTCTAAGCTATATGCTTACTATAGCATTTCAGTATTTATATTAATTGTGAATATTTCAAAGGGAGTCGGTGTTATCAATAAGTATTTTTGGTGAATATGTCCCTGGAACTTTTTCCCCCCACTTCATTGTATGTAGTATTCAAATAGAACTACTACTGCAGTACTTTAAGAGTTCATTGTCCTTAATAGACTGCACTGCTGTCAGAGCTGGTATCATATTGCATGATCATCTGCATGCAGGATGTTTAAATAAACACCACAAATTACAGCATCCTGGAAGTAGTGATGGGGCACCTACGGGTGCTCTGCCTTCTAGTGCAAGCCAGTTCATACCATATTTTCTTATTCTCTTTCTTGCATGAATTGCACCCAAACTATGGCAAGAGGTAATGGCAGGCCAATTGCTCAGTCTAGCTGGACAGTTTGTTCCACTTGTGAAGCTCTTGAATTGGTGCAGTAATTAGTGGGACAAGAGATGGCCGGCAATACAGATTGTCAGAACAGTTTGCTCTACCTTGATCATGTGGCTTCCTTTAACTGCTTCTTAGCATTGCCCATTGATGTAGCATCAGAAATTTACCGCGGTAGCTATGTCGTCTCCCACTAAGCACATGATTTCATGCGGAGGAGGAAGTAGTTTCATGTCACTAAGCACTGTGAAATCTTCCTTACTTCAAACGCACATTGTACAGTATTGTTCAGACTTCGGGTTGCAGTTTTCTATTGCCTGTGGTAACATTTTACAAACACATTGCACACTTCTTATTCATATACATTAAAGAACAGAAACTGTTGCTATGTCTAGGCAGGAAACAGCTTGTCATTTTATGCACTTGACCTTGATGCAATAAATGGACAGTATATAAAAGCTCCTTCCAAGCTATATCCAGTCGAACACAGTTATAACAGACACAATAACATAGAAGGGTACTGGTTTGGGCTAGTTGGTAGGAATATGTGGTGCATTTACTTGCGCTCCTTTTAAAAACTTGGGGCAGGGGTAAAACTGACACAAGCTCAAACTTTCAACTAAATTTAATACACGCACATATGTGACATAGCATGAGGAACATCTTGGTATCTACAAAAAAACAAGCATCAAAAGCACGAACCCATATACTCGTGCAGTCACTATTTCAACCATACTAAATGGAGGGAAACATGCAGCACAGAAAGATACGCCAAGCAAGAGATGCACCTGTCACCTGGCCCCAATCGACGCAGCCTCATTGTGGTACACAGTATTTTTTTGTGATAGGATAGCCTCAGGAAAGCCATGCTAACACAGTGTTACCCCAGATGATTGATTTCAAGTGTCTCAGTGGTCATGGCAGATCATGGCAATAATGCCACAAAAACTGGTCGTTATATCACTGGCAGTGCGTGCACTTCCATTAGTGTTATTAGAGTCTTCAATTGAGGTAGCCTTAGGTATAGACAAATGTGCAGCTACAGGGCACGGCACCGTATCTTCATCCTTTCATCCCTATGTTATTGTTAGAAGATAATTGGTACGATAACCAATTGGACCTTGATCTAGATCAGGGGTCTTAAACACGTGGCCCACCGACCTTTCGCTAGCGGCCTGCAGCCTGCACATGAGTATTTGTACCCTTTTTTTGTTATGACTTTGTGGCTGTTTGTGACATTGCTAAATGATGCATTATTTTCTCACCTATTCGTGATTAATTAATGCTTTGTTCGGAATAAGCTACACAGACATGACTGGTCTTTAGCATTTTTTTTCGTGAGGCACCTTGTGTTGAAACATGACCGTGAAACATAAGCTCTATACTTCAGTCTAGATGTTAGTCAATGTGGAGATCGGTATCGATATGTTTTTCTAATCCTGACATCAGATCCCTTTCAGAAATTATCTATATATATGATATATGGGAAAGGCCTTCTTTGAAATGGCAATGTTAGCTGACATTTTGTACAAAGTACCACCCCCCTCCTTCCAGCTTTTAACTGTCCCAGCCCTTTGCAGGACTAAATTTCGTGGTGACACGAGCCTGGTAGCTGATGGGAGCTTGAGACCCCTGATCTAGATGACCATGCGAATAACACAGCTCTCATGGACAGAAGAGTGTTTTAATGCGATAGGCGTTAAAGAGCTCATTTCGCAGGAATTCCCGGCGTCGCCGTTCGTTGGTAGTGAGCGAAAAGTCATCATCTTTTCCGTGACCGAAAAATCAAGAAGGATGCAAATAAAATAAATAATAAAAATTTTTGGGCCCGAGTGAAGGATCGAACCCAGGCCGTCTGGCTGGCAAGCAGGTGTTCTACCACACAGCCACGCGTCTGCTTAGAGATACAATGAAAATAACTTCCTCTGCTTGAAAGTGCAGTGAAAATAACGCATGCTTTACAAACACACGCATCCTGTATGCAGGCGTCGCAATACAACATGTAATACCGCAATAATATTGCGTCGTACAAGCGTACATTGCCATCGGGCATCAGAATATGTGATTATCATAACGACATCGTGGTTTAAAGCCGGCCACCCATTACAAAAGGCACACACGGTACTGCGCGTATTCCCTTAAGACCACATAGTGGGTGCATAGCAAGTTCGACAACATTTCACGCGCCTAATTGCTCGTGGTTGAAAGCATGCTACCCATTACATAGTATGCACTAAGTGGTTGAAGTAGGCCCTAGGGAGAGGATATCGCTATCGCGTTCAACTCTTAAAGGCGAAGCTTTAAGGGTCCCCCAATTTTTTCAGTAAAGATTTGAAGCATGTTAGTCTGATTGCAAATCCATAGTTTTGTGAATTGAAGCACAGGAACAAGGAAGGGGACAGGATGACAGGCACAGGTAATTTGTTTGATTGCCCCATAACACCTGAAGGCATTACAGTGGGGTGAAGGAGATTTTGTCATTACTAACTTTCAAGAAGGTTTTGTTAAGGGAAAGCATCTAGCATCTTTATAAATTCGTAAAAAAAAAAAGGGGGGGAAGCAAGCAATATAGCAACCACCACTTTATGCACAACAAAGCATTACTACTCTGCACAGTTGTAGCACCCAGAGCTAGGACGAAGGATTCCTTTCACAACCAATGGCACATTAACATACAGATCATGCATGCTATACTTTCCTTTACTTGATATATTTTTACACAGTGTATTGCCACAAAGTATTAGACTACTGTACAATGTAAGGCTTGCAGTTTTATCAGCCACATAAAACTGCTGGTGTGTATCTTCTTTATCTACTGCCTGCATAAAAGTTGCACTGGTTGTTCCCTTCATGTATAAGTTGCATAGAACATTTGCTTGTTAGTAAGTAACTAACAAGCATAGAGTCATGTATGCATAGTCGAACGTAACAGTGCTCACCCATGACCAGGGACACTGTCACAGGGCTAGCATTATGAAGAGCTCTGGCAGTGGGGAGCAAATTCTTCATGCTATGTTCACTTCACTACAACTCATGAAATTACTCTGCCTCCAAAACATGGCACATGTGAACACAGCATGCATGAAGGAAGCTACCAGCCATATTAGCATGCCTTTAACCTTTGCACCTACTGCAGATTACCTCCAAGGTGCACGTGGGCTGTACATGCACTCAGCCATGTGTACAGCAATGTGTCACCTCTGCCAGGCTTTATGAGAAGATTAATACTTAAAGCTTTTTCACCTAACTTTTCTATGTGGCATTGGCTTACCTGCCCCTGTACTTGAGCACAATTCAGTGCCATCTTCTGAAGTAATGCTAAAATTGATCATAATAATGCTAGCGTGTACTATATGTCATGTTGCAGTATTTAGGGTTTAATTCCATGATTATCAGACTCAGGCCAACCCATGGAAGCATAAAACTTGCAAATGAAAAGCAGGATCCCAGTAGTCCTTTAAGAACAATGGAAAAATGTTGGTGTTGTATGATTACATACACTGCATACTCATTCGTCACATTTACTTGTACTAGAAACAAAATATATGGTCCAGAGTTGTGGATTGCTTCATACAAAGGAACGGCTATCATGATTATGGCAAAGCGGCTTTCGTTTTGCTACGTGCTCTGGCTAAACAGCAAAATATTGGCAAAATTTTCCTTGCTATGAAGTTTTCAGAAGCTTTACTGTTTATATGAAATAAGGCCTAATTGTCTTAATGATGTTGTGAAGGCAGAACCTGCCACACTTAATGACCATTTCTGAAACAGAAGCTTGCCAGACTCATAAGCATTGGAACAATATAAAAAGAATATTGCTGCAGGAACGCTGTAGTTTCACATTTATTTTTTACTCATTGTTATAAACTGTGCTGTGCCAATCATTGGTATTTATAAAGCTAACACTGTAGCTAAGTTACCACCCGCACCAATCCATGCTCTGTTTGGTATGCACCAGTGTTGTTTACCACTCTGTCAGATGATCAAGTGTCACAGCAATGAATCGATAAGAATGTGCGATCACAACAACTTATAGTAGTTATGGATGCAAAACCGAGTCATGTGGTTTCGACTACTGGCAATTGTGCTTGCACCATCCTCCCACTGAGTTCTCGTTTTGTATTTTGGGAACTGGTTCACCTAACAGCTTGTTCTGTTATAGGTTGTAGCTGCTTGTACCTCTGATGCTGCTGGTATACGACTCTAAAGCAAGCACCAATCTATACAAGCATTGAAAATGTTGATGTAATGTCTCAGAACACAGCATCTGGTAGGCACCGTGCTTAGTGCTGAGCTCCAGTACAATTTTGATTACTTGAGAGTATTTAACATTCACAGGTGCCTTATTTTAAAGTATGTGAGCATTTTACGGATTCCTCTCACCTTGAAATATGGCCATAATGGCCATTAAGTGAATTCATGGCTTCGTGCTGAGCAGCAAACACATTAGTTATTTAGCCACCGCTAAAAAAGTTTCAATATACTGAACTATAGGGATATCTTCAAGCTGTGTAGATCAGTGTGGACGATGAAAAAAAAAAAGATGGTGCACAAGCCACCAACAAAGGTTTATTTTCACAAAGCACACTTTTATAGAGTTTGTGTCATCTTGTCCTTCTGTTGTCATCATCCACACTGCACTAAACACCACCAAGCTAAAATTTCCACTATCCATATTGAGACCTATGCAAAGTGCCCTAGTAAAGCTATAGAACCTTTAACCAGCTATATAAGTATGAAGTTTATAGACATAACAGACGCTTTATTTGGCTGAATTTGTAGAGGTGCACTATGTTAATGTATCATAAAGCACCTGAAGTATGTATGTTGTTAGCAGAAAGACATGTAAGCACAGGCACTACTACTACTAACATTGCTCAAAGAACATAAATATAGAAGGTGAGAGAGTTATTGAACATGATACTGCAGACGCTATATCAGCAGGTCTAAGAAAACAGCAGCAACATTCTGCAAGGATGAAAAATGTACTGATCCATAAGAAGAGAGGCACTAATGGTTTCAAGGAATTGCAGGCCGATTAGCTTGCTGTCAGTACTGCGGACATATCCACCCAAGTAATATCCAGTACAGAACAAAAGCGGTAAGAAGAGCAAGAGATAAGTATGCCTTTGGAATCCTGGCCTAATTTGTGTAGGAAACACATTAAGGGCACAAAAATGTTAACTAGGGACGTTCAGCGCAATAACACGGAGGCACAAGAAAGAGACGCAGACAACACAAGCGCTTGTGTTGTCTGCGTCTCTTTCTTGTGCTTCCGTGTTACTTGCGCTGAACGTCCCTAGTTATGCATCTTTACCAACCCACCCAACTCGCCGCACTTGTCAAAAAATGTTAAGGAGGGCAAGAAAATATTTTAAGGTATGTTTGTGAATATGGGCCCAAGTTTGAGTATTGAATCTGCAAGTTTGGTGTCAGCCCTGTTTATTCTCATCAAAAGTGAGTCCAGCTGGATTAAATTAAATTCTAAGGTCTTATGTACCAAAACCACAACCTGACCAAATATCATGCCTTTGTGAGGACTCTGGATTTTTTTTTAACCACTTTATTGAGCACGCAAAGCAAAGCACACAAGTGATTTTGCATGCCACTGATAACAGAACCCACGGCCCCATTGTAGAAGCAAAATGCCTAGGCTGCTAAGACATTGTGGCAGATGAGTTCCTCTGGTTCTTATTTTTGTGCGAATCAAATTGAACCTTACTCCACCATGCGTAAAGTGCAGCGTGCACGGGAACGATGGATGAAAGAGAAGAAGCAAATGATACTAGCGCTGACCCTTAGTGCCTTTCACTGCCGCTGATTATAGGGTGTTTTTTTTATATATATCAGCACATGTATTTTGCACCCTATATGTATGGGTACAGTGTGCTTGGACAGGCTGCGCAGCGGGGTTCAGCACCACCGTGGCCGCTTCTGCATCACTGGGGTGATAACACGCCCCACCCTCGTGCACGGTTCGTAAGGTGCACTTGAGCACACACTGTCTACATGCATTCCTTTGCAACAGCTCGCTGGGTTTCGGAATGTTGAAGCCTTGAATGGACATCATTCACGGCTTGAATGAACATCGTTAAAAGCAGGCCACCGGGATTGCCTTAGCTACTATGGTGTTGCAAAGTTGAATTTATGGTCACAGCAGACACATTGAAGAAACACCTGTGTACTTAGATTTGGGTGCACACTTTAAAAGAAAAAAAAAAACCAAAAGAAACACAGGTGGTAAGTTTAAAGAAACATTGGCAAGAAAAAGGTATCCCCCCCCCCCCCCCCCCACGTCTTATTTATTTATTGGTTGAGTCTGAAAGAAAACAAGCTTTGTAATGAATGCAAAGATAAAAATGAAGCAATGACACGCTTCTCGCCTGCATTTGGTCCCCGGCTTTCCTGGGGGGTAAACATGGGAAGTAAACAGTTTTGGAATGCAACACGAGGGGCTCTCGGCCGTCATTATTGTGTAAAACCTTCATGGCCGTAACCCTTGCACTTTTAACAATGACTGGACAGGCCCAACTGAGTAAAGGTATAGAGCAGTCTCTGTGCCCCCCCACTCCATGAGTAGGGGGCATGGGGGGCAGCCAACCCCCTTGCTCTCCTCTGCATACACCTATGTATCTAACCTTCAATAGTACCAAAAATTTCAATTTTATTTTGAGAATAGGCACAAAAAGTAAAAAATGGTGGCACAGCTGCTTTGAAATTCTTGCATGAGCTCGCTGTGCAGTCACATATTTTGAAGCTGCTCGCTGGAGCCTAATTAGTTGTTTTTTGAGAAGTGGACAACCAGGTGTTTTAGACTATACAAAGATACAACATGCAAAATTTCAAAACTTTTACTGGGCTGGTATGGCCCGTATATGAAAAAAACAGTCAAATTAAGGACGTTGCACTAACATTTCAGCACAGGTTTCGGTACGAAATTTTGAAGAATGAAGTAACTTTGGTCTTCATTTTCTGCTTTAACAATGAACCTATTATTGTAAGATTATTGAAAAATAGAGTTTTCAATGCATGCTTTAGCAAAAGCTTCTATGACAGAATCATCCTACATAAGAATGATTTGCAGAAACTGGAAGCTCAGCGTAGTGCTCTTGCTGAGCACTCTGAGAAGGGCAACCATGTAATCAATCTCAACGGTGCCTCCTTGATTGACATCGAGACAAGCCCACTTATTCAACTTCTCCTCAAGCCATGTTATTCAAAACACTACTGGCAACATCAACCACTCATAGGGGGGGACACTGCCTGCTGTGTACAGTAGTGGCCTCCGTTATGCAATGGATAGGAAGAGCCAGAAGCAAAAAGATGCCATTTCTTCAACCATACCTGTAATTCTCCGAGGAAGGGACTGAATCAGTCCAGAAATTTCGGTTCTACCTTAAGCTTTAGCTGGCGCTAGTTTAGCCTAAAAATTTTTCTAACATTCCAGATAGATTTCTGTTGAACATGTTTACATTTAATGCTTCAGCAAGCTCATTTAGTGTTTCTCTTTAGTGCCCCTTTAATTTTTGGTTCCCCACTACAGCATGCCTGTAGTAATCATATCATATAGGTTTGGCACATAAAATTCCAAAATTAATTTTTTTAGGGCACTTGATTTCATCATCATCGGAATGTCACTCTTGGCACAGAAAATCATGCATATCCTATGGACTGTTGTGATCAGTGTGAGCGAAGCTTTTTGAAACTGGCAAGACAATATAGGGGCACTACGATGTGACACAAAACAAATAACAAATTTCAGCATCAAATGTGTGCTGTAGCTGTCCGCAGCCATGGCAAAGGACTTTGTGGAAATGGGACACAGCAGTGCCACCAAAACCAGCATCTAAACTACTGGATGCCACAAGGAAAGCTTTCTTCATCATGACTTTCCAACCACAGACCTCAACTGTAGAAGTGTGCTTCAGCAAATATGTTTGCAAATCAATGACAGCACAGCTGTACGGACTTCTTTTTTCCAGGTGTAATTTTTATCATTACTGTTAATTAACGGAGTATGCTTGCGCATTTAGTAAATTGTTACTATGTATTACAACTCACTCTCCAAGTGTTGATAGGGCTAGCTGGCTTGAGAAAAGCTGGTAAAGGTGCTTGTCTCTTTTCAGCATGTGTCTGTGGCCGTGATTTGATTATATATACATCCTCTAGATAGACAGCTACTTTACTTAAATGCATTGCTGAGTACATTATAGCTTTGGCATTTCAGCGCGACATGCATGCCTTGCATGGGGATTCCTGTGAATAAAAACATATCAAATGATGTATTGTTACAAATAGTTGGCACAGAACATCACACGGAACCAGGATTTAAGTCAAAGTATTTTTAAAGTGTTCATTGAAAGGAACCCAAAAATAAAATGTCATCGCAGCTCATACGCATTATACAACATTGTCCTATAGTTTTGGGTACCTTGCACAGACAAAAGTATTAAAACATAAGTAAAAATTTGGCTTCATTATTGCTGCTCTGCATAAATTCATTGAGCCATTTAGAAGATATACATTGCTAAGAGTGCTGACTGTAGTGCATTCTATCATTTTGTTTTGCGGAGTAATGCACTATCATATCAAAATTGTTGCCACTATGCTACACAATTTTTACATTTCGATCGTCTTTTCTTTTGTGCACTTTTCATCACCATGGTGGGGCCAATCATCCTCGTAGGTATGGGCCATATTTTCAGGCCACAACTGCATGAACATTGTGTGAGGCATACATTGATAAGCTCCCAAGTAGTATTCGTTTAATAGTTGGTGTCTGTCGCCCGTGTTTAGCTGGCGACAGGTGGGTTTGATGGTTATGCTGCAGGCTGTTGCTGGGCAGCTTTTTCTTCCTCGTTCTTTTTCTTTTTTGCTTGTATGACTCTTGTGCTATTGCATACTTGCAATTATTTTCTGTGGAGGATTGTAATCCTTGAATAACACAACAGAAACTGTGAATAAAAAGTTGCTCATGGCATGTGTTGTTGCCATAACTTCTGCTGTATTGTTTAAGATGATGTGCAGCAGTGTCTAAAACCAAAAAAAAAAAAGCAGTATTTAAGACACAGTTCCAAAAGGTTGGTGTAAAACAAAATACAATATTACAAAACAAATTTGTCTTTCAGCACTGTGTAGTGTACACATAATTGTTAAAATTTGGTAATAAAGCAATTATATTTAATAATTATGCCTTCGCAAAGCCTGAAGTTTCAAATTGTCTCTGTTTGGTGAAATCACACAGGGGCTTTAATATCATTTGTGATAGCCTTAACTTTGAACTCCAAGTGACTATTTGAGGGAGCTGCATTCTTGCAGAAGAAAATATTTGAGGTGACCGTCCTCTGTTGTCAGATAGGGACTCGGTAGCCCATGAGAATACATATCTGAACAGGGGTATAATAAAGCAAACACCCATTGTTGAGGCAACTGCTATTCTAGTTTAGCTTCTTTACAGTGAAAGCTGCTATGAGATCACAACAGTAGCTGATTTTGGGGGCGTAGTATTCCACCGCCGCCTCCGGTGTCCGTTACCACTATCACGCACAATGACAAAAAAGTATCCAGGATCGAGCAGGATTTGAACCCAGGCCCTCTGCGTGACAGTCGTGTATTCTACCACAGAGCCACATTAGTGCTTGTAACTCCTTCTGAAAAACACCCATATACAGGAGCCATGTTGGGCAAGGAATAATGTTAACAAATGTAATATAGCGTGGTAGAAGAGTAAAATAACAGCTAGGCATCACACTATTTCGAATTGCATAACAAGTGGGTGGTTTGAACGTTCCCACCCTTTACAAAGGGCTCACCCATAATTCTTCGTCATCAGCCACAGCATCAACAAACTGCACATAGTGCCTTCCAGATGTGTAGTGGGTACCTTGCCTCTCCACAGAGTGATGAATAATGGCATAGTGGGTACTTTCCTGCTTCACAAAACTATGGTTTCTAGTGCAGTGGGTACCATGCAACTGTACTTGTAGTGGTCACCTCAAGAGAATTTACAACGGGTTTGAGAAAGGCCGCTGCTCCAGCTTTCACTGTGACTATGCTGCGTGTTCCACAAGTCTGGCATTTTTTAAATTTTTATTCCAATTATCATTCGCCTTTTCAATTAATGTCATTGCATGTTATCTTGGGACTGTTTTCTATGAAATGAACAATAGAAAAAGTGAGCAATGAGGAAAAGTTATTGTTCCATCACGAGGCTCTTGAAGTGTGTGCCAACAGTGCGATAGCTTGTGTTGATACCTTGTCCAGCACCAAGTGGGTCTCTTTTGCTTGTGCCTGTAGGAACAGTATTGCTGCAATAGCACGAGATGGTATGGCTGCTGTCATCCAAAATGCCCCTTCATTGAACGGGATGCAGTGTTGGGCAGTGTAATGTTAACATTTGAATGCCTTTTATGATGAAACATTCTTGATGTCTTTTAGCTCTCTTTATTTATAAATATGTTGCATAATCGCTTGACTAATGATTGATTTCAGAGCACAGTCAATAGAAAAACAAAAGCAGGCTTTTGAAGAAACAACAAGAAGCTTAGGACAGCAGCTCATTGACAAAGATCAAAAAAGGTAACTAATCCATCTTTTCCCAGTGCTGCTTCTGATGTACCATGATGGCTTTTTGTTTATGGGTATAAATCACTTACACATTCTATTCATTCAGTAGTGCGATATGCCTTTAGTTTTTATATCTTGCCGACACACATGGCTCTAATTTAACATGGCGAGAAAAAAAAGAGAAGACGGGGGCCAGTGAATTGTATTAAGCGGGGGGGAAGGGGGGGGAGGGAGGGGGGCTGTACAATTAGACTGGACTTAAAAGTCCGATTATCTCATTCTTATCTGTATTAGTATGCCATTTTCCCATTATCAGTGTACCTGTGATGCAGCATTAAATTTGGCATTCATGGCAGAAAAAGTTCAATACTATTTGTCTTTTTTTTACCCTTAAATTCTACCCCTTAAATTCTACCCTTAAATATAAACTTTTTTACCCCTTAAATTCTACAAACCCCCTGGGTTGTAGATTTTACCCCTTAAATTCTACAAACCCACTGTATAAATACCACTGTATAAATTCTTCTCGTGCTTATGAATGAATGCGTCTACCATTCGCTGCTGAAGAGTTGGTGCCAATCAATTACATGCTGACATTATTGTCATTGGCTAATGTGGCAAATTGTTCAGCTGATTTGCCAGAGGGTGATAACAAACATGATACATTTAAATCTGACAACTCCACCAACATTGTGCTTTTTGTGTCCTGATAGCCTATGTGCCCCGTTTTCCTATTCTGCATTGACAAAAAATTCTAATGGGACATTCTCACCTCATTAGCATGACTTGAAGATAATGCTTATGTGCTGACTTGGATGTGAGCTGCTATTTTTTGTGAGATGCACAGCAACAGCACCCATTGTGGGTTGCATCGTGTCTAACTTTTTGAAGCAGACATGTTTTCATTTGTTCTGCTGGCTGAGAGATAGCTTCATTCTTGACTGAGTGCTATTCGGCTAGCGAGCTTTCAAGATGAGTAAACAATGTGCAGTAGATATGCCTCTTTACCTACATAATGTCATTCACTTGTATGTAGTATTAAACAATTATTGCATAGAAAAGTCAAGTAGGAATCAGTTTTGATATATTACTTTTACCTTAATGTTTTGAATTCATGAATGAGATATTAACTGCATAAGTATGGTGTAATCTCATCTCTGATCTATTGTTACATTTTACTAGCGAAAGGTTGCACCGCACAAATTAAGATCTGTTGTTTTGGTCACATGCATTACCTTATTGTTGTGGATAAAATTAAGTGAAATAATAGTTTCCTTTGTTTTGTTCTTCACAATGAAACTTGCTGCATTCAACATTCCCCCCCCCCAAAAAGGAATTGATAAAAGGAGAGAAAAATGTGGGGCTTCTTCTTTTCCCTGTGATAATAAACAAATTACAGTGTATACAGACATCTCAATATCTGCAGGCAATTGCTGTGACCTTTGGATGAGTGCAACTGTCATATTAGAAAGATTATTTACTAGCAGCAGCTTCTATATGTGAATCTCAGTGCTGTTTTGGAAGTGTGTGCATACTAGTATGTAATAGTTCCCTGGAAAGCATCCTTCAAATTGGACTTTCTCACTTTAAAAGAAGTTGTGGTGGAAAAGGGCTACTTTTTGGCATTTTCTAAGTTACTTGCTTACTTGAATGAAACCAGGAATATGTTGTATTGCCAGGAGCGCGGCGTAGCCCGAGGCCAGCCGACTATGACCACTTGTAAGCTTTATTATAAGAGTAACAAGTGCCAGTGAATATAAAACATATGCAACTTCATTCTAAAATTGGACTGTACTTTTGGTACGCCACATATTCGTATGTGCTAAGGGAGTCTAGTGTCTAGCAATGGAACTTGCAATGTGCGCATTGCATGTTTAACGTTAATGTGGAATGAAACGTTTACGATGATTGCGGGGTTAAGTAGCCTATTTACTCGAATGCAACGCGAGTTTTTTTCCATATTTTTGCTACCTGAAGTGAACCCTCGCGTTGCAATCGAATACCGAAATTGAAGTTGTCTAAAAAGTGCAATGATGTACACAATTTCTGTATTTTTTTAAAATTTTTTTTCTTCCTGGACGCAAAAAAAAAAAAGAAGTCATCCCAGGCGTTAAAATTGTGGTCGCGTTAAAATTGTGGTTGCGTTACAATTGAGTAAATACGGTAATGTAGTGAAGTTGTCGGTGGTATTGAAAAACATGTGAAGAAGAACGACTGCATGTGACTTGTGTCGGGAAAGACTGAAGATAATCTCAGCTTATCGAAAACAAACCAAGGTTTCTTAAAGATGAGTAAAGTACAGTTGGAGATGTTTTCTATAAGGTTGCCATAGAGGAACACAAGGAAGTGCTGTGGCTGAATGCACAAAGTTTGGAAAGATGCTGGCTTTTTTACTGTGTTGCATGCTAAGCAGAAAAAAGGTTGCAGTTCTTTATTCTCACCGCCATCCAAGTCCGTCGCATAATCAAGAGTTTGTCATACATTTATACTTTTGCCGAAAAGCGTGCACATGCATTACTCTTGTTGTCATCCAGGTCCCTGTTGGAATCCGACCTGAAGATTGAGCGTGAGTGGCGGGTGTCACTGCAGGCCACAGTGGCTGAACAGCAGGAGGAAGCCTCAAAGCTGCAACGCGGCATTGATGCCTACCAACAGATGGCACAGGTCTGTCACCTCCTCTTCTCTTCACATCTCTTGGACTGGCAACCTTGTGCCCTGTATAGTGAAATGGTGCTTTTTGTTCATTCCCATGCCTTTAATACTAAATTTTCTTCCTGTAGAAGAGTGTCTTTGTTCTAAAATTAATCTTCGTCACTGTTTTTAGCGCTCCTGTCACCTTCCCAATGTATTCGTATGTTTTTAAAGCATAACGTTATTCAGCGAGTTAGGCTAAAAATTCCGTCTGTCCTTCTGTGGCCCCAGAAGATGCGAAATGATCTCGGATATACTGCAATACTGGGTCGACATGTGGTGGAGAAAAAGCAGGCTTCCTGTAGTACAATATTGGTGCTGTCCATGACTCATTATTGACCCCTTTTATAATACAGGGATAGAATGTGCAGTTTAATACATTTATGTAAGCGCTTGACTGCGGCATGTGTGGCACGGTAACGAGGCATGTGCAGTTACATGTCATACTTGAACGCCAACAAACCCGCACTCAGTATAACAGAACTAAATGCATACAAGAAGAAACACAAGGAAGAAGTACAAGGCACATACAAGAGGGAACGAGAAGACTCTAAATGTGTGGGAGTAATTGGGTATGTGAAATGCAAGACTATGTGAGTGTGTATATGTATCTAAGTTGTCTTTAATATCACATGCACAGGCACACATCATTCCAACCACGACATGTGCACAAAAGAGCTGGAAATAACAGTAGAAGGCAAGCTAAACAGACATCATGTTACACTTATCTTTAATAATTCTCATTCAAGGAAGCTCCATTTTTATTTTTGTCTCTAAGGCTTATGTGAGCATTGTTCACAGGAACACAACCATGTGATGCAGGCACGTTCCCTTGAGTATGATGGTAATTACTCTTGTGGTGGGAAGGTACATATTAGAAGACAAGGTGTAAAACTTTTTAGTCTACATGCTTATAAAAGGGCTAGCCACAATTTCAGGAGCCCGGTTTTGCTTCACTATAACCAATTTATAATGGGGTCATCTGGGGTGCCTCTGGGAAGGTTGTATAAAGAATACCTGATGATGGTTATGAATGCAACTAGAAGAATAGTTTTATACTAAACATACTCGAAGAAAATCCATCACCAGAGTTTTCCACTGTGGTGCTTCAGCCAGCGCCAGAAATGCACAGGAATTTGTCTAAGGTGGCCTTGCTTTGTCGAACAACCTTCTGATTTCTTGTATTAAGCTTCTTTAAGCTCATTTGTCATTGCACATTTTTTATGCCAACCCTTAGCTGAATCTTGTCTGTGATTTTATTCATTAAACTTTTTTATTATATCATAGACTTTCTGCACCAAGGCTCACATCTCATGTAATTCAGGTGTCCATGTTAAACTTTTGATGGAACCAAGCACATGTGATTTTTCAGGTGTCTATGTTAAACTTTTGATGGAACCAAGCACATGTGATTTTAGAAAAGTGGTATAATCACATTATTTCTGCTGACAAGGTTATAATTCTATGCAGCATACTGCCTATTAATCTTTCATAATTCAGATAAGGTCGATGTTGTTATCAGTGTTGTACCTATTGTAACCAAACGTAATGTCAATTTGAACTGTGTTGTAGGTTGGTATGGCTGCCCAGAAGTAATTGGCATTTACGTACTATTAGCTTTGCCTTCGGCTCCATTGAATACGGGGCTTGATGTGCGTAAGTAGAATGCTAATAGGGCGGCCACTTTGTTTGCGTATTCTTGGATCTTTTTCACGCCCTAAAGTTGTACACCACTCACAGGCTGGGCTTGCTTCTTTTTTTCAGGACCACGAAAAGCTGAAAGTGGAGTTTTCTGAACTGGAAAGAAAGTGCGCCGAACACGAGCTCACGTTAGAAGAGCTAGGCTGCCAGTTGAGCGAGTAAGACTTTTTTCCTATCTGTGCCTTCCTTTGCAAATGCAAGGTAAGCAACTAACACAGTGTATATATATTTATTATCATAATTTTGAAAGGTGACGCGTGCACACATGGCAGATAGCTAACGTTGTCATCCACGTGTTGTACTGCGGCTTGACAAGATGTGAAAACAGAGAGTGGGTGCTATTCCTCAGAGTCACATTTGTTCAAAATTATTCCGAAACTTAGTACATTATGGCAACCTTTATAATCCACTGTCCAAATTTTGGGTCATTAAATTAAATCAGTGAGAGCCTTAAAAGGCGAACTGTGACATAATATCAGTTTCGATAAACTGGCTATAAATTAATATATGGTATCACCGAAGCACTATTGGCAAAGTTGCAAGGCTGGTAATTGTTTAATTTTCTTATTTTCAGCCTTTCAATAACAGCTAGGCAGGTTGCACATGCATCTTGTGGTTAGCAGATGTGACGTAAGCCACACAGCACATTGCCTTCAAGGTTTTTCACTGTGCTGTGAGTGCCTAATCTCAG